>BLSH010345528.1:550657-586254 GCA_018402905.1 Glandirana rugosa | reverse complement strand
TTCCCCCCCCCCCCCCCCCGCCCCGATGAGGATTCACGGCAAGAACTGAAATGCGTTGAGGTTTAATTTGGCATTATTATGCTTTTGTATCTCACTGTGGTTTGTTCATATGATTTTGGACCTCTATTATGCTTTTATATGCATGGTGTTTTTTGTGCTTTTAAAACAAATAATAATAAATAATCCTTTCTTAATTTTGTCTGATTAATCTATGTGCCCTTAGAATCCCCAACTTTTGCTACTTTCTTATTTACCATACTTAAAAGACGTGACACTGTCTATAATCAGATTGGACTATATATGGTTACTATCTATCTATCTATCTATCTATCTATCTATCTATCTATCTATCTATCTATCTTTCTATTTTTTATCTTTTGTTTAACATGTTTTCACTCATTAAGGAAAGACATTTGGCTTTTCAATTTGGATAATTTTATATAAACTGATAATGAATGAGGAAATGTTGATAGAATGTCATGTATATGGTTACTATAAAGGAAGGAAATACATACTTCAGTAAATCAGTTTTACTATATCGCTAGCGCTATATTTCACACATTATAGAGCGCATTAAGATACATTTTATCTCTGCTATAAGGCATGACTAAAGTCATTTCCAGCTGAATTAGATTACCTCTTTCAAAGAGGATTAATATGTAATTCTTCTTTGCTGGAATAGTCATTTGTTCTTTATAAGCTTTGCTCAGCTGGATTCATCCCCATAAAAGCAAGTAACTGAGCAAACTAAAGAGTCTGCACAAGCAAAACAGAATGAAACAGTAATTGATTATATTTACATACGTTTTTTCACTGCTCCGTTGTACAACATCACATCTACATCACTATCATTCCTTATAATATCAAACATACACTATATTACCAAAAGTATTGGGACACCTGCCGTTACACACACATGAAATTTAATGGCATCCCAGTTTTAGTCCATAGGGTTCAATATTGAGTTGGCCCACCCTTTGCAGCTATGACAGCTTCAACTCTTCAGGGAAGGCTTTCCACAAGATTTAGGAAAGTGTCTATGGGAATGTTTGACCATTCTTCCAGAAGCACATCTGTGAGGTCAGGCACTGATGTTAGATGAGAAGGCCTGGCTCACAGTCTCAGCTCTCATTCATCCCAAAGGTGTTCTATCGGGTTGAGGTCAGGCCAGTCAAATTCCTCCACCCCAAATTCACTCATCCATGTCTTTATGGACCTTGCTTTGTGCACAGCAAGGTCCATAAATAAATACATCCAAAATATTGACACTTTGGGTCCATTTTGGACATTTTCACTTAGGGGTGTACTCACTTTTGTTGATAGCAGTCGAGACATTAATGGCTGTGTGTTGAGTTATTTTGGGGGGACAGCAAATTTACACTGTTATACAAGCTCTACACTCACTACTTTACATTGTAGCAAAGTGTCATTTCTTCAGTGTTGTCACATGAAAAGATGTAATAAAATATTTACAAAAATGTGAGGGGTGTACTCACTTTTGTGAGATACTGTACATGCTCATCAGGTATGTGATGCTATAAACAAGAGGCTGTGCAAAAGAGTGCACCTGAGTGTGTACACTCACTATGACTGGGCTGTCAGTAAATTGCTATGGTAATGGAGAAGAACCGGGAAGGCAGAAACATAATTTACCAGCTGTACACTCACTACTTTACAATGTAGCAAAGTGTCATTTCTTCAGTGCTGTCACATGAAAAGATAGAATAAAATATTTACAAAAATGTGGGGGGGTACTCACTTTTGTGTGATGCTGTATCTTTTGCTTTAACATATTGTATATTGTTGACTGAGCAGTGCCTAAGTAGTCATCTCTGCAGTATAAGAGGATGTCATATTGCACACTGTGCAACTAAATTTCATTTAGATTTAATTTAAGTTTGATTTACATCCTAGTGTGGGTACATACACACAATTGCATAATATAAAAGAATAGCAATGGTAAAAAAACAATTGTGGGTTTAAACTAGAAGTATAGGCAAACCTTTTTTTTTTTCATTTTCGATAGAGTAAGGGAGGGTTATAACCCCTGCCTGTTTATTTTTTTCCATCTGTGTCCAATTGGGGAGATTTACCTTCACTTCCTGTCCCATAGGCAAAACAGGAAACAAGAGGTTTCCTGCAAATTAAGAGAATCCCTTGGGGACCCCCAGGCCATCAGAACTAGTATCCACATTGAAAGATTTCCCCTCTATTTCTTTTCTGGGAACAACCCACATTTTGGGATTTTCTTTTACTTTTAGTTTCAGTCATAATGGTAATCAAGACACATAGAGAAGGGGAACCCCCCTGACTGACAGGTTAATCCATCTCCACTCTATCCAGAACTAAAAGAAAATGTTTTGTCTTTAGTTGTACTTTTTTACTTTGTTTAACCACTTGCCGACCGCCGACCGGCGTCTGACGGTGACCAAGTGGCTCGATATCGCAGACGGCGGCTGCGATATCTCTCACTGTGAGTGCGCGCGTGCTGCCGGAAGCATGCTCGCGCACTCATTGTGATGGGGGGGGGGCAGGGTGCAGGTAGGGCAGACTCGATCACCTCCGGCTACCCGCTGTGGCTCCCCCGCAGTGAAAGAACGGAGGTCCGTCAAAGTAAACACGTATCTCCGTTCTGTTAGAGGGGGAAGGGCTGTGATCACAGGCTTTCTGTATATGGAAGCCGTGATCACTCCCTTCCCCCAGCCAGGCCAGCCCACCTACAGTTAGAACACGCTCAGGGAACACAGTTAACCCTTAGAGCGCCCCCTCCAAGTTAACCCCTTCACTGCCAATGGCATTTACACAGTAATCAGTGCATTTTTATAGCACTGATAGCAGTATAAATGCCATTGGTCCCAAAAAAGTGTCAAAATGGTCCGACATGTCTGCTGCAATGTTGCAGTACTGCTAAAAATCACAGATCACTGCCATTACTAGTAAAAAATAAAAAATAAAAATGCAAAACCCCAGAAATGAATTCTCATAATCTGTAAACACGGTTACTTTTGCGCAAACCAATCAATAAACGCCGATTGCGTTTTTTTTTAACCAAAAATATGAGGAAGAATATAAATCGGCCAAAATTGATGGAAAAAAAATGTTTTTTTAATATTTTTTTTTGTATTTTAGCAAAAGGTAAAAAATGTGGGTTTTTTTGCAAAATTGTCACTCTTCTTTTGTTTATAGCGGCGATCAGAAATGACGCAGTGGTGATCAAATACCACCAAAAGAAAACTCTATTTGTGGGAAAAAAAGGACGCAAATTTAGTTTGGGTACAACGTCGCACGACTGCGCAATTGTCAGTTAAAGCGACGCAGTGCCAAATCACAAAAAGTGCTCTGGTCCTAAAGTGGGAAATCCTTCCGGGGCTGAAGTGGTTAATTCTCCTTTAAGGGGTGTGGCCCACATACTTTTTCTAAAAGGTGTCCCTCGTTCCAATCTCAAAAGGTTGGGAGGTATGCCTATATCAGAAAGAACTGGCTATTTGCAGCAGCTTTGATAGACCAATGGTGTAAAAGGGGAGTGCAGGGAAGGGGGGGGGTGGGGGGGTCATAAAGTATTTCTTGTTACTATATGACAGACTGCACTTTTCCTGTATGTTGGCTGTTCTGATTATTTCAATAGATGAAGATAAAAATGATACAGTGTATAGGAAAGAAGTTTGTATCATGGCAGAACCTGCTGTGATGTGTTTTGGTAAGATGAAGGGTATGCATTTCCTTGAATGGAAAGAAGATGAAAGGACTGAATAATGAACACAATGATGAATCTATTTGAATTTTAATACAGTGAAAACAAGTTGGACGTTAAGTGCAAGAATTACAGTACTCAGCTGGAAATCATCTGCTTGTACATTAGCTACAATTGTGGTTTGATAGAAAATAGACAATAATTCACTATACTCTGCATGCTCTGCGTGAATCTCTGCTGTTCCCTGCAGCTGATAGTAGACACACAGAATGACGGCGTTCATTGAATTCTTAATCCGTACATTTAATACCAATAGAGTTTTGTCTTCAATAGAACTTTAATACGCTCAATAAAGTGACCCTGTCACCAAAATGAAATTGCTCAGAAAAGAATAGAAAAGATATACATTTCCCACTGTCTGTGCTACTAAACCTAGCTCCATTAAACAGAAACGTTCCTCTGAAGTCAACAGAGAAACCAACATTAATGGGAATGTCATTGTTTTGTATCCCCTGCAGCGCTCAGTGGTTGCTCCAGCTGACATCCGCATCACTGCAAGGCATAGTAGTGGCATGGATGTCACCTGGAGGAACCACTGAGCGCTGCAGGGGACACAGAAGAACAAAGTGTCAGTTTTGCAGCAGACTTCAGTCTTTAAATGAGCTACATCCAGCAGCGTGGGAGGCTGAAAAGGTTATTATCTCTTCTTTTACAGGCAAACCTTTTTAGGCAATTTAAAGCGTTTGTTACCCCAACACTTCATATCCCTGATATGTGCCTGCTGTACCATGTACGTGTATGAGAAAGTATCTTGTTCTCTTTGTATTGCTTCCTTTATGTGAAATCCCTGGTGTTCCTGCCAGCCCCTCTGCTTTTCTAATAAAAACTGACCACACTGAGCAGGAGAGCACACAGTGGTCAGTACTCTAGCTATGCTGGGAACTGAGTGTGCTCTCCTCTAATGATCAGACTTGTCCTGACACGCCCCTGCTGCACAGCCATTCACTGGGAAGTTCAGTGTGCTGCTGCTTCTCCTCCTCCCAGCTCTTAAAGTGGTTGTAAACCCTTTACAACCACTTTAACCTACAGGTAAAAGTATAATAAGACTTACCAGTAGGTACCTGAGAAAATCTCCTAAATTTGCACAGTTTAGGAGATATTCTCTATATACGCTTTCGCTCATGTCATCGACACATGCGCAGTGAAGAAACGGACCAACGTGCCATTTCTTCACTGGGTTCGTGCTGCGATTGGCGGCTCCTGTGCAGTAGTGAAGTCACGCAACTCTGGCCAGTCACAGAGTCTGCGGCCCCAGAAGGAAGAGGGGCAGTCATGGATGTGGCCTGGAGCGAGGACAGAACGGGCTTTGTTCTGAGGTAGGTGCCCCATAATGGGCTAATATGCGATGCATACTGGCCCATTATGCTTTTACTATGCAGGGACCATCAGGGTTTACTTCCTCTTTAAAGTGATCGTAAAGCATTGTTTTTTCTTAAAAAATAACATGTCATACTTACCTGCTCTGTACAAGGGTTTTGCACAGAGCAGCTCCTACCCTCCTTTTCTGGGGTCCCCCAGCGGCGCTCTTGGCCCCTCCTCTTCTCAAGTGCCCCCACGGAGAACCGCTTTCTATGAGGGCACTAGTGCGGGCGCACTCCTGAGTCCTGCTGTTGTGTCCATTGGCACAGACAGCAGGACTCGGCCCCGTCCCCTGGTTCCTGTGTCACTGGATTTGATTGACAGCAGCGGGAGCCAATGGCTCTTGCTGCCATCAATCTATCCAATCAGAACCCAAGACAGCGGCTGGAGCTGCTGTACTCATCCCCATCGCTGGAACGATCGGGCTCAGGTAAGAGAAGGGGGGATCTGGGGGGATGCTGCAGCACAAATGTTTTTAACCTTAATGCATAGAATGTATTAAGGTGAAAAACCATGAGGGTTTACAACCACTTTAAGCAGCTGAAAACAGAGGGAAGGTGATCACTTATAAAAAAAGGTAAAAAGGGTATCTATAATGTATTTTTATATCTATACAAAAATCTTTTGCCTTTCATTTCTATTTTAAACTGAAAGGGTTGTTTTATAAGGTGATCGTTCACAATAACTTCGGCAACAGATATTCTTTAAAGAAGACAATCCACCAGAGTTGGTATTGCTCTAGGTGAAAAGTAGTATTGCGCTTACCAGCCACAGATGCCCAGATGGACAATAGGATCCATCTCTCCCCTCATTACCCACATGGTAAGGGCTTTTTCACACATGTGGACTGTTCAGATCCGTCTGTCAGTTTTTCAGGTGGACCTGAACGGACGCACCATGTACCTCTATGGAGCGACGGATGTCAGTGGTGACATGTCCGCTGACATCCGATCGGATCCCCTCCGCTAAATCCAGATGGATGGAAACCCTATTTTCCATGCGTCTGGCGGATGGGAGCAGATGAAAACGGACAGACGGATCTGTTTTTATCCAATCTCCCATAGAGGACAGCGGGGCTCTGACAAGTCCATCTCTGCACAGTGAGCAGAGACAGATCTGTCATCCGCCGGTTCAGCGGGGATCAAAGGATTGATCCCTGCTGAGAAAGCAGAGTCTGTGAAAACAGACCCATGTGTGAAAGGACCCTAAAGCTGGATACACACTATACAATTTTCTGTAGATTTTTTCCTTCAGATTTACCAAAACCATATAATATGAGGTCAAACCTTAAGAGTTTCAATTTGTATGCAATCAGGCAGGCCCTTGCACTGCATGGTTTTGGTAAATCTGAAGGAAATCAGACAACAAAAGTTGTATAGTGTGTATGGGGTCAAAAGCTCGTAGCATTTTTCATAAACTCAAAAAAAAAGTTGGAAAAAACGCTGGATGAAAAATGCTGATAATAGCATTTTTGTGTCAGCTTCTAGTAGCAATTTAGAAGGTTTTAGAAGCTTTTAGGCACATTTTATTAGCGTTTTTGCAGTACAAGAAGAAAAAAAAAAAAAAGCTCAATAAAGTGGTTAGGAGCTCCAAAAAAACTCTACAAAAACATTTTTTTTTTGCTCCTAGGCGCTGAAGCTAAGAGCCTAAAGTATTGTGCATTGACACATAGGATAACACTATTTAGCTTCTAGGAGTGGAAAAAGCTAATAACAGCTTCTAAGAGTTGAAAACGCTAGTGTGCATGGAGCCTAGGGTCACATTCCAATGAAATCTTTATTCAGCTAGCTTCATTGTGGTAGTAGCATGGCTTACAATGCCACAGAATCTCACCCTTGCTGTATCACTCTTGTCAAGGGCTTAATCATAGGGATAAATAAATAACAGGGCTGCACCTAAAAACAAAAGTTACCAATAGCAGTTCTTCTATTTCTAATCTCACAAGTTGCATTTAAAGTGGTTGTAAACCTCAGACATGAAATATGAACAAAGCATATCCCTCTATAGTGTGTACGTGTCTCAATTAAGAGCACTAAGGGGTTGATTTACTAAAGGCAAATAGACCGTGCACTTTGCAAAGTGCAGTTGCACTCTGAAGGTGCAGTTGCTCCTGAGCTTAGTAAATGAGGTAAGGCTTCACTTTGCAAAGAATACCCAATCACAAGCAAGGAGAATTAAAAAACAACATTTTTGCTTGCGCATGATTGAATGATGGAAGTCAGCAGAGCTTCATTTACTAAGCTCTGGAGCAACTGGACTTGCAGAGTGCACAGTCTATTTGACTTTAGTAAATCAACCCCCAAGTGTCATTTCTGACATGTTTTCCTGACAGCAAGAAAAAAAAGTGACAGGAGAGGGAGCTCCAGCACACAGCTTGTGATTGACAGCCTCAGCTCTGTTCCTGTGTGCTGTGTGAAGGGGAGTGTGTCCCTTTCTTCCAATCAGCTCTAAGAGCTCTCCTCACTGAGCTCTGCAGTGTGTAGGTTTAGCTCTCTGCCCCCTTTTTCTGACAGCTCAGACAAGCTTTTTAAATTTTACACTTTGAATGGTTGTAAAGAAGAGAAGGCTGCAGATAAACAGGTACAACATATGTAGGAGACTGTTTCATCTCTGTGTATCACCTGAAGGCAGCCACTTCACTGGGTATATGTAAGAGTTTATAACCACTTTACCCGCTTCCAGACTGTCCACCGCATATATACTGCGGCAGGGCGGCCCGGCTGCGCAAAATCACATACTTGTACGTGATTTTGTACATATAGTGTGGGGGGCGTGTGCATGCCATCAGAGTGCCACTCTCGCTGTGATTGGGCACAGCGGGAGGCAATCAGCGGGTTCGGCGGCTGCAATGGCGTACTGTGGAGAGACGGAGCATCGATGTGCCTATGTAAACAAGGTAAACCACTGATCTGTCATGGAGCAAAGGAGAGATCTTGTGTTTCAGCTAAGCTGAAACACAATCTCTCTTTTCCTCCAGTGTATCTGTCCCCCAAACAGTTAGAAAACCCCTCCTAGGCACACACTTAACCCCTTGATTGCCCCAGGTGTTAATCACTTCCCTGCCAGTGTCATTTATACAGTGATCAGTGCATTTTTTTAGCCCTAATCACTGTATTGGTGTCACTGGACCCCAAACAGTGTCACTTAGTGTCAGATTTGTCCGCTGCAATGTGGTAGTCCTGCAGCCATTACTTAGTAAAACAATAAAAAACATTAAAAACTCCCTAAATATATCCCATCGTTATTGGACCCTATAACTTTTGCGCTTATTGGCATTTATTTTTACCAAAAATATATCGCAGAATACATATTGGCCTAAATTGATGAAGAAATTTGATTTTTTAAATGTTTTTATTGGGAATGTTTTATAGCAGAAAATAAAAAATATTGTTTTTTATTCAAAATTGTCTGTCTTTGTTTGTCTATGGTACAAAAAATAAACACCTCAAAGATGATCAAATACCACCAAAAGAAAGCTCTATTTGTGGGGAAAAAAAGGACATCAATTTTATTTGGTACAGCATCGCACGACCGCGCAATTGTCAGTTAAAGCAATGTAGTGCCGCAACGCAAAAAAATGGCCGGGTCATTAACCGCTTCCCGACAGGTTCGCGTACATTTACTGCTGCAGATTGGCGCTGTTTCGCAAATCGCCGTCTATAAATGGCGGCTCGCGCATGCCCACCGAACTCTGCAGGAGTGTGCCCGCAGCTCGGGCGGACCTGATGTCCGCCGGCAATCCGCGATTGCTGGCCACAGCTGAAAAATGGGGAACCAACAATGTAAACATGGCGTTTCCCCGCGCTGTCAGCCAGCATGACAAAGATCTACTGATCCCTGTCACTGGGGTCAGTTAGATTTCTCATGCTCCTGACAGCCCAGCCCCCTCACAGTTAGAACACGCCTAGGGAACACAGTTGACCCCTAGAGCTCCCTCCCCAGGTTAACCCCTTCACTGCCAATGACATTTATACAGTAATCAATGGACATTTAAATTTCCGATCGCTCTATAAATGTCATTAATTCCAAAAAAGTGTCAAAAATGTCCGACATGTCCGCCCCAATATCGCAGTCCTGATAAAAAAATCGCAGATCACCGCCATTACCTGTAAAAAAAAAAATTTAAAAACGCCAGAAATTAATTTGCATGGTTTATAAACACGGCAACTTTTGTGCAAACCAATCAATAAATGCAGATTTTTTTAACCAAAAATGTGAGGAAGAATATAAATCGGCCAAAACCGATCAATAAATTTGTTTTTTTATATATTTTTTTTGGATTTGTATTTTAGAAAAAAGTAAGAAATAATGTTTTTTTTTTTGCAAAATTGTCGCTTTTTTTTTGTTTATAGCGGTGATCAGAAATGATGCAGAGGTGATCAAATACCACCAAAAGAAAGCTGTATTTGTGGGAAAAAAGGACGCAAATTTTGTTTGTGTACAACGTCGCTTAACCACGCAATTGTCTGTTAAAGCAACGCAGTGCCGAATCACAAAAAGTGCTCTGGCTCTAATGTAGGAAATCCTTCCTGGGGGAAGTGGTTAAGGGGAATGGTTATATGTAAACTATGCTTCTGAATGTTCTTCTTGTAGCTAAGGAAATAATTTGTTAACTGTCTGACAAATTCTGGTTGACACGTGGAATCATTGTAAATAATGTTTCTGTGTATCAGTTGTAAGAAAAACTATTTTTCAAGGTTTTCTCTATTCTTACTTGAGTAGCTTGCCTCATTAGTGTACATGTTGTGGATATTGAGACAGGTGACTATACCATGCATAGAATTTCTGAAACACAAATTGCACAACAACTCACAAATGTGAAGTTATGTGCAAAACGAACACAAATCTAAATTATTTTTTTAGTTCTCAGTTTATATTACAGCATGCTACATTTAACTAAAAACAAAATATTGGTTGGAGTAGAGTTAACAGTATATAAAATATGGTTTCTTACCTGCAGTTATCCACAATATACTGGACAATCTTATCAAGCACTTTTTCTATCAGTGCCGTCCGCACCCAAATGTGCTTAAGGGCTTGTGGGGTGAGGGTGGCCGTCCTTCCTGTGGTTGAACTTTGTCTTTTTAAAGACTCTTGGCCATTGGAAAGATTTTTTCTAGGAATGAAAAATAACTTTTTAGCAATGGTGAACTTAAAATAAGATATTATACAAGTATGTATTTAAAGCTGCGTTCTGGCTGAAATATGACTTTCAAGATAAAAATACCCCTATTATTATTATTATACAGGATTTATATAGAACAGGTTGTGCAGCGCTTTACAATGTAAAGGGAGACAATACACCAACAGTACAATTCAAAACAAGAAGGTTAGAGGAGCCCTACTCCTGTGAGCTTACAATCTAAGAGGATAGGGCTATTGAAACAAAAGGTGGGGACTGTGAGGTATGAATTGATTAGGGAAGTAGAAGATGAGTTTGTTAGCTGGAGGCAGGATAGGCCTCCCTGAAGAGATGAGTTTTCAGGGATCGCCTACAAGTGGACAGGGTAGGAGATAACCAAACAGGTTGGGGTAGTGAGTTCTGGAGGATGGGAGAGGCTCAGGAGTAGTCCTGGAGACGAGCATGGGAGGAGGAGACAAGGGAGCTAGAGAGCAGAAGGTCTTGGGGGGAACGGAGAGGACGGTTTGGGTGATATTTGGAGATAAGGTTGGTGATGTAGCTCGGGACAGAATTGTGAATGGCTTTGTAGGTTATTGTTAGCGTTTAGAATTTTATTCATTGGGCAATGGGAAGCCAGTGGAGGGATTGGAAGAGAGGAGCGGTGGACACTGAACGGTTGGTAAGATGGATGAGTCTGGCAGCGGCATTCATGATAGACTGAAGAGGGCATAGCTTGTGGAGAGGTAGGCCAATGATGAGGGAGTTATAATAGTCAAGGCGAGAGATAACAAGGGAGTGAATACATTGCTTAGTGGTGTCAACGGTTAGAAAGGGCCGTATTTTGGAGATGTTTCGGAGGTGAGATCTGCACGATTTGGACAGTGATTGGATTTGGGGCTGAAAGGAGAGGTCAGAGTCTAGGATTACACCTAATACCTTGGAATGAGGGGAGAGACTGATTGTTGTATTATTGATATTGATGGAGAAGTCAGGGGGGGGGGGGTACCCCTAGAATACTAATGCCTTGTGAAATATAACAAAGGTATGCTGTAAATTATTTTTGCAGCATCATTTTCTTATTTTGTGAAGTTCCTGCACAGTGTGGCCATCTCCAGTGTGGGCATCTGAAGCCTCAGTATCCTCCTTCCTGGATTCCGCGCATGCTGGCTACCCAGCATGCACCTGCCGATCCCGCGCATGTGCAGTGCGGTGCAATCTTGGTCAGCTTGACATGGCACAGCCATACCAAGCTGACCAAGATTTTCCATAGATGCCAATGTTAAATGTTTTACGGGAGCAGTGCCATGCCAAGCTGACCAAGATTTTCCAGGAGCCAATGCAAAACCAGAAATGACATATGGCACGGCGGCCCCTAAAGGAGGAGGTGAAATTAGATATAGGCATAAATCAAGTAAGTGAACAGAAAAAATAAATTAATTTGCCAATTCATTTTAAGGATGCACATGCGCTGCATAGTGAGGAGTGAAAAATTTGGTGAAACTCAGTTTTAATATTCTTTTTTTTATTATGATTTACAAAATATTATGAGCTTAACATTAGAGATCAGTTTTCTGCAGAGTTGTATCTACACAGCACTCAGATTGCTGTCTGAATAAACTACTTACACCATGTTTACCGGTCTATAGCTGTTCTTTACTCTCTCCAGACATGCTGATGGCTGTTCTCAGGGGAAGAATTGATTAACTACAGAGTTGTCTGGCAGCGCTCACTCTCTATATGTATATAAATATCCACACTCAGGTAAGATGGAAAAATCTGATGTCTATTGATGACTTTAATGTCATTAAACAAATGCTAATTGGAAGGGAAAGCATGCAAAACAAAGACAAAAATACTGGAGCCTTTTAAAAGTCATGCTCAACAAGCGGCCCATTGACATGAATAGCTGAAGGTGGCTGTACAAAGCTATGCACCACTATTTGTGTAAAGTAGCCCATGAGCATAGACATAATGCACCAAATGCACCTAATTTTAAATGTTTTTACCTAAACAATTAGACAGTAATATGAAATGGATCATAGTGCAGCTAAAGCCTCGTAAACACACTGCGATTCTCATACGTCTGCACATCCGATTTTTCCCAAAATCAGCGGTCCATGATTTTGTCTAGCGTACTGACGTTAGTGAAAATTATTGCTCGACAAAGGAGAACGTAGTGACGGGCTACGAGCTTATAAAGAGGAAGTTCATTTTTCATGCGTCACCCTTTGGGCCCCTTCCGCTGATTTTGTGTTTATACGACCGAACACTTCCAGCTCATTCCTGGGTTCTGAACATGCCTGTTTGTACTTACAACTTTTGTTGTCCAACTTCCGTATAGACAAGACCAAAATCAGACATGGCCTTGTCAGTAGACAAAAATTTTCTAGTCGGCTCATCCAGCTTTTGTTGGATGATGAATGAAGATCGGCTGTCGAATGGAGTGTACTAACGGTCAGATTATCCGATGACAGGCTGTCGTACGCAAATTTTCAGCCGATAATTGGACTGTGTGTAAGGGCCTTTAGAACGCACAGTAACTTGACTGATAGGCCTATATCAGATATTATGTTCCATATCAACTATTCATAGCTAAATTTAAGTGCAATTGGGTGTATTTGAAGCAGAAATACAGCCAAAAATAACAAGATAAAATAAAGGGTCAATAGAAGGATAAGGCCGCATACACACGGGCGTTTTTTACAGACACGTTTTTTAGCGTTTTTTACAGCTCTCCATGTTATTCAATTGCTCCTTAAAAACGCAGACTTTTTGAACTGTAGAGGGCGTCAGCATTACCGAACTGTAACTAGAAGGTGGGACCAGCGCGTTCCAAGGCTGTAACGTTTGGCGTTTTTGACGCCGACACCGCAAAACGCTCACTATCGGTGTACCGGCGTTAACCGGCGTTTTTGACACCAACGTTTACAGGTTAAAAAATAGCAGAGGAATGTTTTCATTCACTAACGTGCATTAACGCTCACTAGCACAATGCTTTAAATTTTTTTACAGAGGAGGTATAGGTTCTGCTAGAATTATTGTTCTCGCTCTAACGATCGCGGCGATATCTCACATGCGTGGTTCAAATGCAGCTTACATATGCAAGCGCAACCTACATATGATTTCACTTCTGCGTGCAAGCGTGAGGAGACGGGGTCACTTTAAACCTTTTCTTTTTATTATTAATATTTTTTGTTTTTACACTGTCCCTTTAATCACTTGCTTACTGGGCACTTAGTCCCCCCTCCTGCCCAGACCAATTTTCGGCTTTCAGCATTATCGCATTTTGAATTACTGTGGTCGTGGGACGTTGTACCCAAACAAAAATTGTATAATTTTTTTCCCACAAATAGAGCTTTCTTTTGGTGGAATTTGATCACCTCTGTGGTTTTTATTTTTTGCACTATAAACAAAAAAAGAGTGACAATTTTGAAATTTTTTACATTTCGCTATAATAAATATCCAAAAAAAAATATTAAAAAAAAAATTATTTATCAATTTTGGCCAATATATATTCCCCTACATATGTTTGGTTAAAAAAAATTGCAATCGGCGTATATTGATTGGTTTGCGCAAAAGTTATCGCATCTACAAACTATGGGAATTGATTTATGGCGTTTTTATTTTTTTACTAGTAATGGCGGCGATCTGCGATTTTTATTGGGACTGCAACACTGCAGCGGACATATCTGACATTTTGGACACTTTTGGGACCACTGACGTTTATATAGCGATCAGAAATTTAAATAGCCATTGATTACTGTATAAATGTAAATGTCACTGACAAGGAAGGGGGCAATCAAGGGGTTAACTGTGTTCCCTGTATGTGTTCTAACTGTATGGGGGCTGGGCTGGCAGGGACATAACAGATCTCACTGATCCCAATGACAGGGATCAGTAGATCTGTCATGTCCGCCCTTACAGAACGGGGAGCCGCTCTATTAGGCGATCACGGGTCACGAGCAGAAATCGAGTCCGCCCGACCCGCGGGCATGCCCACGCAGCGTGCGGCGGGAGCTAGAGCGCGCCGCCGCCGGACGTTCCCCCGAATGGACGTTCCCCCGGCAATTCAGGCCCGCACTGTAGCCGTCTTTCAGCTATAGCGCAGATCTGTACTGGTTAATTTCTTTTTTTCTAATCACTTATTCCTATTACAAGCAATGTAAACATCCCTTGTAAAAGGAATAAGGCATGACAGGTTCTCTTTATGGAGACATCTGGGGTCATTGAGACCCCAGATATCTCCTCTACCTTGGAAAGCATGAGATTAAAAAAAAAGCAATGATTTCTGCTTTGCAGGTAAAATAGCTGGCAGTGTTTACATCTGCCAGTGCCAAAAGTGACGTCACTGAGATGGCTGGGGACCATCCGGTCCACGGCCAGCTCTGTGGTAATCGGCTGCCGCCACCGGCCTCCCGATCTCATGGGAGAGGCCAGAAAGGCACCAGAGGGCGGCGGGGGGCACATCCTGTCCTGATGCCTATACTGTATCTTGTAAAATGGAGGTTAATTTACTAAAGGCAAATAGACTGTGCACTTTGCAAATTGCAGTTGCACTCTGCAAGAGAAGTTGCTCCAGGGCTTAGTAAATCAGGGAAAGCTCTGCTGACTTCTATCATCCTATCATGCGCAAGCAAAAATGCAGTGTTTTAATTTTCCTTGGGTATTCTTTGCAAAGTGAAGCTTTACCTCATTTACTAAGCTCTGGAGCAACTGCACTTCCAGGGTACAACTGCATCTAAAATCTATTTGCCTTTAGTAAATCAACCCCAATGCTCCATGCAAATGAATTTCCTGCCTCTGATTTTCTACAAACTGTAGCAATATTGCTCAGCTGTGTCTGAATCACCTATTAACTTGCTGATAACTGTTCTAAATGAAGTATGAAGTATTCCTCTCGATCATTTCTGATATAGAGCCTGTACTTGCTGACAATAAGGAAATATACAGTTGTATGTAAAAGTTGAGGAACCCCTGACAATTTCCATGATTGTCATTTATAAATATTTGGGTGTTTGGATCAGCAATTTCATTTTGAGCTATTAAATAACTGAAGGACACAGTAATATTTCAGTAGTGAAATGAGATTTATTAGATTAACAGAAAATGCACAATATCCATCAAAACAAAATTAGACAGGTGCATAAATTTGGGCACCCCAACAGAGAAATCACATCAATATTTAGTAGAGCCTCCTTTAGCAGAAATAACAGCCTCTAGATGCTTCCTATAGCCTGTAATGAGTGTCTGGATTCTGGATGAATGTATTTTGGACCATTCCTCCTTACAAAACATCTCCAGTTCAGTTAGGTTTGATGGTTGCCCAGCATGGACAGCCCGCTTCAAATCACCCCACAGATGTTCACTGATATTCAGGTCTGGGGAATGGGATGGCCATTCCAGAACATTGTACTTGTTCCTCTGCATAAATGCCCGAGTAGAGTTTGAGCAGTGTTTTGGGTCGTTGTCTTGTTGAAATATCCAGCCCCGGCGTAACTTCTAATTTGTGACTGATCCCTCAACATTATTCTCAAGAGTCTACTGATATTGAGTGGAATCCATGCGACCCTCAACTTTAACCAGATTCCCAGTACCGGCACTGGCCACACAGCCCCACAGCATGATGGAACCTCCACCAAATTTTACTGTAGATAGCGAGTGTTTTTCTTGGAACGCTGTGTTCTTTTGCCACCATGCCTTATGCCCCTTGTTATGACCAAATCACTAAATCTCTGTTTCACCAGTCCACAGCACCTTATTCCAAAATGAAGCTGGCTTGTCCAAATGTGTTTGCATACTTCAAGCGACTCCGTTTTTGGCGTGTGTGCAGAAAAGGCTTCTTTCGCATCACTCTCCCACACAGCTTCTCCCTGTGCAAAGTGCGCTGAATTGTTGAACGATGCACAGTGACACCATCTGCAGCAAGTTGATTTTGTAGGTCTTTGGAGGTGGTCTGTGGGCTGTTTTTGACCGTTCTCACCATCCTTCGCCTTTGCCTCTCCAATATTTTATGTGGCCTGCCACTTCTGGCCTTAACAAGAACTGTGCCTGTGGTCTTCCATTTCCTCTCTATGTTCCTCACAGTGGACACTGACAGCTTATATCTCTGCGATAACTTTTTGTAGCCTTCCCCTAAACCATAATGTAGAACAATCTTTGTTTTCAGGTCATTTGAGAGTTGTTTTGAGGCCCCCATGTTGCCACTCTTCAGAGGAGAGTCAAAGAGAACAACAACTTGCAATTGGCCATCTTAAATACCTTTTCTCATGATTGGATGCACCTGTCTATAAAGTTCAAGGCTTAATGAGCTCACCAAACGAATTGTGTGTTCCAATTAATCAGTGTTAAGTAGTTAGAAGTATTCAAATCAACAAAATGACAAGGGTGCCCAAATTTATGCACCTTTCGCACCTTTATGCACCTTTCGTTTTGATGCATATTGCACATTTTCTGTTAACCTCCCTGGCGGTATGATTATTTCAGATTTTTGGTGCTGAAAGCGGTACCATTATTTTGCATGGAAATTTGGTGTTTTATATTGTAGGCCTGTAATTCTTAGGAATAACTCACTTTAATCTGTCCAAACCATAGTCTAGTAGACATCCCGGGATGATAAAGTTTGAAACAAGAAATCATAAATTATAATATAATAAATAACTATAAATAATTGTCAAAAATAATAATATAATAGTAATAAAATGTATTCAATAATGTAATTAAATCAAAAACACTGAAATTTGCTCATTTGCAGAATTGTCGCTGTCGTCACTTTCAGTGTCTGCTGATAAATTTCCCAAAAAATCAGTATCATTCAATCCTGCAAATGATTCTTATTTACTATCGATGTGTTTTCTAGCTGATCAAAAACCACTTTTGACGTAAAGGGACACTTTTTGGTTGCCATGGACAATCTCAAGTTCCCAGGCAGAAAGAATGGCATATATAATATAAAAGTGCATGCAGGGCACTGGGCAAACCACTAGGGACAAAGGGGATGTGAAATGATTTGATACAGTAATGTAATCTTGCAGATTACAGTTTACTGTATCTTTACTGTGTGTTTTACTTTTTGAATTTCCCGCCAGGCTCTGCCCCCGTGCGAAGCGGCGCTCGCAGGGAACTAAGCCTGGCACACAGAGGCATCGGGCAGAGGACACAGCCCGCCAACACAGCGGGGGGACATCGCTGGATCCAGGGAACAAGGTAAGTAACATTGCCTGGATCCAGCGATGCAATCCCGAGTGTGTTTCCGCTCTTGGTACAGAATATTCCCCCCGAGCCACACTCGGGAATACCGCCAGGGAGGTTAATCCAATAAACCTCATTTCACTACTGAAATATTACTGTGTCCTGCAGTTAATTGATAGATCAAAATGAAATTGCTGATCCAAACACACAAATATTTATAAATGACAATCATGGAAATTGTCAGGGGTTCCTAAACTTTTGCATACAACTGTAATAGGTGTGGAAGAAAAGACAAGCTTCCAATAGTATTCAGTCCAATGCTTCTTCCTTGCCTCTCTGTATGAGTTTTTATTAGACACAATCAGTACTACTGCTTTGGCATTAAACACCAATATAGATTCCATTTTGAAGACACAAACATTATTTTTGTTAGTCTTTCTTTAGTGTCTGTTTTCCATCTCCGCATCTCAGATCTCATTTAAAATGGATAATAGCTGTTAATGTACTGTAATGGCTCTCATCTGATTATGCTATAAAAAGGTTCAAAGCTAAAGTAACTGCTGAGTTTGTGGATCTGCATTAGTCGCAGACTTGCTCTAATGTGAATGGAATTACTTAACAACTCCAACATATTGATGTGTGTTATTATAATTTGAGGCCCTGTGTACTGCTGTCTAGTGATGGTAACCGTATGTCCATTCAGTCCTGAGATTTAGATAGCTAAAGTCACATAGCAAAGCCCAGTCTGCCAGGGCAGGAGACCTCTGATTTTTTTCTTGTCCACTAAGTAACACTTACAGGTTTTGTCTCCTACCCAGTCTGTGACTAGAAAATGAAATAAGAAGCAGCAGACTGATGCACTTGTCACTCTGTTCTCACCTCCTATCAGCATGTCCCTTGTTAGCACCTTTAAATCAAAGCATAACTCACTAGCTCTTTGCTCTGCTTCTCACTCTCCTATTCTCAGTTTTTCTGTACAGGACTGCAAGTCGGTGATACAAAATTTAATTCGGGTACTTACACTGCTTCCATTAAAATATATATATATATATATATATATATGATATTGTTGGAATACATAATTGTATTTTGTGCAACAACTACTGTACATCAGTATTCAGTAGAGATATATTATTAAACCAGTAGATGGCAGTGTTTATAAGTTTGTAGCTGCATCTATGGTATGCTCTATGTCTTTTCTCTATAATAAAGTTCCTGTTTCCTGTTTGCAGTTAAGCACCAAAGCCCATGTGGACTGTTTACTGTCTATTCTGTAAGCCTATACACAGAGTTGCATTACATTGTGTCGTTTATATATCTGAAGTTCAGCTTTAAGCCTCTTAGTATTGTGACGGTATGCAAGGCAAGATAATAGACAGTCGATATCTGTCGCCCCACATGTGTTCACTTGGAGTGGACTAGAAAGAATCCAGCCCGGTTTTTGCCAGCCACCGTGGCAGAGCTGGTTCCAGCCCAGAGTTTCTGGTCCACCCAAATCCTCCTTCAGCTGCTTTAAATGACTCAGTATCCCTACACTGAGAGAGCTACATCTTGGGAATTGATTGATCTAACGACTCAAAAAGAAAGGTTTGCATTTGTTTTGTTTGGGGGTATCTGGGACGAGCCTGACACCATATAGTGAGGTTCATGTTTTGTATACTTTAGCACCAGACGGAAAGGATTTGTTTTTTCTATTTTGTTTATTTATTATGTCTGCAACCTTTGCTAATAAACATGGCAACCCACCAGACTTTTAAGAAAGTTGTACCTGCACGCTGCCTTTTTCCCAGGAAAGCTGATTCCCACAAGCTAATCTTCCACACGTGGTGGATTCTGCGGGCAACTTTCCAAAATGGAGGCAATGCAGCCCAGTAAGAGATGAACCAACAGTTTGCGGAGGCCCTGCTGGAGTTAAAGAAGGGGCCCGCACCTCCTGTGACAGTGGAACAAAAGTTGATACGTACCAGTTACTACCTTCATAAGATGACACCTGCGGATGATGTGGAGGCGTACCTCACCCCTTTTGAGAGAATGGCAAAAAGGACAATGGTTGGAACTGCTAGCACCTTTTCTGACAGGTGAGCCCCAAAAGGCCTATTTTGACTTGGAACCCGATAAGGCCCAGGACTATGAGTCTCTAAAAACGCAGATACTTGCACGCCTGAGTGTCACCATGGCAGTTCGGGCTCAATGGGTGCATCAGTGGACCTACTGCATGGACCAGCCACCCCGCTCCCAAATGTTTGACTTGATCCATCTCACGAGGAAGTGGTTACAGCCAGAGACTTTGCCAGGCCCTCAGATCGTGGAGCGTGTGGTCATGGACCAGTATCTGCGTGAGCTCCCTGCTACTTTGAAGAAGTGGGTCAGGCATGGAGACCCCAAAATGGCAAACCAACTGGTGGACCTCGTGGAGAGATACAGTGCTGTTGAGGACTTGTTGTACCCGTCTGCGCCCCACTCCAATGTATCTAGGGGTGAAAGATCGCCCGGCGGACCCGGTAAGACTGTTCCAGGGTTCAAGGGCGTGGGGAAGTTTGATAAGACTGCTACAGCTAAAGAGACACTATGGGCTCTAGACCTGGAGACTGGCCAAAGAAGCCAGGAAGGTCTTGGGGACCCTTGAGAGGACTGGGTATAGAGCACATACAGTGCTACCGATGTCATGCATTGGAACATATTGGTGCCAATTGTCCCCTAGATGATGAACCAATGCAGTGTGATCATGCTTATATGAAAAGACACATAATTCTTTTTGTACAGGTCGCATGTGCTGCATCACGTCAGGGTCGCACGGAAAAGCAAATGTGTGTGATTTGTGTTCATGGGAAGGCAGTCACTGCACTGCTTGATTCGGGTAGTGTTGTGACTTTAGTCAACAGCAATTGTGTAAATCCTGCAAAATTACACCCTAGTACAATAGGGGTCATTTGCATCCATGGGGACACTCGGGACTACCAGACTGCAGTGTTTGAGTTTGACACCCCTTGGAGCAGTGTGACACATTCAGTGGGGGTGGTACCTTCCCTGCTTCATGAGGTCCTAGTGGGGAGGGATTTTCCCCATTTTTGGAGGTAATGGGAAGACACAGGCAGTCTGTGGGAAAGAGCTCCCCCTGCTGGGGAAGCACGGAACTCTCACCAGACCCTTTTTTCCGATTGGAAGGGGAGACTGTTGGTAGGGCCGAGGAAGGAGGAGACACTCTTCCTCTTCCTGTAATGGCTGGGGAGCCGGAGGACCTGGAACATAGCCCTTAGCTTAAGGTTGCAGAACAAGAGGACATCTCTGACTCTAATAGTGGGATTGGACAGAATGCGTCATCTGACTTAGAGGTCAGGAGGGAGGATTTTTGTACAGAGCAATTACGAGATGTCACCCTCATTAGAGCCAGAGAGAACGTTAAGATGATGGGTGGGGAACCTCTGGATCCTAATTGGGGGGTGTCTTTCCCCTACATGGCTCTTAAAAACAATTTGCTGTATCAGGTGGTAAAACATGGTGAGGACGAGTTAGAACAGCTGGAGGTTCCCAAACCCTACCACAGGATGGTGCTAGACTTGGCCCATGGTCATATAATGGGGGGACATCTGGGTATGGGGAAGACCACAGAGAGAATAACCCAGAGATTCTTCTGATCCGGGCTGTATGTAGATGTCAGAGAATACTGTGAGTCATGCCCCAAGTGTCAAATGTCTGCGCTGGCACCCCATTTTCGCAGTTCGCTTGTTCCCCTACCCATAATTGAAGTGCCTTTTGAAAGAATTGGCATGGATCTGGTGGGGCCAATAGTAAAGTCTGCCCGGGGCCACCAGCACATTCTGGTAATACTGGAATACGCTACGCACCATTAATTTCCAGGGTTGCTAAGGAACTGTGCAAATTATACAAAATTTCCCATCTCCATACCTCTGTCTACCACCCACAAACAGATGGACTTGTGGAGAGACTTAATAAAAACCTCAAAAGTATGAAAAAGGGGTCGACAAAGATGGGAGAAATTGGGATTTTTTGCTTCCATATCTCATGTTTGCCATACGAGAAGTTCCGCAGGTGTCTACAGGTTATTCCCCGTTTGAACTCTTGTATGGTAGACATCCCAGGGGGCTGCTAGATGTCGCCCAAGAAACGTGGGAAGGAGAGGCCACCCCATATAGAATTGTCATATAGCATATCTACTTGATGCAGGATCGAATTCCCTCATACGGGAACATATGGAGCGAGCCCAGGAATCCCAGAGGAGGGTTTATAATCGGGGTGCCAAGACCTGGACTTTCAACCCTGGGTATAGAGTGCTGGTGCTAGTCCCCACTGTTGAAAGCAAATCCCTGGCCAAGTGGCAGGGTCCTTTTGAGGTTAGGGAAAGAATAGGGGAGGTAGACTATAAAGTTTACCAGCCAGGGAAAAGAAAACACAGAGCAAATTTATCATGTTAATCTCTTAAAATCATGGAAGGACAGAGAGACTTTACTGACCGTCTCCCCTGACGTCACCATAACTGAGTCCTTGTCCATAGCACAACAAAATTACATTAAAGAATTTGTGAGTAAAAATAGAAACTTTTTCTCCCTTTTATCCGGACTGACCTCAGTAATCCAGCATGACATAATCACGGAACCAGGTGTTCACATAAATGTGAAGCCCTATAGAATTCCTGAGGCTAGGCGCAAGGCAGCAGGGAAGGAAATCAGAACCATGTTAGAGTTGGACATGATAGAGGAGTCCCACAGTGACTGGTCGAGCCCCACTGTGCTGGTCCCGAAGCCCGATGGCACTATCAGGTTCTGTAATGACTTTAGAAAATTGAATAGCATGTCCAAGTTTGATGCCTACCCGATGCCTCGGGTTGATGAACTTATAGACCGGTTGGGAGTTGCCCGGTAAATAACAACCATAGACCTAACAAAGGACTATTGGCAGATACCCCTAACAGAGTCAGCAAAGGAGAAGACTGCCTTTTCTACCCCTGAAGGGTCATTTCAGTACAAGCGGATGCAATTTGGTTTACACGGTGCCCCTGCATCATTCCAGAGAATGATGGATAAAACGTTGAGACCACATCGCTCCTATGCAGCAGCCTATTTGGATGATGTTGTCATCCACAGCCCTGATTCGGAGTCTCATATGCCCCGGCTACAAGCGGTAGTGGATGCCCTTAGGAGAGTGGGACTCACGGCCAACCCAAAGAAGTGTGCCTTGGGATTACAGGAGGCCAAATACCCTGGCCATATTATTGGTCGCGGACTGGTTAAGCCGCAGACAAATAAAATTGAGGCAATTCAAAAATGGCCCCAACCGCTAACTAAGAAGCAGGTGCCTCCATTCCTGGGGATCACGGGTAATACAGGTGCTTCATATCCGACTTTGCCACCATTGCCGTACCCCTGACGGACCTGATAAGAGGAAGAGAGTCGGCTATGTGGAATCCTGAAGCCGAGAAGGCGTTTCAAAAGTTAAAAAAGCCCAAAGAATTTGTGGTGCAGACCGATGCCTCTGATGTGGGTCTGGGGGCTGCACTGTCCCAGATCAGAGACGGGGAGGAGCGGTTGTATACCTGAGCCGCAAATTGAACAGACATGAGAAAGAGTGTCTCGCTATCAAATGGGCCTTGGAGACCTTAAAATATTATTTGTTGTGGAGGCCATTTAGACTGGTCACTGACCATGCCCCCCTGAAGTGGATGTGTGAAGACAGGGTGACAAGGTGGTTTCTGGCCCTACAGCCCTACAAGTTTACAGTGGCCTATAGGACGGGAAAGCTGCAGAACAATGCGTATGCCCTTTCCCGGGTCCATTGTATGGGTGTGGCAGTTGCTCAGCGGCAGGGGCTTGAGCAGGGGGGGATATGTGACATTATGCGAGGCGAGATAATAGACGGTCAATATCTTTTGCCTCGCATGTGTTCACTTGGAATGGACTAGAAAGAATCCGGCCTGTTTTTTGCCAGCCACCGTGGCAGAGCTGGTTTTGGCCTGGAGTTTCTGGACCACCCAAACCCTCCTTCAGCTGCTTTCAATGACCAGGAAGGGAGCACAGGGGTGCTCTGGCCTGGGACTCAGTACCACTACACTGAGAGAGCTACAACTTGGGAAGTGGTTGCTCTAAGGACTCAAAAAGAAAAGGTTTGCATTTGTTTTGTTTGGGGGTGTCTGGGACGAGCCCGACACCGTATAGCGAGGTTCCTGTTTTGTATACCTTAGCGCCAGACGGCAAGGATTTATTTTTTCTATTTTGTTTGTTTATTATGTCTGCAACCTTTGCTAATAAATCTGGCAACCCGCCAGACTTTTAAGAAAGTTGTGCCTGCATGCTGCCCTTTCCCCAGGAAAGCTGATCCCCATGAGCTAATCTCCCACAGTATATGCATATCCCCAGCAACTTCCAGTTAAAATTGACCTTTACATTCTTACTTTTTCATTCAAAGTTTACCGGCGTGGAACTTTCTACTAAGTGATCAAACATTAATAGAAATGTCATTGTTAATTTAGATTTATGACTACTCCAAGATCTGGGTTTCAGTCATGGGATCAGGGGAAGCATTATGACTGATCTCTAAGCAAATAATGCATTTATTCTGAACTATGCAAGCATTTATATCAATATAGTACCAAGAAAGAGAGCAAAATATATCAGAAATGTCTGGTCACAAATCAATGTTAATTATTTTTATAGGTATAAACAAATAGATTTTACTTACCCAGCATAATTTCCACATACATCTTAATAAAGGTTGTCAGTTTTGTCACTTAGCTAAATATGATTAGTTGAAAATGTTAAATAGAAATTTATTTACAAAATCTGAAGGAATCATTAGCAGATGTTAAGGCTATATGTTGGCTTAACATTAGCTTTGGGCTGTTGTAAACTAGCAATGGCTAGTGGCATGACAGTGCAAGGACTCTGTGGTGCCTGCATGTGAACTTACTTCCCCTTCAGAGTGTTTCACCAGCCTTAACCACTTGCCACCCCACCAAAGTACATTTACTGTGGTGGGGTGGAACGGGCAGGCTCAGTCATGTATATATACAGGATTGTGTCTCTTCCATGTTATGAGCGCGAAGCACGCTCCTCCACAGAGTCCTTGCATTGTCATGCCACTAGCCATTGCTAGTACTTACAACAGCCCGAAGCTAAGGTTAAGCCAACACATACCCTTAACATCTGCTAATGTTTCTTTCAAATTTTGTAAATACATTTCTATTAAACATTTTGCGACTAATCATATTTAGCTAAGTAAAAAATATTCAAGTGCAGCGCTAATGCATATTGTATGTGTAAACTGACAAAAAATGTG
The DNA here is from genome assembly GCA_018402905.1 of Glandirana rugosa. Lineage (NCBI taxonomy): Eukaryota > Metazoa > Chordata > Amphibia > Anura > Ranidae > Glandirana > Glandirana rugosa. Next base: position 561,544 of record BLSH010345528.1, on the reverse strand, counting down.
CAAATATGCAAATGGTATATATAGCACCTCGAATGTGCAAATAAATCATACGAATGATAAAGTGCTAAGTGCAAAAAGCAACTGATGAATCCACATACAATTCATGTATATACCGTTTGCATATTTGTATTCATGTATATACCGTTTGCAATTCATGTATATACCGTTTGCATATTTGCACATTTTTTGTCAGTTTACACATACAATATGGATTAGCACTGCACTTGAATATTTTTTATTATCTACACCAGCCTTTCTCAAACTTTTCAACACAGAGGAACCCTTGAAATAATTCTCCGGTCTCGGGGAACCCCTGCTAAAAATTAAAAATCTACAACTCATGATACATTAGTGTGATGGTCAGTGGGAAGAATGCTCCTTACACTTGTGGTCATTGGGAAAAATTACCCCTTACAGATAGGTAAAAAGATCAATGGTATCATTGGGAATTTATCTGAGAGGTAGAAATTGACCATTGCTCAAGGAACCCCTAGCAACCTCTGGAGGAACCCTGGGGTTCCATGGAACCCTAGTTGAGAAACCCTTATCTACACAATTTGTCTGATTGTAGTGCTTGCAGCATTTCTTATTTTATTGAGTAGCGCGGTGTTTATTTTGAAATGTATATTTAGCTAAGTGACAAAACTGACAACTTTTATTAGGATGTATGCGGAAATTATTTTGGGTAAGTGAAATATATTTGTTGAGCTTACCAGTCTTTAACCACTTGCCGACCGCCCACCGTCGCCTGACGGTGGCAAAGTGGCTCGATATCACAAACCGGCATCACACGACGACGGATGTGGGATTGCAGATCATGCGCACATGCGCCGCCGGAGGCTCATTCGTGCGCTCACTGTGTTCCGGGGGAGCCAGGGAGCAGGTAGGGCGCACTCGATGTCTGACAGCTACCCGCGATCGCTCCCCCGCAGTGACAGAATGGAGGGTCCGTGTATGTAAACACACAGATCTCCGTTCTGACAGGGGGAAGGAATGTGATCACAGGCTTCCTGTATATGGGAGCCACGATCACTCTCCTCCCCCACTCAGCCCAGCCCCCATACAGTTAGTAACACACACAGGGAACACAGTTAACCCTTAGAGCGCCCCCTGCAGGTTAACCCCTTCCCTGCCAGTGACACTTATACAGTAATCAGTGCATTTTCATAGCACTGATCGCTGTATAAATGCCAATGGTCACAAAAAAGTGTCAAAATGGTCCAACATGTCCGTTGCAATATCGCAGTCCCGCTAAAAATGGCAGATCGCCACCATTACTAGTAAAACATTTTTAAAAAATAAAAACCCCATAAATTAATTCTCATCATTCGTAAACATGGCAACTTTTGTGCAAACCAATCAATACACGCCGATTGCGATTTTTTTTACCAGAAATATGAGGAAGAATATACATTGGCCAAAACCGATGAAAAAAAAAATTTTTTTATATTTTTTTTTTTGGACTTGTATTTTAGCAAAAAGTAATAAATATAGTTTTTTTTTTGCAAAATTTACGCTATTTTTTTGTTTATAGCGATGATCAGAAAGGACGCAGAGGTGATCAAATACCACCAAAAGAAAGCTCTATTCAAGGGGAAAAAAGGACGCAAATTTAGTTTGGGTACAACTTGCACGACCGCGCAATTGTCAGTTAAAGCGCCGAATCGCAAAAGGTGCTCTGGTCCTAAAAGGGGAAATCCTTCCGGGGCTGAAGTGGTTAAGTATGGTGACTGCAGTAGTGTTCATTTTTCAGGGAAAAACCATTTTCAGCAAGCACATAAAACATCTGTTGATATTGCCAGGAATGCAGTGCCTTTGTCACTTCCTGTGCCCTTAAAGACATTCCCCTGCAAAGTAGAAACATAATGGGCTACTATGCATCACATAGCAGCCCATTTTGTGTCATTTACCTGCAAACGAAGCCTGCGACGTCCAGCAATGTCGCCTGTGCTGGTAGCGTCCATCTTCAGCCCCTCTTCCTTCCGGGGCCGCGACTCTGACTCTGTGACTGGCCGGAGTCACGTGACGTCACTCCCGCGCATGCATGCAGGAGCCACCAGTCATAGCACATCTCAGTGAAGAAACGGCACGGAGGCCGTTTCTTTACTGCACATGTGACGAAATGACGTAGGCACATCTCGTACACTGCATATCTCCTAAACCGTGCAGGTTTGGGAGATATGCAGGGCACCTACAGGTAAGCCTTATTATAGGCTTACCTGTAGGTTAAAGTGGTTGTCACGGTTTGACAACCACTTTAAAGTATTGCTAAACCCACAACAGTAAGGCCTCATACACACAGACGTTTCTTAAAAAAATAAACAAAACGTCGGCCCTGACGTCATAAAAAAAAACGAAGTTTTTCGGCGTTATGCATCGACGTTAGTAAGCGTCGGCGTCAATAGGCGTTTTTAAAAAAAAAAAACAGCCCTCTGATATTTTTCAACCTAAGAACGCTGGCGTCAAAAACCACCAGTTAACGCCTGTACGGCGTTAGTGAGCGTTTTTCGGCGTCAGCATCAAAAAACGACAAAACGTTACAGCCTCAGAACGCTCTGGCCGTGGGTTCTAGTTTCAGCTCACTAACGCCGACGCCCTCTACAGCGGCGTTTTTATGGGGCCATTGACATACATGGAGAGCTGCAAAAAACGCCAGAAAATACCAGCGTCAAACACCGTCCATGTGTATGAGGCCTTAAATCAGTATGCAGTGTATATGCAGTAAAGAATGCTTGTTATACTGACTGTGGCCCCTAAGGGTCTAATCCTTTGCATTGTGTAAAAAGGCTGTTTGATCCTGTCTCTTCTGTTCCTTCCCTTCTTCCAGAATCCCCAATATATCTCCTGATAGAACAGAGGCCAGTGGACAAGCTGCACATGCTCAGTTTGGTGTCTATTGCTAGAGAGTATTTTTTTTTTCTTGGTAGGGTGCATGTGATCAGCACAGGGCCACTCAGCACTGTCCAGATGGGTCAGGGGTCCTGCAGCACACTTTAACCAGACACAAAGAGAAGTCACAAGAAAAGGTATTTAGCAGTTTATATTTACTAAAACTATTGCATTTCCATGTTCTGTGTACTGTGGGAGACCAGATATTGCGAATGCAGGGTCCTGGGTTTAGTAACACTTTAAGAAAGCCTATAGAACCTTATCTTTATTGTGTAAACTACTAGTCTCATCAATCCACCATGTAATGGAAATAAACAAAGGCAGACATGTTTGAAGTCTAGCCTGTGTGACATGACTTCCTTCATAGACACAATAAAAAAAATTAGCGTAGATGTGAAGGGACTGGAAGTGTGTTGCTGGCAGGATTACCAGGTGAAAATAATGGGGGAAAAATGAAAATGGCCATGACATCTAAGAACTGGTAAACTGCAATATACTGTATTACATGTTTGCCTTTGGATTTAGATAAGCTTTAAACAATACATTTATTGTATCTCATGAGTAAGTTTAATCTTGTCTGATGTTGCAACTGTATACTATACTTCTGCATTTCAATTCATAGAAGACGTTAATGCCCCCCCAACGTGGGAAATGTATAACAGGGCAGGGGGGAAAGGGTTAAATTTCAGACTTTCTTATTACTACTATTTTAAACTTTTAAAGCAACTCAAAGATTATAGCTACTGAGATCCCGCAGGGACATTTTAATCAGAATGGAGTCATCAGTAGAGATTGCTTTTTCATCTCCATATGGTGTCAGATATGCCTTTGATGAATATATATCTTTAAGCTTTAAATGAAGTCTCACTGATACATTTTTCAGCTCACTATGACCAGCGGAGGTTGAAATGAATTAATGCAAATTTATCTTCAAAGTAAAGCCAAAAGAAACTTTATAGGATTATTAAAACAGAGGTGACTTTGTGTAATGATTCTTCAGTGCTTTTCTTTTTACTGATATTCATTGAGAATTGTACAAGGTAGACATTAACATTAGGCACATAAGGTATGTCTTTATCATCATGGCTGTATTTAAAGCAGAACTCAAGTTAAACCTTTATGTTTCAGGACGCCGGGGCGCATGAATTACTATGGTGGGGATAGGCGGGGGGTGAGAATTTTGAAGCATCTAAATAAAGCCAGAGGCTCTAATTGGCTTCAAAATAGGGTGGGATCAGGGCGCAGAGCATTGCGTCCGGAGTCCACCCAGGTGTGCTGAAAATTCGTTGTTGCGACCCTGATCGTCCTCCTAGCCAATCGGCAAGTGGTTCTGATACATGAAAAGGCTGAAAGGACAGTCGATCCTATTGGACGCCTATTGGAGGAGGGGAGGAGATGCAGGGGGGAAGCCGCCGTGATCTCAGAAGAGAAGAGGACAGAGGAGCCGCAGCCTGATCCTGATGTGCCCGCCGATTCCCTGCCGCTGTGTGCCCGCCTGATGTCCCCGCCGATCCCTGCCTGCTGTGCCCGCCAATCCCCACAATCCCTGCCTAATGTACTGCTGATCCGCCCGTTAATCTCCACCCAATGTGCCTGCCAATCCCCACCGATGGGGTAAGTGCCGGGAGAGAGGGTTTTTGAGGTGCCGTGGGTGAAGGGGGGGAGGGGTGGGAAGTGAAAGAATTCACTCCAAAAGGCAATAAAAGTTCTTATATTAAAAAGTTTGAGCCTCTGTCATTTTTGTTATTGTCTGTTACCATAGAAGAGATTTAAGTATTTTCTATGGTTTCTATAGAACAAGGTAAATCTACCCCATGGGCATCCAGCATTAAAAATGTGACACATGGAAAGTGCCGTGGTCATGCTCAGAAACTGTTGTAGATCCAGAAGGGCGCTACCTGTTCTTAAAGGGCACGGTTGGTGGCGTTAAGGTGACTTTGGCGACTCTATATGCACCCAATAGTCAGCAGGGCCAATTTATCTGTCGGACCCTTGAGAAGGTAAAAGAGTTTGCGGATGGCCAACTGATCCTTGGTAGGGATTGGAATGTCCCCTTGATACCCTCGGAAGACACTTCCTCTGGCTCCTCCTCGATCTCCCCCTGTTGTATTACGAAATCCTTGCACAAGGCACAATTTGTAGAGACTTGGAGGCTGCTTCACACAGACGAACGCGATTATACATTCTACTCCCCACCCCCCAAAGTATACTCACGTATAGATTACTTTCTCATACCACATGCCCAACTACATGCAGTCCATGAAACATTGATAGGTTCTATTACGTGGTCGGACCTCACTCCAGTGATTTTGACCTATGCTCTTACAGATGCACTCATGTTCAGGAATAGGACATGGAGACTAAATGAGAGCCTTTTACAAAACCAAGAGGTGCTTACAGATGTAACCAGGTAGTGGGACTCCTACTTCCATCTCAATGACACCACTGAATGTGACCCAGGCACCGTCTGGGAAGCACATAAAGCAGTCACCCATTGTGCTTTAATCAAACACGGCTCACGGATTAAAAAACAACCTACGGCGCAATTGACGTCTCTTCTAAATGACCTGCAAACGGTAGAACGTCATCATAAACGTAACCCTTCGCAAGTCTCGGAAACAGAACTACTGACCCTGTGGAAACAAATTGCCGATTTGCTACATTTTAAAGCCAAAGCAGCCATTCAAATTTGTCGTAAAATCTCATACGAATCAGGGAATAAGTGCGGTAGATTACTTGCCCAAAGCCTACGGACCCAGAAATTAACGTCATATATACCACATATTACCTCTCTTACCAGAGGCAAACTTGTCCTACCCAAACAAATCACACAAGAGTTCTGCTCATTTTGCCACTCTCTATATATCTTACAGACCAAGGCCCCCACACAGGAGGATATAACAGAATAGCTACTAACGTCCCACATGCCCACTTTGGAGGCGGAAGTGTGTAAGACACTAGAAGATCCTATTACCCTAATGGAACTCCAGGCAGCATAGGATCTACTAAACCAGGAAAGGCACCAGGCCCAGGTGGCCTCACAATCCAGTATAATAAGGCTTTATTACCCTCCCTCGGCCAGCATATGGTCAGACTATATAATGCACTGGGCTCCAATACATAATTCCATAAGAACACTCTCCAAGCTAATATATCAGTGATCCCAAAGGAGGGTAAAGACCCTGCCTCTTGTGGGAGTTACAGGCCAATATCTCCACTTAATATTGACCTAAACATTTTTACCAAAATCTTGGCTACTAGATTACAACATCTGCCCCAATTGGCCCATTTGGACCAAGTCGGCTTTTTACTATCCAGAGAAGCCAGGGACAATACCATCAAGGTCCTCAACCTGGTACATGTGGCAAACTCTACTAGTACCCTGTGTGTTTTTCTGGGCACAGATGCCGAAAAGGTCTTTGATCGGGTTCACTGGCCTTTCATGTTCTCAGTCTTTAAACATATAGGATTAGGACCTAACATGACTGGATGGATTTCATCCATCTTCTCTAATCCTACGGCCAGAGTCAGAGCTAATGGTGTCCTGTCCGACCCATTCCTAATGGGACACTACAGGGCTGTCCCCTGTCACCTTTACTCTTTGCCCTATCCCTGGAACCGTTCCTCTGCAAAATACGTAAAAATCCAGATATTACCGGTATTTCTATTGGCAACTCTCAACACAAAGTTTCCGCATATGCAGACGACATGCTATTCTCTCTTACTAGCCCCCTGATCTCACTGCCTAATCTTATGCGTGAATTTAAAATCTATGGGGCACTATCAAATTTGATAATTAACTTTAGCAAATCTGAGGCCATGGGAGTAGGTTTGTCGCCACGGCTTCTCTCTTGTCTCCAGACGAGCTTCCGGCTAAAATGGACGAGTTCTGCATTAAAATACCTTGGCACATTTATACCCTCCAAATTTTCACAACTATTCGAATTAAACTTCCCTCCACTTCTAAAGAATGTCAAAAGCCTTTTAAATATGTGGCATACTGAACTACATTCTTGGTTTGGCCGGTGCAATATTCTCAAGATGAGCATACTCCCCAAATTCTTATACCTCTTCAAGGCATTACCAATTTCGATCCCTAATAGCTATTTTAAGCAGGTGCAGTGTCTTTTCAGGGATATTATATGGGCCCACAAACAACCGCGCCTACACAGGAAATTACTCTCGCTATCTAAATCTCATGGGGGTCTGGCGGTTGCAGATTTATGGACGTATTATTACGCATCACACCTAAGTAGACTAGTGGACTGGTCTTGACACCGGGACACTAAGCTCTGGACTCAAGTGGAACAAGCTCAGAGTGATCTTCCTCTACCAAGAGCACCCTGGTGCTACCATTCCCTCCCTGGGGATATAAAACGGCATCCTCTTATTGGCCATACCGCCCGTATCTGCTCCCGCCTTCTTCTACAAACACCTCTCTCCTCTCCCATTTCCCCGTTATAACCCATTCTGGGGAACACCCTATTCGCGGGTTATGGAGTTGCACTCTTTCAGAATATGTCAACCATGGGATACTATCAGGCCTCCCACTTTCTCACAGCATGTACTTGGCCATCGCTATCAACCCTCACAGACTCTGCCGACCCGTTCTGTTTAGATTTATGGAGACCCTGTCAATTCCGTCACTTCCTAAACTCACTACCACCTCGGGGAAACTTTAATAGACTCCTCACTCCATTTGAGGAATTTTGTTCATACACTGGAACTTTACCTCACGCACTCTCGCTTAATTATGCCATGCTGATTTCACCCCGGAGAACTTCCAACTTCTTGGTCTGATTTGCTGGGAGCAGGATCTGAACTGGGAATTTAGCCCCCATCAACGACAACATATCCTACAATTTATGCACATATCATGTATATGCACAAAGGCACAGGAGACCAATTTCAAAATTCTGTCCAGATGGTACCGTACCCCATCTCAAATACATACATTTTTTCTCTCAGTGTCAGATCTTTGTTGGCGCTGTGGAGAAGATCGAGGCACACTGCTACATATTTTTTGGTCCTGCCCCAAACTCGCATGATTTTGGAAAATAGTTTGAGAAATCTCCCAGAGATTCACAGGGAGAAAAATCTCAGGTGACCCAGCCTTCTTCCTTTTACACGGCTCTGATATTTCAGGCAAGGCATACAAATAATCAATAATTCGCCATCTCCTTTACGCGGCTATTCCTCTCAATTGGAAATCCCGACCCCCCCCCCCCCGACCATAAACCTCTGGCTATGGAGAGTGGAAGATATCAACAAAATGGAGGACTTGATTCTCACCTCTAGACACCAACATGAACAATATTCTAAGACCTGGACTCTTTGGAATAAGTTTGTCTTCTCTGACGAGGGCAAGGCTCTATTTGCCAATGATACTGCTGACTGATCTTATAATATATGTCTTGTGAGGAGACTCATGAGTTATTTACTGGCGTTAACAACTCTTTACATTTCAAGACCGTTGATCACTGCATGTCCCCCCTTTCCCTTTTTCTGCTACTCCCCCCCCCCCTTTTTTTTCTCCTACACACTCTGTTGATTTTTTTTTTGTACTTCACTCTTTATTTTTATTGGAAAATGGAAAAGAGACGAGATGGGTTTTGTGAATTCTTTGTGACATGTCAATCAACCTCCTACTTGTCTTGCACTGATATACAACAGCCTCTAAAGAAGTAGGATAAAGGCAGTGGTGGTATCACTCTATTAGCATATTTACTGCTATACTGTAATCAGACATGTATTGTATGTGTGTGTCTATTACTTCTATTTTGTTCTTGCGATTCCTGTCTTTTGCTTTTTTTTGATAAATAAACAAATTCATAAAAAAAAAAAATATGACACATGTTTAGCCCTCCACACTTTATCAAAAATGAAGGAAAAAATCTCTTGTCTGGAATTAAACTTTAACGATTACAAATATGAGGAAGAATATAAATCGGCCAAAACCGGTGAAAAAAAATGTCTTTTTATATATTTTTTTTTGGATTTGAATTTTAGCAAAAAGTACGAAATTTGTTTTTTTTTGCAAAATGGTCGCTCTTCTTTTGTTTACAGCGGCGATCAGAAATGGCGCAGAGGCGATCAAATATCACCAAAAGAAAGCTCTATTTGTGGGAAAAAAAGGACGCAAATCTAGTTTGGGTACAACGCCACACGACCGCGCAATTGTCAGTTAAAGCGATGCAGTGCCGAATCGCAAAAAGTGCTCTGGTCCTAAAGTGGGAAAACCTTCCGGTTGGTAAGTGGTTAAAGCGGAGTTCCACCCAAAAGTGGAACTTCCACTTTAATGGAAGGTGACCCCTTGACATGCAACAATTGGCATGTCCTTTTTTGGGAGGATGACCAGGGACCCTGTTTTCACAGGGTCCCAGGTCCACTTCCTCCCCTGGTGCTGCGGCTCAGGGAAGGAAGTCCACCTTCCCCCCTCCCTCTCGGTGATCTTCTGGGACACGTCACAGGTCCCAGAAGATACGCCGGCCAGTCACAAGGCACAGCGCGACTCGTGCATGCACAGTGCCCACACCTGTGATGCTGGTGCTACGGAGAGGAGGGGGAAAAGAGCGAGCCTTTGGGCGACCGCACCGCTGGAGCGTGGGACAGGCAAGTGACTTTTACATGGGTGAAACTCCGCTTTAAAGTAAAAATAATAAAAAAAAAAATCTTACAGTTTTAATTACATCATTTACGGTTATGAACTACTGTAAGTCCCACGCTGTGCAGGTAGCCAGATTCTGGAGAAAGCTTCATTGCAGTAATGCCTATCTTTTTCCTCTCTCCAAACTTCTGCTACTGCAAAGGTGACAGCTTTGGGTATTCAGGCCGAATGGTACAGATGGCCTGACTGGGACCCCTCCTTCCTTCTCCATTAAGAAAAGTTATTTTATTGATTACACTGCTTGTAACATGATCTGTGAATGGAGGAGAGTTTAACCAGTCTCATGATTCTCTACTCAATTCATAGATCGTTTCACAAGCAGTGTAATCAATGAAAGAACTTTTCTCAATGGAAGGGGAAGGAGGGGGCGTGCCCCTGTCACACCATCTCTACTGCTGTTTTGCCTGAAGACCCAGAGCTGTTAACCATTGCAGCACCGGAAGTTCACAGCCAGGAAGAGGACAGACATCTCTGCAGGGCAGCGCAGTCTTAAAAGCATCATGAGTCCCTGGGCAAAGTAATGCACTGGGCCCTTACCAGCCTGCCCCAATTTATGCACCTTCTCTCAAAAACGAAAGTATAACACGTTGATAGAATAAACATTTTTATTAGTGCTTTCAATAAAATTGTTTTTAAACAAGAAAACAAGCTATAAATCAGAGATCAGCAGCATGTGTAGCTCTCCATGGCAATGGTGGTCATTGTCTGGTTGGGAATGGCTTAAAGCGGACCTTCAGTCATTCTTTCAACTTTCCATCTATTAAATCTTCTACCCTTGTTGTTTTAACTTTGGATAGTAAAACATTTTTTCTGCCAGTAAATACCTTATACTGCCCACTTCCTGTTTCTTGTCTGGTCATTAGACTAGGCTTATGACATCATGCACAGCTCTCTTGTGAGAGTTTGCCAAGAAGGGAGGGGGGGGTGAGTCAAAAGATGGCCAATGACAGCTGCAGGCCTGCAGAGCTGAGGTGTGCCTCTGTGTAAATCCAGGAAGTGAACAGGCAGCAGCTTCAGCTGCCCACAGTTAAAATGGCTGCAGCCAGACTTAGTGGAGGGAGATTTCTGCAGCATATTTGGCAAGTACAGAATCACAGTATATATAAAATAATATGCAAAGTGGTTGGAGGGAAGCTTCAGAATGGCAAAGATGTTTTTATTACAAATTATTTGAGCAGACTGCAGTTCTTCTTCAATGTAGGTTGATTAAACAGAACCTGAGCCTAGTCAGTATATACACTCTACCAGCGGCGGCTGGTGTGGGAGGGGCGCTGGGGCGCCGCCTCCCCGCCGGCAAAAGACGAGAAAAAAAAAAAAAAAAAAAAAAAAAA
>BLSH010345528.1:498538-515970 GCA_018402905.1 Glandirana rugosa | reverse complement strand
CACTTTTTGCGATTCGGCGCTGCGTAGTTTTGACTGACAATTGCGCGGTCGTGCGACGTTGTACCCAAACAAAATTTGCGTCCTTTTTTCCCCACAAATAGAGCTTTCTTTTGGTGGTATTTGATCGCCTCTGCGTCATTTCTTATCGCCGCTATAAACAAAAGAAGAGCGACCATTTTGCAAAAAAATCCAAATTTCTTACTTTTTGCTAAAATTCAAATCCAAAAAAAAAAATATAAAAAAACATTTTTTTTCACCGTTTTTGGCCGAATTATATAATTCCTCATATTTGCGATAAAAAAAATTGCAATCGGCGTTTATTGATTGGTTTGCGCAAAAGTGGCCGCGTTTACGGATGGTGAGAATTCATTTCTGGGGTTTTTATTTATTTTTTATTTTTTACTAGTAATGGCGGCGATCTGCGATTTTTAGCGGTAATGCGATATTGGGGGGGGACATGTCGGACCATTTTGACACTTTTTTGGGACCAATGACATTTATTCAGCGATCAGAAATTTAAATGTTCACTGATTACTGTGTAAATGTCATTGGCAGTGAAGGGGTTAACCTGCAGGGGGCGATCTAGGGGTTAATAGTGTTCCCTGGGTGTGTTCTTACTGTGGGGGGGTTGGGCTAACATGGGCATGAGAGATCTAACTGATCCCAGTGACAGGGATCAGTAGATCTCTCATGCCCCACTGACAGGGCGGGGAACCGCCGTGTTTACATCGGCGGTTCCCCGTTCTTTTCCCTGTAGCCGCTCATCGCGGCTCGTCGGCGGACATCGGGTCCGCCCGAGCCGCGGGCACACTCCTCAGGAGTGCGGCGGGTGCGGCGCGCGCGCGCCCCCTGGTGGCCAAAATGCGAATCGCCGCTTATTTACGGCGATTCGCGCAGGGCTCCCCGACTGCCGCCGTGAAAAGACGGCGCGCGGTCGGGAAGCAGTTAAAGGTTTCAATCATGTCTCCCCTTTCCCTTCTTTCCTCTGGACTGTACATATTAAGTTCTCCTGATATCCTTTATTCTTTAGAACTTTCACCATTTTTGTTGCTGGTCTCTGGACTTGACCCTGTGCAAAGTGGCCACTCTGCTGTATTGCGAACACAGGAGGTTGCTCACTGAGCACAAGTGCCATTCAGAGAGCACTTAGCATTCATTCAATAAATGCAAAGCATTCTCTGATTACCTGAGGTGGAGGTGCATGTGTGTGTGTGGTGGTGGTTGGGGGGGGGATTACATCACAATCTCCTCCTTGTCCAATCAGAGAGTGATTTGCATTAATTGGGAAAATGCAAAGTGCTCTGTGACTGGCATCTGTGCTGAGCAAATGACCTTCTGTGTTTAGTAAACAGCAGGGCAAACACTCAGCATTGGACCTCGAAGTTAGCAGCAATCACTGTGGTAGTGGTCCCTACTACAGTGATTTTTAGCTTGCACAGGGATGCCACAGGTGTACCACATACATACATTGTTTCATTGGTCAAAGCTGGACCAATGAAACAATGTAAAAATTGTCATAGCTAAACTTCCTCTTAATGTTAATTTTTTTTCTGCCCCTGCTTATGGTGTGCATTCATTAGCATATTACTGTGGATTGTATTGAATCCTTTTGTTCTTTATTATTTTTCTTCCAGAGGATCGAAAGACCTTAATATACCATCAAACTGGTAATCTGGTAACCCCATTAGGATATCTGTGGTTTGGGGTCCACTTGTCCACTTGGCATGTTGCTTTTCATTGCCTTGTATATGCTTGTATAGGTTGTTTACAGTTTTGACAGGTAGTGTTCTTATGCAATATATACTACCTTCTGTATACACCATGTGAAGTTCATGTAAAATTAGTACATGTCTGTATTCAAACTTTTGGACAGTTATACTTACTATAGCTGCTCACCTTGAAGAAGCAGGCTCTGTCCTGGGAAACATGTATGATATGAATGATATGAATCATTTTGTAACTATATCAAGTTTTTAAACGGTATAGTGTTCTCTATATGTGCAATTTAGTCCCTTTCATAGTTATAGTAAATTTTGACTACTTTTATCTAACATAACTTTTTGGTGTTGTACCATGAAAGTCCTGATTAGTCTTGTTTTTTGAGGGTTTTTTCTAGGTGAGATAGCAATTAGACAGTGGGAACAGCAGGTCGCACACAAAACTGACAGCTGAGAGTAAAATTTATATGTTCCCTGTTCCTGACAGTGACAGCAGATAAAGAAGAGAATGAATCCAAGGCCAAAGCATTGTAGTACACGAACACACAGGACATGGAGAAGAAACAGAAAATGGAAATATATACACACACAGTGGCGCAGGAGCATCCCCCGCCATCCATCACCGCCTCCCCCTATCCATGTATCCGGCCCCTTTCAGGATGCTGAATGCATGGATTCCAGTGTCTGGGTGTTTTTTTTTTAAAGTACCTTATTAGAGCTAAAGGCTCTAATAGGTTCAAAATAGGGTGGGCTTGGGGTGCAGAGAATGTGTCCAGAGCCCACCCAGGTGTTATACAACAACGAATGAATATTCGCTATTGTAACACTGATCCTCCCCCTGGCCAATCAGGAGGCAGTTTTTGAAAGCCGATTGGCTGAAATGGCAGGCGATTCTATTGGACGCCCAAGAGGAGGGGAGGAGCCGCACACTGGAAGCCGCCCGCTACCCCCTAGATGGGGTAAGTGCCAGACCAAACGGCAGCCGCCACTAATATATATATATATATATATATATACACAGTATATATGATATTGGTTCATAGATATTTAGATAATAAGCTTAAAAAAATGACTGCCTATTGCTTGTGTCAATAATTCTGGTATGAAAAAAACAGCTTTGGCGGTAGAACAATAACACTACTCATAGAGAATATCCAATGACTGGTTCTTAAAAACATGTATGAAAAGATTGCTACATGGCATCCAATATTAAATTTTGAATGAACAATGTACAAAAAAATAATAAATAAAACAAACCCACTGTACCCACAACTAGGCTATAGCAGGCAGCCTTGATCAGTGTATTCTGATGCCAGGGAAGATATCCCACTGTCAGAATACAATGACTCTGGTTGAACAAAAAAATCAATAATGTATGACCTGCCTTATCCTTGGGAGAAACTGTTTTCTCTGTCCACAAATATCTCAGATGTTAGGGACTCCCCTCAAGTGGCTCTCTTGTTGATGACACCCGGGTCCCTTTCTAAAGCCAAGAATGGCATTTTAAGACACTGCTTATTAACAGTATGGGTTGCAATCTTGCGCCATTGTAAAACGTCAACACCTCCTGATATGGGCACAAATATTACACAATATTATCATGACAGAGACTCTGGATTCCATTGATGAGAATGATCCTGAAAAGACACACCAAGTATAGACTTGCTGGGTGGCACATAGGGATTCTGACTCCTCCAAGGCCCTGACAGACCGATAATTGAAAGTTACTTTCCCGCCACATATGGAAGGCTTTCATACTCTGCTCCTTATCATCTACAATGCAGAAAAGACCCTACCAAGGTTTTATTCTATTTCTGCTTTGGATTGTGTGGCTTGCTTATTGTCCTATTGCATTCCTTCCTGCATCTTTTTGCTCCTTCCGTCCCCCCTCTGGTCTCTTCTCCTTCCCCTTTCCTTGCTACAACTAAAACTGAATAGAGAAAAAAAATAAATTTGACTCAAAATCATAACAATTTCGCCTATAACAAGACACCAAACAGACAGCACGCCAGTAGGCTAAGGAATGTTATACACCACAGGCTGAATACGAGAAATCGATTGACTACTCTATACACACTAAACAGTGTTTGTGGAGGAATCTCCCCTGCCTGCTACTGTATTCTGACTGTCGGCATCCACAGCCATCAGAATACTCGAACAGTGGCTGCTGCTGCATCTAATTGGATGCAGCCACTGTTGGGATCCCATCAAATTTCAGATGTTTAACAGAAGGGGGCCGATGGGGTCATCCAAGGCTCAAATTTCGAACCAGCAACCTGCAGAGATTTGCTCTGTGTATGGTCAACTTTAGTTTATATATCTAGAAGACCATAATGGAAAGAAGGAGACTTTTTAACACCAAAAAAATGACACGCTCTTGCCACATTCTTTAACGTACTACATTATTTCACCCGAAAGATAATAAACTTCAATATTTAATGTTAATTTATTGTATTTCACTTCTGCTATCCAAAGCAATCAAATTCTACCCTGGACAATGCCAGTTTTTTTCTTTTATACTATTGTTTGCAAGTAAGATAATTTACAATGTGAGTTCAAATTTGGGAGCAATATGGATTTTTTTTGTAGTTACACAGAACTTTCATTTGAACAAAGTTATTCATCAGTAAGGATGGGCTCGGGCTTGTTCGGAACCTAGCGTGTCCAAGCCTGCCAGGAAGTGAACCCTGCACTGCACTAATCACAGGCAGTGAGTCATTCCCTGATGCGCAGCTTCAGTGATCAGGGAAATCTTTCACCGTCTGTGATTAGCACAGTGCAGGGTTCACTTCCTGGCGGGCTCGGGCACGTTCGATTCCAAACAAGCCTGAGCCCATCCTTATTCATCAGACATAAAAAAAGACAACGTAGGGAAGAGAAAAACGTAGGGCAGAGGAACAGAGGTGTTAGGGTCCATCTCAGAGACTGCCCAGATGACTGGCAATTCTGCCTGCAGTAATCCTGGCCTGCAGTGCCTATTGGAGGCTCAATCAGTGAAAGGAGCATTTTACTGGTGCATTTTCTGATTGCATACAGTGGACACTTAGGTGGGAAAATAAAAGCAGCTTACTGTTTTTGCCATTTCAACAATTATTATTACTACTCTTACAGGGCACAATCATGTAATCCTAATAATCATTAGGTTTATATTTCTATATTTATTTCTATTATATTTCTAGGCTTTCTGACCATCAAGTCCTTAGTAATGAGGGAGGAAGATCTGAAGCATACATGGGTAAAGTTACTGTCAGAGGCGTAACTAGAACCTTCAGGGCCCCGGTGCAAGAAATTATGAAGGGCCCCCTGACCTCTGGCCAGGGCCCTTTCCTCTTCCCACTGATCCTGGGGCCCTTTACGCCTATCGTGGGTCCCTTTATTATGATACTCCAGTGGGGCCCTTTCACAAGTTCTGCAGCAGGCCCCAGGGGGACCAGGGAAGCACACAGGGGCCCTGGGAACAGCAGAAGACAAGTAAACTGGATAGAGGAAAATGGAGGAGATTGGGTCCTCTAAATGCCACCCTCGCCATCCCTCCTATTCAGGTGTAGAAGGGAGGCACATGGGCCCCCTGGACCATGGGGCCCGGTTGCAATTGCAACCCCTGCAACCCCTATCGTTACGCCCCTGGTTACTGTATATAAAAGGTAGCAAAAATAAGCTGTGAAGGCTAGAAATACAGTAAATGATATTATAACAGAATCCATGACTTTAACCTATATCAGACACACATGATAACAAGGGCTACGTGTCTCCCATAATGGTTACTGCATCCAGGTGCACTATCTGTCCTTTCCAAGTCATTGAGAACAGAGGACTCAGTGCTGAACAGATCTCCATGATATATGATTTTAACATTCTAGTAAATTAAATGCAATTTGCTAATACACGGTGACATAATGGAAAAGTTAAAACCATTAAAGATCTTGGTAACTGGATATAAAGGAAAACTTAAAAAAAAAAAAAAAAAAACAGAAACAACATCCCAAGGCTGAAGACAAATCCAAGTATACCTTTTAAGCAACCTGAAAAAAACTCAAAGCCATCAATATGTTTTCTCCAGCTGTTTGAGATACATGCCATAGCAAGGGATGTTACATGAATCTAAACAAGCCAAGCCAACTGGGGTTGTGTGATGCAAACTGGGAAATTATAGTAGTGGCAATGTCCATGGAAGCACAGTGGGCAAAATACATGCCAATAGCCTGAAAAGAGTTTCCTATTATTCATGTCTACTTATAACAGTGTAGATCAGGGTTTTTCAACCAGGGTTCCGTGGAACGCTAGGGTTACACCAGAGGTTGCTAGGGGTTCCTTGAGCAATGATCAATTTCTACCTCTCAGATAAATTCTGAATGACACCATTGATCTTTTAGCTATCTGTAAGGGGTAATTCTTCCCAATGACCACAAGTGTAAGGAGCAATCTTCCCATTGACCATCACACTAATGTATCATTAGTTGTAGATTTTTCATTTTTAGCAGGGGTTCCGGAGAATTATTTCAAGGGTTCTTCTGTGTTAAAAAGGTTGAGAAAGGCTGGTATAGATTATGTTCACATTATTTTTAAAAATGTTATTATAGCTGGAACTGTGGAGCTGGAACTCAGACTATGACCTTGTGCAAAGAGTCCCTGGTCAGAGCCTTGTCAATAGCTTCATCACCTTGCCTCCACTGCATGTTCTCACCATACACTACTGTATTCATGCTTATGATATCTTAACTGATATTTTTAATGCAAATAAGTAGTGTTGAGCAAACCGGATTGTAACGTATGGGTCCGTACCGAACTTTGGGGTGTTCGGGACCCAGACCCGAACACGGACGTTTCAAAAAACGTTTGGGTTCTGGGTTCTGGAAGTTGATCACGCATGTTGAATAGCTGCAGAGCAGCCAATCAACAAGCGTTTCACTGGTTTGCCCTTAGAAGCCATCACAGCCATGCCTATTAATGGCATGGCTGTGATTGGCCAGTGCATCATGTGACCCAGCCTCTATATGAGGCTGGAGTCACAGTGCTGCATGTCACATGTTTTTGTGAGGGACAGATTGCAGACATTTTAACATCTGATCTTGCATCCTGAGATTACTACTACTGTTGCTCTGAGGGACAGATTGCAGAAATTTGAGATTTCACATACTGCTGCTTTGAGTGACAGATTGCAGATCAAACCCTTCATAACACAACGATCAGATTGTAGGATCGTACACAACAATCAGATTGTGGGAGTAATTTGAGATTTCACATACTGCTGCTTTGAGCGATCTGACTGCACTAGGTAGAGGCTTCTGCTTAGAGGGACAGATTATTGTTCAAAAATCATCTCCTAGTTCTAAAGGGAGTTGTTCTAGCTGCAGCTGTGACACATTATTGTTCAAAAATCATCTCCTAGTTTATTTGATTTTAATTTATTTTCCCTATCCCCATTTTTTGTAGGGCACTTGCCCTACTCTTACCCCCATTTTACTTCCTTTTGCAGCCCTCTAGCACTTGCCAGGACTTTGTTACAGCCATTTTTGTGCCAAAAAGTTCGGGTCCCCATTGACTTCAATGGGGTTCAGGGTCCGGGATAACGTTCGGGCAACGTTCAGTGCCGAACCCGGACTTTTTCCCAAAGTTTGTTCGGACCCACAGAACCCGAACGTCCAGGTGTTCGCTCAACTCTACAAATAAGGTTCTTTCTGTAAAATCACCAGCAATAATAAATTCAGGAAGCTCGATCAATTACTGACATGATTTACTTGTTTATCCCCCAGTAGTGGCCTCCAGTAGTTTGTGTTACTCTTGTCAAGTCCCTAACAGTCTGTGTATGACCTCTGTGCCTTAATTCATGCCATAGTTGTTTATGGAGGTACTGCTACACTAGTAAATAACAATGAAAAGCTGGTATAGGTGCCACCACCTTGCCTTCCTCTTGAGTCTACTTTGGAATGGGCTAGAGAAATGCGTTGGGAAAGGAAAGTTTAATTTTCCACAATGCCCAAGTCGAATGCCATAAAATGTTTTGCAGGGCATGATCTAAAGCAATAGGCATTGGATGGATAAATAGGAAACAATTTTGTTAACTACTCATCATCCTCCACAAAGCGAAATGACCAGTTCCGCTCTGGTTACAGCTATTCTTTAAACAAAAGTCCATTGGCCTTTTTCTCCCTAAATCCCCCCGAGTTCCAAGATCATTTTTTTTTTTCATTTTGGCGATGTCTTGGTTTCCTCACATTGGGTTGATTTACTAAAGGCATACGGGCTGTTCATCTTACAAGGGAAGTTTCCAGAGAGCTCAGTGAATATGGTGACATATTACTTGGCAAAGTATACCCAATTATATGCAAGGAAAAAAAATAAAAACAGCACTTTACCTGCACCTGATTGGATACTGGAAGTCAGCAGAACATAACATCATTCACTAAGCTCTGGGAAATTTTCCCTTCCAAAGTGCAACTTCTTTTTCAAAGTGAACAGCCTATTTTTCTTTGGTAAATCAATCCTATTAGACCTTATAGGTTTTGTAGACTACCATGAGGTATTTACATAACTTTTCAGATCAGATAAGGCTTTTATTTGGTAGCAAATCAGGATAAATGAATTTGTATTTCCTTGGTTTTTATTGAGAAGTAGTAAAAAAAAAAAAAAATAAGGAAAAAAGTTTTTTGTAATATTTTTTCAACCTAACATTTACATACTTTGCACCCCCCTATATTCACTGCAAAATATAATATAAAATATATATAATATAAAAGTCTTCTGATTAAAATTCTATAACATTGGTTTTACCTTTATGTAACCTAGCAGAATGGTATGAGTTTTTGTTTAGGAGTGCTTTATTCCCTGTTTGATGCGTTTTTTGCAACACGTGCGGGTGAGGGTAGGGGTGGTTTTCCAAAATTGTTAGCGTAATATTAGGTTTGATATTTTCATGGGTTTGCAATTGCTAAAAAATCTAATGGCATTGTCTTCCTTACATAAGCATTTGATGCTTGTGCCATGAACACAAATGTCATTCAGATCATCTGACATCATTGTTAAGACCTGGGGATTTGTTTTAATTTCCTATTTTATTGTTTTTTTTTAAACTTTTTGTTTACTTTTTTTTTTTAAGTGGATTGTAAAGTCTCATTTTTTTTTTTTAGTTAAAAATTACAAATGTGTTATACTTACCTGCTCTGTTGCAGTGGTTTTGCACAGAGCAGCCCAGATCCTCCGCTTATTGAGTCCCTCTTCTGTGCTCCTGACCCCTCCCTCCTGCTGAGTGCCCCCACAACAAGCAGCTTGCTATGGGGGCACCCAAGATGAGCCACAGTTCCCTGTATCCATTCAGACAGGGCTGCTGCCCTGCCCCACCTCCTTTCTCTCCTCATTGGCTGTCTGACTTTGATTGACAGCAGCGGGAGTCAATAATGCTGTGCTGCTGTCTCAGCGAATGAGGAGGGGAGTCCCGGCCAGCTGAGACACTGCTGCAAAATCGCTGGATCTAGAGGGACCTCAGGTAAGTATTAGGGGGGCTGCTGCACACAAAAGACTTTTTATCTTAATGCATTAAATAAAGAAAACCTTCTGCCTTTACTACCACTTTAATTCATGCTTAATACTGTGCTGTGCAGCAGCAAAACACTTTAGTAATAGTGATCTATTGCTGACTGCAACTAGTCAGCAATAGATCACTATGGCAGGAAGAAGTTGGACAGAGCTGCCATAGCTCTGCCTGAGCCTCCACAATGACAGTAAGTGAAGTAAGGTAACATGTAATGTATTTACACTCTCGATGTAAACACGATGCAGGAGTCAATTAAAGTGTATCTCCAGGCAAAACATTTTTTTAGTTTTAAACAGAGAGGAAAAATGTTGGATCCTCTGTCATGCATTTAAAGCTGTCTGTGCTCCTCTGGGGAGATTCATCCCTCTATTTGTACTGGCGAAGTAAACTGAAGGGAAATCCTCCATTTTTGAGCTGTCCCCACAACAAGAGGTAAGGCTAAGACCCCTTTCACACTTGTGCAAGTTGTCCTGCGATTTGGGACTGCAAAGTCCCATGACAAGTCGTTCCCCGTTATTTCCAATGAGTACCGTTCATATCTGTATGAATTTCAAGTTGTGCCGACTTCAAAGTAGTCCCTGCATTACTTTGGTCCAGTGCTTCTCAAATAGTGGGGCGCTCCCCCCAGGGGGGGCGCGAGGCTCCGTAAAGGGGGGCTCGTTTGACCTCGGCATCATTATCCGACTCACTCGCAATCGGTCGGTTGCCTAGCAACCAGGCCTGTACTGGCCATCGAGATACATGTGAGAGTGAGCTCCGCCTCTCCCCCCTCCCTGACCGATGAAGAGGAGCGGGCGCGGCCACCCCGGCGCTCCCAGAGCCTCCATTCCCCCACCCACCTCCTCTGTTCCAAGATGACCGCGGCCCGGAGGAAGAGGACAGGCGGGAGGCGAAGGCTGGAAGGAGCAGAGCAGCAGGAGAAGCTCCGGACCAGGAGGAGACTCGGGGCTGCCGCTCGCTGCTGGCCGGCAGGTACGGCAACATCACATCCACATAGGTGCCGCCTGCCCGCACACAGAGCCCGGGGGGGGGGGCAGTGCTATGTGGTCCCTCTCAGCCCTCTGTCTCTCAGCCCCCCCCCTCTGTCTCTCATCTCCCCCCCTCTGTCTCTCGCCCCCCCCCCCCCCTGTCTCTCAGCCCCCCCTCTTCCTATACTATTTACAGTCGCGCGGGGGACACGAAATGTTTTCTTCTTCCTAGGGGGGGCATGACAGAAAATAATTGAGAAGCACTGCTTTGGTCCAACTTTGATGCAACTTGAGGTCCATAGACTTCAATGTTAAACCCTCAAAGTCTCATGCAAATCGCACCTGAATAATATAGATGCAATTTCTGTACTACTTCTGTACGACTTTGTAATATGTTTTCATTGAACCAAAGTTGCAACAAAGTCGGACCGAAGTCGTACTGATCCCAAATTGCGGAAAAATCGTGGTAAAATCTCAGCAAAATCACAGCAAAAAATCATGGTAAAATCGTGTTGTACAAGTGTGAAGGGGGCCTAAGTCTTCCAAAAGGGACATATGTTTAGGGGTCAACTGTTTAAGAGGGGAATTCCCTTTACTTTCAGAAATTTTAGCCCCCCATTTGCCTTTTGAATAGGAAGTACATTTAAATTTCCCCAATGGAGCACAGCCAGCAATAAAAAAAAATGACAGGGGCTTACCCTTTCTGGCTCTATCCAAAATAATAATAATAAAAAAATTGAATTTATTCTCACCTGCCATCCACTTGTTGCAGATCTTGCACCTTCTTGCATATATCTGCAGCAGTGGCACATGTTTTTGCAACCTTCATGAACAAAGCTGCAACTTTATCACTCCGTAAGAATCCCGCAGCTCTTCTCTTCAAAAGGTGCAAGAGGCATGCTTCCACCACACCTGAAAAGAACAAAAAGAAGATATGAGTATAGCCTAGTGAAAATCATAACTATATAAGGTTGCTTCTCAATACACCAAAAGAGTGCTTTTGGGGAACAAAGTGGTAGAAAATTCAGAAAAATCGCAATCTCTGGTTTTGTTATCTTGTGTGGTCACCGAGGCAGGAAGTGGGGAGAAATACTCAACCAGGAACACAGACAGCAAATAATGCTTTTTAACAGACTGAGGAATAGGGATGAACTTGTGCTTGGTCCAAACTGGGAAGATAGCTGTAATTGTTGGACCAGTGATCTGCAGACAGGAGATGTGCCACAGCTGCATGTCTACAAAGGGCAGGGTTGCTGATAACAACATTGACCTAATATGACCATGTGCCCATATGATGTCAATGGTGTCAGGAGCATCCTCGTCCTTTTTTGTATGTTTCTCTTGCTCTAACAAGTCCCATAGCCCTGCTTCCTGAGGAAGACATCTAAAAGTTTTTTGAAGCTGTCAACACTCAACGCTTTCTGGGGGAGGGTTTTTTTTTTACTGCTCTAGCAGTAAAGAACCCTTTTTGAAATCTAAGGTTAAATCTCCTTTCTTTTAACCTCCCTCCTTACTCTTTAAGATATACCATATGGAAACAGGTTGGATATTACACATGCTGTATGTTCTGCCTTCACCTGGAAAAAACCCTGGAGCAGCCAGGTCAAGATAGGAATGATGGTGGTCAATTATTAGGGTCAGTCAGAGCGCTTGCCAGGTAGATTCCTCTGATAAACCATCTGAGACATCTGGGCCTCCATGCCACACTGATCCCAGCTGTGGGTGTGACTGCTTGCAGATTGCACCTGTATCCACGATAGTAATTGACGCCTCTGAAGAAAAGTGTTGAAGATTCCTATCCAGGCTTAAGGCCTGAAAAGACCTGAGAGTAAGGTATCTGTTTTATGAACCGGCAGGACAAGGTGTGGCTTCAGCTCAGCATCTCTGCACAGCTAGGGAGTAAAGGCCCCCTGTAGGTCTACGAAATAACTTAACCAGACCCTAGGAGGTCCTCCAACATGTTATCATGTTAAAGTAAATCTGTCACTACACTAGTGACACGGTGGCTAAATCTGCATAATAAATAAAAAACTTAACTTCAATTGTTTGTTACCCCAACATTTCATATTTCTGATATGGGCCTGCTGTACCATGTACTTGTATGAGAAAGTATCATTTTTTCTTTGTATTGCTTCCTTTATGTGAAATTCCTGGTGTTCTTGCCAGTCCCTCTGCTTTCCTATTGAAACCTGACCGCACTAAGCAAGAGAACACACCATGGTCAGATCTCTAGTTATGCTGGGAACTCTCCTCTGTGCTGTGTACTCTCCTCCAATGATCAGACTTGTCCTGACATGCTCCTCCTGCACAGCCATTCACTGGGAAGCTCAGTGTGCTGTTGCTTCTCATCCCCCAGCTCTTATGCAGCTGAGAACAGAGGTAATGTCATCACTTATAAAAAAAGGGAAAAAAGGTATTTATAATGTTTTCTTTAGATCTATACACAAATGTTTTGCCTTTCGTTTCCATTTTAAACCGAATGGGTTGTTTTACAAGGTGATTGTTTCCAATCACTTTAAAGCTGTCTGCACATCAGGGTTTCTGACATCAAATTCATTCTTACACCTAAAACTTGCCAAAATGCAGACATGTGACAAATCCCAACTAAGACTGTACAGAATGATGGACATGAAAATGTATAGTATTGCAAACATTTGAGCAAATACAGCTGTGGGTGCCATTATTTCCTACATATTATTACATAGAACAGCTGTGTAGAACACAAGAAAGAAACAGCGAGTGGTTTACTCCTAACAACAAATCAGATTATAGCTGTCATAGAAACTTCTGGTTGCTAATTGCCAGACGTCTTCTTTTCTTTTCCTGAAATTTTATGATACAGTATATCATTGTTCAACCTATGAGGGGAGGGCAGGAAGAACTGCAAACTGTACGTCGCAAGCCTACAAAAAAGGTAAAGATACACTCTTTCTTAGTGGTAACAGTAGAATTAAATCATTACATGCCATCCTGTAGATAAAAAGTGCTTCATGATTATAAGGCTCCATGCACACTGTATCTGATAAACCGCCGTTTTTGGTCGTTTTGGGTTTTTTTTTAACAGCCCAAAAACGCCACTTTATATTATCCTGTGTGTCCATGCACACATGGACATTAATTGTCGTTTAACAGCAGTGGCGTTCTTGGGCTGTTATCTGAACGCCCTGAATTGGCGTTCAAAAGTCGTTCTTCTGACCACAAAAAACGCTAGACGCCGATAAATGCCGATTAACGCTCATAAACGCCGGTAAACGGACATTTATCGGCGTCCAGCGTTTTTTGTAGTCAATGGAAGCTAATGAAGTAAAACAAAGAAACGCTCAAAAACGCTGACGCCAATAAACGCTCATAAACGCTATAACAAAACTCTGATAAAAGCTAGTTTTAACCACTTGCCGACCGTCCGCCACAGCGTGACGGCGACAAGGTGGTTCGTTATCGCGAACCGCCGTCACAGGATGGCAGCCACGATAACTAGCATTGTGAGCGTGTGCGCGCCGCCGGAGGCACGCTCGCGCGCTCACTGTGTTCGAGGGGAGCCAGGGAGCGGGTAGGGTGGACTCGATCGACTCCGGCTACCCGCGATGGCTCCCCCGCACTGAAAGAACGGAGGTCCGTGTATGTAAACACGGACCTCCGTTCTGTTGAAAGGGGAAGGGCGATGATCACAGCCTTCCTCTATATGGAATCTGTGATCATCCCCTTTCCCCAGCCAGGGCAGTCCCCACACAGTTAGAACACACCCAGGGAACACAGTTAACCCTTAGAGCGCCCCCTGCAGGTTAACCCCTTCACTGCCAATGGCATTTACACAGTAATCAGTGCATTTTTATAGTACTGATCGCTGTATAAATGCCATTTAGTTTGGGTACAACGTTGCACGACCGTGCAATTGTCAGTTAAAGCGACGCAGCGCCGAATTGCAAAAAGGGCTCTGGTCCTAAAGTGTGAAATCCTTCCGGGGCTGAAGTGGTTAACCTACAGGTAAGCCTATAATAAGGCTTACCTGTAGGTTCCCTGCATATCTCCCAAACCTGCACGGTTTAGGAGATATAGTGTATACAGTTTACTCGCATGTGCCCACGTCATCGGGCACATGCGCAGTGAAGAAACGGCCTCCGTGTCGTTTCTTCACTGAGATCGTGTCGCGATTGGCGGCTCCCGCGCGCATGTGACATCACGTGACTCCGGCCAGTCACAGAGCTAGAGTTTGCAGCCCGGAAGGAAGAGAGGCGGAAGATGGACGCGGCCTGGAGCGAGGACATTGAGGGCTTCTGATGCAGGTAAGTGCCACATAATGATCTAATATGCGATGCATACTAGCCCATTATACTTTTACATTGTAGGGTAATAAAGAGGAAGTAAAACCCATCAGGGTTTACTTCCTCTTTAAATCTGGTTTCAAAACTTTAAAGTGTATATCCAGCCAAAACGTTTTCTCTTGGTTGTGGATAGAGTGGGAGAGGGCTACAATTCCTGTCAAGTTCTTATTGCTATTCAGGGCTCCAAAATAGTTCTACTGACCACATTTACCTGATGGGAAATAAGGGGAACTTTCCAACAGCAACACAGATAATACAAATATTTTTCTTTAGTAGAGTAGGGGAAGGTAGAAAACCTATTAGACTTTCATTTTTGTCTATATCCCTGTTGCAAATTTCCACCCATGTCTGGTATCTGACACACACAGGTGTCAAACTGCGGCCATCCAGCTGTTGCCAAACTACAAGCCCCATGAGGCATTACAAGGCTGACAGTTACAAGCATGACTCCAAAAGGCAGAGGCATGATGGGACTTGTAGTTGTGCAACAACTGGACGGCCGCAGTTTGACACCCCTACATGGATCTAGGATAGCAGTGAAAACCCCAAAAGGGGTTCTAATTCTTCCTCCTTCCATCCCAAATTAAAAAAAAATGTTTTTGACTTGACATACATTTTAATGACTCAGTGAACAAATTTCAAAGAACCAAAGCCTCCATTGTCATTGGCATCAGCTGGTATATTGGTACATTACAAACAGCCCCCAGCTCAGCCAGTCTTGGAATGCAATTAAAGTGTATCTAAACTTAAGCCTCATACACACGGTTCGACAATCGCATACAACAGGTCGTTGTATGTTAAATTGACCGTTAGTACGCGCGATTAGAACAGCCAATGTACGACGGTCAAACAACAGAAGTTGTATGAGCAAACTAGAAAACTTTGGTAGTACCAACAAGTGGTCATACGACCGTTGTATCGTGTATACAGAGAAGTTGGTCCAACAAGTTGTATTGTGCAAAACACGCATGCTCCAAAGTCAGGAACGGCCAGACACAAATTACATGCACCTGAACTTTCTCTTTATACGTTCATAACACGTCACTACGTTCAGCTTGGTCGTACGATCGTGTAGTGCATGTCAGTATGCTAGATACAACAGCCAACATATGATTTGGTCTGTTCGGTCGTACGACCGTTGAACCATGTGTACGAGGCTTAACAGGGTAAATCTTCCAAAGAAAGACTCATCTAAGACAACTGTCTAAGAGAATTTCTCTCGTGTTGGAGACATTTGCTCTCTTCTTGTTGTTCCTACAGGATGAAGGAATATTTACCAAATATGGTAAAAAAATCCCAAAAATTTCTATACAAAACTAAAAAAAATAGTTTGGCTTTAAAAAAGAGATATACATTTTTTCCCCCAATGGGTACCTCTTTTCCATCAAAGGAGAAGATGTCCCAAAACCTAGGCTATGAAAAATGTCACCTTCAACTAGAAAATCTGTGACTCTTTCCACCCAGAATGCCTCTTACTGGTCCCGATTCTGGACAGCCTAGTGGACCAATATGGAGTAGTATGCCAAAGCACAGACTTTCCAGGCTTAAGTCGTATTTGCATAATACTGTACATTTCTCTTAAAAAAACAGTTTTACTAAATAGTGACAGGGCGGATTTAACATTTTCCATTACATCACAGTGCTCCCTTAAATTAAAAAGTACCAACCGGTAAAAAGCTACTCTATACATTTCTGAACAAGTCAAGGAAGCCAAGATTAACAGTTTTTTTTAGAAAAAGTCAGTGACCTCATCATTATCATCCCCTCCATCCTCATCATCACTGGAGCCAACTTGGCAAAACACTGCGGAAGGGGGAACATGACTGCCAATTTGTTGTTTTTCAGAGTTCTCCCCTCTCTGTAGGCTTATGTTACTCCCTTCCTCTACCTCAGAACCAATATCAGAATCAAGTAATGTCTGTGCATCCTCAAGAAGCAAGTGGCTGACGCTGTGTTCAAATAATTCAGCTGACTCCTCCATGCATGATGCTGGGACTATGGCAGGAGTAGCTGTGGACAAGGAGGCCGAATAAGCCCCTCTGGCAGCTGCGGTAGACTGAGAACTAGTCTCAGCTTGGGTGATAGAGGATGAGGAAGATGAGGAGGATGAGGATAGTTTAGTAAGCCAGTCCACCACCTTCTCTGCATGCTGTGGCTGGATAGCATGGGCAACATCACTAAACAGACAAATGTGCCCTGCCTGAGGACTGACCACATCCACCTTTTCCTGTGGACAAAGACGCTGCTCATAGTAGCATGGGAACATCTATCTCTCCTTGTTGGCCTCCCAGACATGATGGGGGGGGGGGGATGTTTATCACATAATTAGAACTGGGAAATGGGTGATTGAATGGACTTTATTGGATAAGTGGTGTTTCGTGCGCTTTAAATTGAGGATTGACGCTCACAGAAATGTAAAATGTATAAAAAAAAATTTAAAAGGGAAACACCAGCATTGCAGTCAGAAAAACTGTGGCTGACAATATAAAAAAATGGGGACAGGCGGGGGGCAAAAAAAATAGACAAAAAAAAAAAACCCACAGCAACCAAAAAAAAGGTGTACAGCACTAAATGTTAAACACTGCACTACACTGACACACTACTGACACTACACTATACTCACACTACACTGACACACTATACTAACACTATACTATACTCACACTACACTGACACACTATACTAACACTGCACTATACTCACACTACACTGACACTATACTAAACCTACACTATACACACACTACACTGACACACTATACTAAACCTACACTATACTCACACTACACTGACACACTATACTAACACTGCACTATACTCACACTGCACTGACACACTACTAACACTACACACACTCATATCACATCCAAATCATATCACACAGTCACATCACA
>BLSH010345528.1:440307-467088 GCA_018402905.1 Glandirana rugosa | reverse complement strand
TCTAAGCAGCGGTATTTGAAATCTCAAATTCCCCCAACAATCTGATCGTAGAGCACGATCGTAGCGATCGTTGTTCTATGCAGAGCTTGATCTGCAACTCAAAGCAGCGGTATGTGAAATCTCTAATTTCTGCTATCTGTCCTCAGAGCAACAGCACAGACAGCAGTAGTAAAGTAATCTATCTCAGGATGCAGGATCAGGTCTTAAAATGGCTAAAATCTGTCCCTCACGCCGTCAGCTACCTTTCCCTATACTAACCCAAGGAGCATGTGACTGCAGCACTGTGACTCCAGCTTATAAAGAGGCTGGGTCACATGATGCACCGGCCAATCACAGCCATGCCATTAGTAGGCATGGCTGTGATGGCTTCTAAGGGCAAACCAGTGAAACGCTTGTTGATTGGCTGCCCTGCAGCTTCTCAACACGTGGAGTAAAATAGCAGAACCCCGGACCGAACCCGAACGATTTTTGAAATGTCCGGGTCCGGGTCCGTGCCACGGACACCCGAAAGTTCGGTACGGACCCGAACGTTACAGTCCGGGTTCGCTCAACACTAATGATTACGCATTTTGCGATCTCAGGTCTGGTCCGTGGGTGGCTGCATGTTCATGCATCTCTCACTGTGATAAGAGCACTCACTTCAAGATTACTTACAGTAATTGAAACAAGGACACAAGTGATTAGTTCAGTATGAATGCTGCATACAGCATGTACGACCTTCTGCTGCATCAGCCAAGATCCACACGTCATCCAATCTGCTGAATCAAACTACCTGGGTGGTAATAATGTTATGAAGCTGGTATGCAAATCATATCCTTGTAAAATAGAGTTTATTATAGGAGCCAGTCAGTTTCTCCCTTTCAAAGAAAAGTGGAGAGAATCAAAGCCAAGGAAGACTCCAGAACTGTCCTCCTTAACTTTTCTTCCTTGGTGTGTCGTTGACCTGGAATAGGCATGTGTATGTCTGGTGTCAGAATATATGGTATGCACATACTTGAACCAAGTCAGCAATGAAGTAGGTAGTAAAGGATGGATAAAGGAAGACAGCTGTGGAGCATACACCTAAAAAGTCAGCAATGGCAATCCCCATTTTTCTACCATGACATCTTACAGTATAGTAGGTCAAACTCATATTTCCTGCTCCCTCTAAGCCAACTGTCCTTTGCCTCTTCCCTTCTACTTCTATTGACTGACTTGCCTCACAGCCTTACTACAAGATTTGATGTCATAGTAATAAACAGCATAGTGAAGCTGGAGATGAAAGTGGCAGTTTTCTCACTCTATGTCAGTACACCCAGAGTCATTGACTGGAAGGATAAGGACATATATGAATGAAATTTAGACCTATGTCAATGACGTTAGTTGGAGACATTTCTGAGATCATTCAGAATTCATTAGCAGGTGCATTTGACCTGCAGTTAAAATCCTTCTAACCTGCTTCAAGCGGGTTTTGCATTTCCATAGAATTGTATAGGAATGCAAAAATTGTGGCTCTTATGCAATCTTGTAAGGGATCTTGTGATCAGTTGAAATTAGTGCCAACTGGTACAAGTCCCTGCCTCGCTTCTACTTGCTAGAACAACCCACCTGCTTGAAGCCCTAAACCTCTGCCATCTTGTTCCCAGCTCCTTGCCAGAGGCCTTGTCACTACATCCCCAGCCATTAGCCTTTATATTCCAAAGAAAGAAATGTCCACATAAAAGATGTTAAGTTGCTACACTTTACTGATGTTACTTTATAAGACTGCATTTACAGTCATATCACATAGACATACTATCCAGGGTCATTTGACGGAACTTTGTCAATTACATATAGTGGACAATCCGCAGCAGTCACATGTGAGAGCAGCAAACAATATTTCACCCTTTAGCCACTTTGCTTTTTTCGGTCTCTCTCCTTCCCATGGTCATTAGTACTCGCTCAGAGGACACTGGTTTGTGTTACGCTATCTGTGTCCAACTCACAACTCCCTGTTTGTTTTTCCAGAGACAGGATCTCTACAGCTGCACCTATAGCTCCAGTACACTTCCCCAGGTCCTCCAGGGGAATATACTCACTTCACTTGGCCTTGCCTGAAAGCACTTTTGCAACATGCTCTAGCCTTCACCACTATAAGAGACAGGTGAACTATCTCACCTTGTCCTCCAGCCCTGTCCAGGACCCCTGCACTAGATGACCACATCTGCACAAAGTGGAGTATTTGGCTCCCATGCCCCAGGTGCACTAAGGCTGCTCCCAACCATGGGCACTGAATCGCCCATGAAATCACTACTGCTACTCTAACTAAAAGGCACCCAGCACCTGATTACACTATTCTCTGTCACCATACACTATTCTTAGATAGAGCCACCTAGCGCCAGACTAGCTAACTGCACCTGCTTACAAACTGACACCCTAATATGTTATTGTGTCAGCTAGGTAATAGAGGAACTGTAGCAAATAGCACATTATTCCACCAACAAAAATACAGTGACAGCCACTAATAGGACCTATTAAGATGGCACTGAAAGCCAGAGTGGCAGTCTGCAACCTTTTATTATATTCTGGGAAGTTTTCCTGACAGTGATATAATGCACGTTTGAATGTGTTCTGCCCCTGGCAACCCCTCTGCCCTAAGCTATGGCCTATGTTGGCTAAGCAGAAATTCAGTCCTACTTTCAGACTGTCAGTACAGATTAGGGAGAAGCTGACTTGTTACTTTAGAACACAAAAAAAATCTTCTTTCAGGCACATTCATGCCTTACAATAAACATAAGAATTACACATTTTCTTTCTTAATTTTTTTAGATTTGATAAGCTTGGACTATTCCAAACCATTCATCAAGTACGGCTTTAGTACACATTGTGACAGTGCGAGGCCCCGCCACTGTGAAAATTATTGTGGAAAGGGCACAGGGTTTACATGTATGCAGAGTGTGGGATTCAAGAGTATTAATTCACAGCCCAACAAAAAAAAAAAAAAAAATCTTGGTGCCTTGTTTTTTAGACCTGTTCTTTGGGATATTTGAGGCATTGATTCAGAAAATTACATTGGCTAGACTGCATCAGCTCTAGTTTCTTAGATATGGTTGAATCTATATAATTTCGGTCAGTTTTTTGAGGCTGGGTTCACACCTATGCGAATTGGATGCGGCTTAAACCGCATCCAATTCGCAGGACACTTGAAAACACATTGTTTTCAATGTGTCCGGTTCACATATGTGCGGTGCATTCGCACTCCGCATTGCACAAAAAACGTGTGCCTTTTCTGTGCAGTGCGGTGCGAATTCCCAGCCCGCTGAGTTCAATGGGAGCGCATCTAACACGGAGATGCACTCTGCACTGAACGGGGATATTTCCCCTGCTCGTGGCTCCTCCCCATCTCTCTTCCCGCAGCTGCTACGCTGTGGGAACGGAGAGGAGCCGCCGAACGGTGGCTCTGCCCCTTTCCGGCAGCAAACAGGCTGGAATTCGCACCGGACTGGTGTGAATCCAGCCTAAAAGATCTTGCTGATCAACTAGCTCTTCTGTTACCTAGTTTGTGGTTTTGCAAACAAGTTAGCAGATATATAGTTCCAACTGTAATTGTACATTGGAAACATTGGTCTAAGTTATTAACTGTATTATATTTATGATCATATAGAAGGTATATTGCCACTAAAATTGTTTCATTTTTGCAGATCGAGCACCACAGAGGTTATGGATACTTCACAACGGCGCTGCCTGAATCATCTCAACATATTTTGCTGTATTTATATCCTGATTTTTAATGGGCGACCAGAGTGAAGAGTGGTACAGTATATGGGATTAATGCTGTATATCAAAAACCTAGAGCTGATAGGGAAAAATTGGTGCCATTTTTGGAATTAGCGGGTCAGATATACCCAGGAACAGGTCTAACATTCGAGGCACCAAAATGTGTGTTGGCCTGTGATGAGGGGAGAAAACAGTTTTTAATGCTTTCTCCAGATTTTGGTATTATCGGATTGGGCTCCTTAGTTGGAGATTTCTAAGTGTCTTGGGAGGGAAGAAATCTCCAACCCAGTGTCCAGATCTTGTTGAAGACCAGCAGGATGTGTGTCCGGGTGCACACAGGGTACACACAGGGAGACAGAGAGCTGAGGCAACTAAGAGAGAGTCCAGGGGGACTGAAGGAATCTGTAAGTTCCAGAGACATGAGAGACCCGGGGTGACAGGAGGATCCTTATCTAGAGCCAAAAAGACTTCGTCAGTGGCCAGTAAGGTTACTCTGATTAGACTCAGGGGTGAAAGGTGGTGAATCCCATATACAATATCAGGGACCTGGGAACCAATGACAATAATAAAGTAAAAAGAGGCACAGAGGAAGCTTTTTTGGCTAATAAAGGTGTTAATAGGCATCTATTGTCTGTTGTTTTACTGTCTAAAGTTTAAAATAGAGTACAGATTGACTTAAAAAATCAGTCCCATTCTTCTGCTTCCCTGTGTTATCACCAGGACAACAATTGATTTACCCAGTCAGGTAATCACATGACATTTAAGGGCCGGTTCACACCTAGGCGATACTAGGCGATTTGCGATCCGACTTGTGTTGCCCCAATTCACCTCAAATCACCTGACATCAGAAATCCCATTGGAATGAATGGAGCCGTCTTAATATGCGCTACTCAAATCGCTCCGACTCCAAGGCGATTTCAAAAAAGGTTCCTGTACTATTTCAAAGTGACTTCTAGGCGATTTGAGCCCATAGAAGTCAATGGAAGTCACTTCCAAGTCGGATCACCATCTATGAAGAAGCGACTTTACAGGAAAAAGAAAATCATTTTTTAAGGCAACCCCCCCCCTCTTCTCTGATTGGCCACAGGCAAAGTCACCTGGCATGGAGGTCGCTTTAGGTTGCGTTGTAATGCCCAAAGTGGCTCTGAAGTCTCTTTCAAATTGCTTTTGAATCACTTTCAAAGCGCTTTCAAATCGCTTTTGAATTGCATAGCAAAGTTGGATCGCCTAGGTGTGAACTGAGCCTAAAGGAAGTGAGTAAAAGGTTTTCCTTCACTCCCTGGGTGGTGTGTGATCTGGGGAGTCGTCTATTCCTTTCTTCTCTGACTTGTTAATCAGGCTGCAGTGCTTGGATGGTAGGGGACCAAGCAGAGGATCCTTCAATAAGCCCTCTGTACTAGTGTGCCTGAGGCTGCCCTTTTTGTCCAAACTCTTGGTGGTATTTGGAGCCATGGAGCACTTGGAATGATTTTTTTGAGTCATGAAGGCTATTGCACACAGGCCGGCTGAGCCCATTTAGAATATTTTCCAAAGTATTTCCTGCAGCCAGACAGCCCAGGTGAAGCATACAGCCTATCACTCACATGAATGGCTGTGTGCCATTGTACTTGTGTATACAG
The DNA here is from genome assembly GCA_018402905.1 of Glandirana rugosa. Lineage (NCBI taxonomy): Eukaryota > Metazoa > Chordata > Amphibia > Anura > Ranidae > Glandirana > Glandirana rugosa. The sequence goes on along the minus strand of BLSH010345528.1, from coordinate 461,734 downwards.
CAATGCTACCTAAATATGAGTACAACTTATGGGCATATGCAAACAATGGAAAACATTCTATTTTTTGCATATGCTTGTCTGCTGTACTCATGTTTACGAAAGCACAACGGAACACAAGAGTACAGCAGTGCACAACCATTCATGTCAATGACAGGCTGTACGCTGTACCTGAGCTGCCTGGGTGAAGGAAATATGCCAGTAATTATGCTGAACCAGCTCATCTGGCCCAGCTCATCTGGCCCACATACAAGAGTCCTCAAAGCGGAGTTCCACCCAAAAGTGTCAGCTTTTATGAGTTATCTGTCTCCTCCCCCCTCCGGGGCCACATTTGGCACCTTTCGAGGGGTGGGGGGGGGAGATGGGAGCGGGTACCTGTTTTTGACAGGTACTTGTCTCCACTTCCATCGGACCTTGCTTAGGCGAATTTTCCGTGGGGGTGCTGGAGCACCACTTTAAAATAATACACACTGTGCAACTCCCAGCACACAAAAAAACAACAGCAATTTTCACATCGCCTTTTACACAGTGACATTATTTTGTAGGCAGTCTTTTCTAATGTCCACCGTGACAAATATGGTTTATAAATACTATCACTGGTTAAACAAGGTGTATTATTCCCGCTACAGTAATAACTACATCGACACACTTTTACCAGCTGGACCTTGGTACATGTAGAGTTCTTTGTACTGTTACAATACATGTAAATTACACTGTTCATAGCACACTGCTAAACTTCTAAAGCTGCTAAATGACTAAAATTGTAGATGAAAATAGAAAATCATACATGGTCAAAATTTAAGGCTTTGCCTAGCCCACTTTTCTTGCAAAAATGAACCCCTTAAAGAGGAACTGCAGTCTGCTCACATAATTTGTAATAATGAATCCAAAACTCTCTGGGGTGGGATTTTTTGAGGCACAAAACAATCATGAATATACATAAAAAGTATTCTTTATTTTATACAAAAATTAAAAAAAAAATGTCACATTTAATACAAAGTTTGAGACTTTAAACCATAACAATTACAAAGATATTTAGCATGGTACAGAATAATAGCACCTAATGTATTTCGGAAAAGCGACCTTCATCAGAGGTGCCGCAAATATAGTCAGAATCAATACTTTCTGTGAAAAAAGAAGAAACATATAATATTGTATTATAATATAAAAAGTGCCTGCCCAGCGCTGCCACATATGGGTACATACAGGGCCCTCATTACTAGAGAGAGTTATAGTCACCTCGATATTACAGAAATGTCAAAAAGGATGTATGGTATTCTTGAAAAAAACCTTATATTCATTAAAATATTAGCTGTTTGTGGTGTGAAAACAGCCAAAATACATAATTAAAATCATGGCTCTCCAGAGTCCACAGTATACTTTTTATGTATATACATGACTGTTTTGTGCCTCAAAAAATCCCACCCCAGAGGGTTTTGGTTTCACCATTTGTAACCGGGAAGACGGCACATATTTAGCTGTAGGCTCAGGACACCCCCTTTTTTGGATAATTTGTAATAAAAACATCTTTGCCATTCTGAAGATCCGTCTAACCACTTTGCATATTATTTTATATATACTGTGACTCTGTACTTGCCACATATGCTGCAGAAATCTCCCTCAACTAAGTCTGACTGCATCCATTTTAACTGTGGGCAACTGAAGCTGCTGCCTGTTCACTTCCTGGATTTACACAGACACACAGAGGCACGCCTCCAGCTCTGCAGCCCTTATTGGCCCTCTTATAATTCATCCCCCCTCCCTTCCTGGCAAACTCTCATGAGAGTAAGAGAGAGCTGGGCATAATGTCATAAGCCTAGGCTAATGACCAGACAAGGAACAGGAAGTGGGCCGTATAAGGTATTTACTGGCAGAAAAAAATGTTTTACTATCCAAAGTTAAAACAACAAGGGCAGAAGATTTAATGGATGGAAAGATGAAAAAACACTGAAGGTCCGCTTTAAGCAGAGGATTAAATAAAATAGTCAGATGCCAAATCTGTTGTAAACTGCTATATTCTGTTTGTAAGCACTTGCTAATGGATTTTTGCACTTCCAGTTAAAACTCGGTGGCATAGTTTGTGCATTCTTTGCTTTCAAGCAGCTTTAAATTAAACTCCTTTTTTATTTAATTTGCATCTTCTTCAGTCTAGTTGAGAAATTAAAGTGACACTCTACTCTATTTTTTTTTTATAAAATATATTTAAATATGTATTTTTCAGACCTCATACACTCTGTTTCAAAACGCCACTTTTAAGAGTGTTTGATGTTTTTTACCTGCCTCTCAACGCTCCTCCTTGTTAGCCTATGTATACATACACACATAGGTGTTTAGAGGCAGTAGGGTTTAGAGGCAGGAAATAAAACATTACAGAGGAACGTTCGACAAACAAAAACCCAGATGCGCCTAAACACATCTAAATGTGCCAAAACGCACCTAAGCACTAGGCATGTCTAGCACTTGAGTACTCATTTCAATAGCCAGAATAATTTAATATTCTGGCCAATGGAATAAATAAATTTCCAAAATACTTGACATGCCTAAATGCATTTGCAAAACACAGCTTTGGGTGTGTTTTTATTGTTGCTTTTCTCCTGCCAGGAGAAAAGGCATCCGGCAATGCACCAGAAATGCTGGGCAAACATCCAGTGTGCCTGGAGTGTGGCGCCTCCCTGTCCCCTGGCATCAGGGAGGGCTGAAATTTCACCTTAGGGTGCTGGTTCTTGGGCATGATGGGTGTGGTTGATTGCAGAAAAGATGGGAGCCAGTCACTTTTAGAATAAACAAAACTGAGTTTATTGCTCACAACAATATGTAGGGAGAGAGGGTTAGGGCACAGGACAACCTAGAACCGTAGACAGACAGATCAGTAGACTCCAAAAACAAAACAGCCAGGTAGACAGCAGTGCAGAACAGGGGCCTTAGGCCTGCACCCAAAGTTCTGTACATACATAGCAACAGTTGTCTCCTATAGCAACAAAAACTCACAGCACCATGCAGGGTTTCCATGGATGAGTCCTTCTGGACACCTTCCCATCCTTCCCACAGTTCCCGGCTCATGAAGAGTAAGCTCTGGTACTTCATCTCAGAACTCCATCCTTTTCCTCATGTCTCCAGGCAACAAAAGGCTCTTGCTCTCTGGCAGAACTTTTCCCATGCCCCCAGGCTAGGGTTGCCATCTCATCCCTTTAAATCCAAACACATATTAATTACACAGGTCCTGAGGCTAATTTAATGCAGATAAGGTACTAAGTGAGTTTAATTACCACCTTAAGCAGTCACAGAACCTGTGTAATTAATGTGTTTGGGTTTAAAGGGATGAGGTGACAAACTACCCCAGGCAGCAAACAGGCTCTTTCTGGCAGAACCTCGAGAACGTAGCCAGGTCTTAAACTCCAGGCCTCATCCAACGCATCTGTTCCTCACACATCCACACCAGACCAAAGGCTGGTTAGGAGGACCTCAATCACCTGACTTCCTCCAAATATATACTCTCTCCCAGCATGCTCAGTGGCCTGAAACTCCTATTGATTGGCTGAAAGAGATATGCATATTCATAACTCAGTCCCACTGCAGCTCATGAATCCCAAATGATCACAAAGACTATAAATCAGCCAGGTTAGTTACCACCCAGCACATCTAAATTTACCAGTAGCCCCTGTTTAAGACAAGGGTGCTACACTGGCATAAATTAAAAATGTACCTTCTACTGTCAGCCTAATCCAAATTCCTTATTTTTGGTTCAGTGAGCTGATTTGCTGTTAGTAGGTTTCAATGTTTGTTCTCCATGGTCCCACTCTTGCCCACTCTCAAGATTAACTAGGGACTATGGACTATGGGATTTGTAGTATGCATACAGCAGTGCACATGACTCCAACTAAAATGCACTCCTTGTTCCAAATGGAAGCGAAAGGGGAAAGTTGAGGTGTGGGAATTCATGGAGGATGTCGCAAAGAGGCAGAAAAACACAGTAAGAAAGGGTTTTATGAAAAATAGATTACAGGACCATTAGGTAATGGATATGTATGAATTATTTTTGGAGAGTAAGGATATTGTTTAGTGTTGCTTACATTTAGGTGGTACATTTCTACATAACCTTGTCAGTTAATGCATTACAATCAATTCATAGTCACTAGAGGAAAGAAAGTATGCAACCTGCATTACTACCCTATGACACATATTGTGTACAGTCCCAGCAGGTGATTAAAGCAGAAACTGGAAAGATAAGTAGTGGTAAGACCTCTGGCCCACCCCTCAAATCCCCTGAGCCCTATTATTGATCTATAAAAAAATGCAACCTTCATTACTACCCTATGACACATATTGTGTACAGTCCCGGCAGGTGATTAAAGCAGGAACCGAAAGATAAGTAGTGGTAAGACCTCTGGCCCACCCCTCAAATCCCCTGAGCCCAATTATTGATCTATAAAAATTGACAATTTGGGTCAATAGTGAGCCTCAGGAGATGCAAGGTAAACCCAAGATGTGATTTCATAGCTGAAGTTTCTTTTGACATAGTAGAATTGTTGTTCTGGAAGGCAGCTCAAGCTGGCACTATCAATCATTTTTTAAGCACTTCTTTAGGTGTATTCTGTTGAATCATCCAAAAACAATCTTAAAGCATTTTTGCACATGCTTGTTTTAGGATGGAGGCTAGGGATACATTGAAACCCATGGTTCAGCGTATCAGTCATGCAACTAGGGCTCACCAAAATGATGATGCCCTTTTATATCCCCTTGTACTATGTGAATGTACCAATGTAGACAGTATGGTATCCACTTATAGCCAAAGCTACTATTATCTACACAGGCCAACAATTAAAAGTAAAGTGAGAAGATTTCATGTCTCTTGAACTATAGTGACTCTTATGACTGCTCTCAACACCCCAACACATATTTTCCCATAAAGCAATTTTTCTGAATATAGCTAAAAATGTCCAGATGTGGCTAACAGAGGGAAACAAAATAATTAAGAAATATCACAGTTTGTAAGTTTTAAGGCTTGACCCTGCTACTCTATGGCACTGACCCACAATTTTGGGGAAATACTGTACAGCCTTGAACAAACTAGCACTTGCAGTAGTGGGGATTTTTAGTAGGAACCAGCAAAGAAAACCCTGTATTTCTCTCATGACACATTTCCTTTAAAGCCAGGATTATATTTCTCCATATGGTGCCCTGTGGTTCAGTGGAGGATGTGCTGTAACGTCATCCCATGTGGTTGCCATGAAGCTGGAGTAAGGAGGCCTAAGGCTCTATTCACATCTATGCATGTTGCTTTTGAGCGTTTCTGCAGTGCTTTTTGCTGTGCTTTCCATTGATTTTTAAGCACGTTTTAAAAGTGTTTTTGCAGTGATTTGCACTTTGCAATTGCAGCTCCCCCAAAGTGTAGGTGTTTTTGTAGAGGTTTTTTTGCTAGGAGAGGCATAATTTAGTCAGGCCTGATGTAAATTGCAGGCCTGAATGTTTTGATCTGGGCAGGGGAGTGGCTCAGAGTGGATTGGCAGGGGGCAGGCCTCCTTAAATACAGTGATCTGCCAGCAGGTGGGAGCAGAGTTCGAGAGGAAGTGATGAAGATGTAGAGGTGATATGGAGGCCACTTCCCAGGAGGGAGCCCCCAGTCTGGGGGGGGGGTGACCTTGAGGCCTGGAGACTCGGGTGCAGCCAGGAGTGGAGTTGATTCCTGGAGCAGCACAAGGGTGTAGGAGAACAGCAGAGGTGTTACTGAGGACACTTTAAAGTATCCACTGGAATCGGTGAGTGACAGACCCTGGGAGCTGGAAGAAAGGCTGGAGCAGGCTGGGAGAGGAATAGTGGACAGTCTGTGGAGGTCTCAGGGGCCAGTCAGGGGAAGGCGTGTCAAGAGAGGAAAGCAGACCAGTGTGGTCTGGAAGAGGGATGGGCTGGGAGTTGTAGTCCATCAAAAGCCCAGCTAGCACCAATGTACTAAGCTACACTTGAGGGGTCCTTGACCCTGGCCTGTAATGGGTGGTCCAGAGGTCCTGCTGATTGGGTGCAGGCCTCACCATGTGCTGGCTGCTGTGAAGAGAAAGTAGCTAAGTGAGCCTGAAAAATTTCCCTTCAGGTCAGGAGTAACAGTCTGCAAGTGAAGTGCTGGAGAGAAGTGAGAGGAGTAACAGTCTGCAATTGAAGTGCTGGAGAGAAGTGAGAGGAGTAATGGTCTGCAAGTGAAGTGCTGGAGGAGGTAAAGATGTATGTACAGTCATGTATATAGTTGGTCCTGTAAAGTAATTATTTGGGGCATCCCACAGTCACCCCTTTTAGAGTTTTGCCTGTCCCGGTCCCTCCACATGTCTTGTGTTCCCTGCAACGCCTTTTCTCTAAGTTTATATGGGGCACAACTAGACCAAGGCTAAACAGACAATTACTCTATAAGTCCAAAACTCAAGGACTGGGGATGCCGAACATTACATTTTACTATAAGGCAGCTCAGATAGCCCCCCTAGCCCAATTGTTTGCAGGAAAGGTCGCACCCCTTTGGACCTTTATCGGCATAGTAGACACTGACCACGTCCCCCTTTCCTCTTTGCCTTGAATTCCCCCACAATTGTGCCCTAAACCTTTAAATCCCATTTTATACCATACCCTTACCATATAGGACTCAATCAAATATTTGGCACAACTGATATCGCCACACCTCCCTCTTCTAGATATACTTAAATGCCCTTTATTTCCCCCAGGTCTGGACAGTCCCCAAAGATACCATTGGTGGCGTAGTAAAGGCCTAAAGATGGTTCGGTCTCTTCTGTCTTCCTGAAGCATCATCACCTTACAATATCTCAAAGATACATACGACATTCCAGATTCTGAGAAATTTCACTACCTTCAAATTCGTCACCTGCTAGAATCCCTAACAATTCTAACTCCTGAGTCCCTCTTTACTGTTCTAGTTGGGAACGGGACTTTGGTGTCACGCAAACTCCAGAGATTTGGAAAAAAATCTGGGAGGCATTATTTCACTCAAACTCTTTCAAAGTTCTGTCTCAGTGGTACTTTACCCCAGCTAGAATTGTGAAATGCCTTCCTTCCTACCCCTCTACGTGCTTTAGGGGATGCTCAGACCTAGGAGACATGAAACATATATGGTGGACGTGCCCTAAGGTTGACATAGTCAATTCGGTGTTACATATAAATCTGTGCAAGGATCCTTGGGAGGCACTCTTACACAAACCGATAGAAGGCGCTACCAAACGAGAGCATACCCTAGTGACACATATATTTTCTGCTGCGAAGCAAATGATTGCAAAAGCATGGAAGTCGCCGATTCTCAACCTCAATGAGGTGAAAAACCGGGCGCATGGTATTCTAGTAAATGAGAAACTGACATCGATATTAACCGACACTCAACACATTTTTACGCATTTGGCAGCCCTGTCTAGATTATTTCCCTCACCTACAACGCTTTCTAGAATTATAATCCAACTCCAACATTATGGGTCAACACACCTACTGTGAACCTCCGGGACAGAGATGGTCTGCCCAACTCAACACTCCCCCCTCCTTTTTGTTCCTTTTCTCTCCTTTCCTTTTCTTCTTCTCTCTCTCACTTTTCTCTCTCTCCTATTGGACTATCCGCTAAAGCATTGCCCTTTTCTCTTGCAGTTCTTCTTGCTGGCCCTATAGATGACTGCACTGCTCCCTATAGCTTAAGGGCTTCCTAGTTGAAAGGCTTTTTTACAAAACATAGCGCATCGCATTTCCAGGCAGGGCTCTGATAATTAATTATATACTGGTACAATATTGCTTGGGACCAATGGTCCTTCACCCTTATGCTATTGTTGAATGTTACAAATTTGCAGAGAGGAACTTTTTCTGTACATGTTCATATTTTAACACAGATTTTTGGATACTAAACAGTTTACTTTTCTTGTTATTTCTATAAATTTATAATAAAATCCAATTGAAAGAAAAAATGGCATGGGGTCCCCCCTAGAATCCATACCAGACCCTTATCTGAGCATGCAGCCCGGCAGGTCAGAAAAGGGAGGGAACGAGCGAGCACCCCCACTCTCCTGAACCATACCAGGAGGCATGCCCTAACCATGGGGGGTGCTTTGGGGTGGGGGGCTCTTCCCGGCAAACCTGGGCAGCGGTTGTGGGGGTCTGCAGACAGGGGACTTATAGGAATCTGGAAGCCCCCTTTAACAAGGGGACCCAAATCCCGGTCCCCCCATGTGAAGAGCATGGGGTATATTGTACCCCTATCTATTTACCAAAAAAAAAGAAGTGTAGTGTTACAAAACAGAGATGGTTTTTGACAAGTCCTTTATTAAAAATCGTGTCTTCTCCCTCCGGTGTTTCTTCTCCCTCTTCTCTCTCCAGTGGTCTCATCTCTCTCTGTGGTTTCTTTTCCCTCTGCTGTGTTCTCCCTCCTTCTTTATCTTCTCTCTCTGGTGGTCTCTTCTCTCTCTGATGGTTTCATCTCCCTCAACTGCTCACTAAAAAGAAAAAAACGCGGTCTTCCTCCGACACCTGCTGCCTCCGTTGCTGTCTGCCATTTCTTATATAGCCATGAGGCGTGATCATCCAGTGATGCTACCCAAAGACCCCACCCTTGTGACCAAGGGCCTGCTATGAACCAGTGGGGGACCCCAGGCTGTTTTTTTTCACAATTTATTTTTTTTTGCCGCCAATTTTTTTTTACATTCAGCTGTCAGTGGGGAACCCCGCTGACAGCTGATGACTCATTGGTTGTTAAGGATGCGGCAGCTGGCTTCCTGGCCCGCTTCTTAGCAACCGGCTATCTACAGTGAATATAAAGCAAATCATGGCAAAATTGTGGTTAAAGCGCAGTAAAAATTAGGTACTTGCGTTTTGGATGCGGGTCCATGGAAGTCTATTACATTCAAAACGCTGCATGCTGCAGGAAAAAGTCTCTGACCCTTTCCAAAAATGCAGAGGCACAAAAATGCATTGATGTGAACATGTTACATAGGAACCCATGTAAAAAAAATGTCCTGTGTTTCTGCAAAAAGCAGAAAAAAACGCATTGATGTGAATAGAGCCTAAGACAGTGTAGAATTCTGCTTGAAGGCACGTTTAGTCACAGACCTCTAAATTATCTGCATTATCCGTGTACGTGTTCAAGACCTACTTCAGTTACACCTAGCTGTGAAACCGCCCACACCATCAATATATTTAATATTAATGATGATGCCGCCTCAATGGTTTGCCAGGGAAATATTTGATCAGGTTTACATTTTTGTTATGTTGGTTGTGTCCATGGGCGTCCGCAGAATTTTTTTCAGGGGGGGGGGGGGCATCATTTTAAGGTCATCCATGCTCTGCTCCTTTTCGACAATGTGATTATCACATTATCACGGTCAGAGACTGCAGACATAGTACAGGAGATGGTCAGAGACTGCAGACATGGTGCAGGAGATGGTCAGAGACTGCAGACATAGTACAGGAGATGGTCAGAGACTGCAGACATAGTACAGGAGATGGTCAGAGACTGTAGACATAGTACAGGAGATGGTCAGAGACTGCAGACATGGTACAGGAGACGGTCAGAGACTGTGGAAATGGCACAAGAGACGATCAGAGACTGCATACATGGCTCAAGAGGATAAGGACCTAGTGGAACCCCCAATCCCTGATTCCAGGGGGGGGGGCAATTGCCCCCCCTTGCCCCTACCTGCAGACGCCCATGGTTGTGTCATTGTCATTTACCAAGCTGAATTAACAATGAGAAACAAAAGACACTCTGCAGTGTTTCTCGAGTTAAAGCAATAAGGGATGGACAACGGTACAATAATGTAAGATGTAATAACATAATAAGCATTTATCAACCATGCCACTATGGGGTCTATTTATAAAACATTTGCTGGACGACTGTCACACACACGAGTGACATCCGCCCAACGAATGTTTTAGAAATAGAACCTCAAGTGGCTTTATCTCATGATTGACTCAAACTTTAAAGCTGAAGTGTGGGCAAAAAACTTTATTGGGGCATTCGCTAGGCACCAATAAGGTACCTATAGTGATGTGTGCCCTCTTGGTGGCTACTGTTTACTTACATGCAGCCTCTGATGGTGATGTCACCACAGTGAGACTGAAGCACAACCATCACAGCAGATCACTTGAAAACATCCTGTATTCTTTTTTAAAGAATACAAGGCACTCTGTGATTGGACAAGGCATTCATAAATGTCACAGTCTCCCCATATCCAAACACAGAATACCTAGGATGCTTTGAAAAGAATACAAGACATTTTCTGAATGGAGTAGCTGCACAGTGAGGTTCCCTCTGTGATCATTGTGCTCCTGCCCCGACTGTCATTTTCACCGCCGAAACTTCAGAGGTGACATTTCTGTCCAAAGTTGCAAACAAGTAACATTTTCCAAAAAGTAGCAGCAGTCAACAGTGGGGTATACATCATTAGAGGTATCTTATTGGTGCTCAGCTAATGCCCAATAACGTTTTTGCCCACTTTAGACACATAATGCAAATAATAACTTCAATAACTGTAAAAGATTATGGCACAATTTTTTTGTGATTCATGATGTATCCTTGAGAGTCATATCATAGGAGGTCTTCACTTGCATTCACTAATGAACATGCAATCACTTGCAAAAGAATAGATGTCATTTTTAGTGTCTCTATAGCATTGTTCAACTCTAGGTCAAGGCTTAGAGCAGCAAATATCTAGTGGGGAGCAGCAGGTTGGTTTGTTGTATTATCTTAGCAAGGAAATATGAATTCCTTTTATGGAATAACTCAATAGATTATCATTGCAAGCTTTTGAGTATACTGAATGTATTATATCTGATAAAGAGAACTAAGTACAAATTACATTTTTACATTCAAATTTGTTTAACCACTTCAGCCCCAGAAGGATTTCCCACGTTAGGACCACAGCACTTTTTGTGATTCGGCACTGCGTCGCTTTAACTGACAATTGCGCGGTCGTGTGACGTTGTACCCAAACAAAATGTGGTCCTTTTTTTTCCCCCACAAATAGAGCTTTCTTTTGGCCTCTGCGTCATTTCTGATCACCGCTATAAACAAAAAAAGAGCGACAATATTGCAAACAAAACACAATATTTCTTGCTGTTTGCTAAAATACAAATCCAAAAAAATAAATAAATAAAAATACAAATTTATTCATCGGTTTTGGATGATTTATGATCTTCCTCATATTTTTGGTAAAAATATTCACAATCTGCGTATATTGACTGGTTTGCGCAAAAGTTGCCGCATTTACGAATGATGAGAATTAATTTATGGGGTTTTTATTTTTTTAAATTTTTTACTAGTAATGGCGGAGATCTGCGATTTTTAGCGGGACTGCGATATTGTGGCGGGCATGTCGGACCATTATGACACTTTTTTGGGACCATTGGCATTTATACAACAATCAGTGCTATGAAAATGCACTGATTACTGTATAAATGTCACTGTCAGGGAAGGGGTTAACCTGCAGGGGGCGCTCTAAGGATTAACTGTGTTCCCTGTGTGTGTTACTAACTGTATGGGGGCTGGGCTGAGTGGGGGAGGAGAGTGTTCTTGGCTCTCATATACAGGAAGCCTACGATCACATTCCTTCCCCCTGTCAGAACGGAGATCCGTGTGTTTACATACACGGACCCCCGTTCTGTCACTGCGGGGGAGCGATCGCGGGTAGCCGGCGGACATCGAGTGGAACTTCACTCTCTCAACTAACATTGACTATTTTGAATCCTTATGCTGCTAGCAATTGTAAATAAATATGAAAGTACAGTATCTCACAAAAGTCAGTACACCCCTCACATTTTTGTAAATATTTTATTATATCTTTTCATGTAACAACCCTGAAGAAATTACACTTTGATACAATGTAAAGTAGTGAGTGTACAGCTTGTATAACAGTGTAAATGTGCTGTCCCCTCAAAATAACTCAACACACAGCCTAATGTCTAAACCGCTGGCAACAAAAGTGAGTACACCCCTAATGAAGATGTCCAAACTGGACCCAAAGTGTCAATATTTTGTGTGGCCACCATCATTTTCCAGCACTGCCTTAACCCTCTTGGGCATGGAGTTCAACAGAGCTTCACAGGTTGCCACTGGAGTCCTCTTCCACTCCTCCATGACGACATCATGGAGCTGGTGGATGTTAGAGACCTTGCGCTCCTCCACCTTCCATTTGAAGATGCCCCACAGATGCTCAATAGGGTTTAGGTTTGGAGACATGCTTGGTCAGTCCATCACCCTTACCCTCAGCTTCTTCAGCAGGGCAGTGGTAGTATTGGAGGTGTGTTAGGGGTCGTTATCATGTTGGAATACCGCCCTACGGCCCAGTCTCCGCAGGGAGGGGATCATGCTCTGCTTCAGTATGTAACAGTACATGTTGACATTCATGGTTCCCTCAATGAACCGAGTAGATAGAAAAATGTGAATAAGCCCTCGCACCACTTCCTATAGTAACTGTGTATACAAAGCTATAACTGATAAATATGTGAAATGTGGTTGCTGCTGTACCTGATATATAACACAATATATGGATAGATGGTGTAGTAATTGGTACTGCGCAGCCTAGTACTATTTATATATCTCCAACAAATAAATATACAAATTATAATATGGTGAATAAAGTGCATAACACAATATGTGCAAGACAGTAAATAGCTATTTCAATCGTGACCATTTAAATTAAAATGATTCAAAATAAAAAATCACAGTAAAGTATTGTACTTCCCCTTATATTCTCAAAACATCTCCACAAGAGATGTTTTGAGAATATAAGGGGAAGTGCAATACTTTACTGTGTTTTTTTATTTTGAATCGTTTTAATTTAATTCACCATATTATAATGTGTATATTTATTTGTTGGAGATATATACCTGTAAATAGTACTAGACTGTGCAGTACCAATTACTACACCATCCCTCAATGAACTCTAGCTCCCCAGTACTGGCAGCACTCATTCAGCCCCAGACCAGGACACTTGTCTTTGTATTCCTCACCTGGTTGCCGCCACACACGCTTGACACCATCTGAACCAAATAAGTTTATCTTGGTCTCATCAGACCACAGGACACGGTTCCAGTAGTCCATGTCCTTAGTCTGCTTGTCTTCAGCAAACAGTTTGCAGACTTTCTTGTGCATCATCTTTAGAAGAGGCTTCCTTCTGGGACGACAGGCATGCAGATCAATTTGATGCAGTGTGCGGCGTATGGTCTGAGCACTGACAGGCTGACGCCTCACCCCTTCAACCTCTGCAGCAATTCTGGCAGCACTCCTACGTCTATTTCCCAAAAGACAACCTCTGGATATGATGCTGAGCACATGCACTCAACATCTTTGATGGTGAGGCCTGTTGTGAGTGGAACCTGTCCTGTTAAACCGCTGTATGGTTTTGGCCACTGTGCTGCAGCTCAGTTTCAGCATCTTGGCAATCTTCTTATAGTCTAGGCCATATTTATGTAGAGCAACAATTCTTTTTTTCAGATCCTCAGAGAGTTCTTCGCCATGAGGTGCAATGATGCACTTCCAGTGACCAGTATGAGAGAGTGAGAGCGATAACTCCAAATTTAACACACCTGCTCCCCATTCACACCTGAGACCTTGTAACACTAACAAGTCACATGACACCGGGGAGAGAAACTGGCCAATTGGTCAGCTCCTTCCTTTTCTGAATAAACAGAGTCAGTGATTGGTACCAATTGTTTCATTCATAACTGAAGCATAGTAACTGTTTTTACTATATTCCGTTTCTGAATGAATGGGAGGCTTGGTGCACAGCTATTCCTGTCTATTCATTCTGTGCAGCTGAGGCTACACAGATGGAAATTGAGAGCTGAGGTTTGTTTGGACCCCTGATATTTCATCAAAGCCCCCCCAACAAAGCTCCTAAAAAAATTTGTAAAAAATTCTAAAAAGAAATAAAATGAAATGGTAAAAAAATAATAAAATTAAAATTAAAAACTACTGACACCAGTGAGGAAACTACCAGGATTGCAGAGGTTGCAATTCTGACGGGGCTCTGGCATTTCACCACCATGGGGAGGCCCAAAGATGGCAGAAAGGGAGCCCACTGCAGAACTTGTCCCGCTGCGGTACCGTAATAAAGGGACCCGAGATAGGAGTAAAGGGCCCCAGGATCAGTGGGAAGAGGGAAGGGTCCCTTTATAATTTCTTGCACTGGGGACCTGAAGGTTCTAGTTACGCCTCTGTCCGGTGTCATTGGTACCATGTCCTTCTAAGGGGTTGGCACGGCCACTAACGTCCTTCCACGGTTTTAAGAGGTTAACATGATAGATTTGCTCCAGTTTCCTTTTCCCTGGCTGGTAAACTTTGTCGTTTACCTCACCTACCTTTTCCATAATCTCAAAGGGACCCTGCCACTTTGCTGGGAATTTACTTTCAACAGTGGGGACTAGTGCCAGCACTCTGTCCCTGGGTTGAAAGTCCAAGTCTTGGCACCCCGATTATAGACCTCTCTCTGGGCTTCCTGGGCTCGCTCCATATGCTCTCGTACCAGGGGCAGGAATGCTGCGATTCGATCCTGCATCAAGGAGATATGCCCTATGACGCTTCTATACAGGGTGGCCTCTCCTTCCCACGTCTCTTTTGCGACATCTAGCAGCCCCCTGGGATGTCTACCATACAAGAGTTCAAATGGGGAATAACCCCTGGACACCTGCGGAACCTCTCGAATGGCAAACATGAGATATGGTAGCAAAAACTCCCATTTTCTCCCATCTTTGTCGACCACCTTTTTCAACATACTTTTGAGGGTTTTATTAAATCTCTCCACAATTTCATCCATTTGGGGGTGGTAGACAGAGGTACGGAGATGAGAGATTTTGTATAACTTGCACAGTTCCTTAATAACTCTGGACATAAACAGGGTGCCCTTATCTATTAAAATCTCTTTTGGGATCCCCACCCAACTAAACACCTGGACTAACTCTTTGGCGATAGTCTTAGCGGAGGTATTCTGCAAGGGGCTGGCTTCAGGATAGCGCGTCGCATAGTCCAGTATTACCAGAATGTGCTGGTGGCCTGGGGCAGACTTTACTACTGGCCCAACCAGATCCATGCCAATTCTCTCAAAAGGCACTTCAATTATTGGTAGTGGGACAAGCGGACTGCAACATTATTCACAGTATTCTCTGACATCTACATACATCCCAGCCAGAAGAATCTCTGGGTTATTCTCTCCCTGGTCTTCTCCATACCCAGATGTCCCCCCATTATGTGACCATGGGCCAAGTCTAGCACCATCCTGCGATAGGGTTTGGGAACCACTAGCTGTTTTACCTCGTCCTCACCGTGTTTTACCACCTGATACAACAAATTGTTTTTAAGAGCCATGTAGGGAAAAGACACTCCCCCAATTAGGATCCACAGGTACCCCATCCATCATCTTAACATTTTCTCTGGCTCTAATGAGGGTGGCATCTCATAATTGCTCCATACAAAAATCCTCTCTCAGGTCCCACGTTCTGTCCACTCTCACTGTTAGAGTCAGAGATGTTCTCCTGTTTGTTAACCTCAAGCAGGGGGAGCTCTATCCTCCAGACTCCCTGTGCCTTCCCATAACCTCTAAAAATGGGGGAAATCTCTCCCCACTAGGACCTCATGAAGCAGTGAAGGTACCACCCCCACTGAATGTGTCACACTGCCCCAAGGGGTGTCAATCTCAACCACCGCAGTCTGGTAGTCGCGAGTGTCCCCATGGATGCAAATGACCCTGATTGTGCTAGGGTGTAATTTTGCAGGATTTACACAATTGCTGTTGACTAAAGTCACAACGCTACCAGAATCAAGCAGTGCAGCGAATGACTTCCCATCAACAGAAATCACACACATTTGCTTTTCCATGCGACCCTGACGTGATGCAGTACATGCAACCTGTGCAAAAAGAGATATGTGTCTTTTCATACAAGCATTATCACAATACATTGGTTCATCATTTAGGGGACACTTGGCAGCAATATGTCCCAATGCATGACATCGGTAGCACTGTATGTGCTCTATACCCAGTCCCCTCAAGGGTCCCCAAGACCTTCTTGGCCTCTTTGGCCAGTCTCCAGGGCTAGAGTCCATAGTCTCCTTAGCCATAGCAGTCTCATCAAACTTCCCCATGCCTTTGAACCTTGGAACAGTTTTACCGGGTCCGCCGGGCGATCTTTCACCCCTAGATACATTGGAGTGGGGCGCAGACGGGTGCAAAAAGTCCTCAGCAGCAGTTTATCTTTCTACAAGGTCTACCAGTTGGTTTTGGGGTCCCCATGACTTACCCACTTCACCACGGTAGCAGGGAGCGCACACAAATACCGGTCCATGCCCACACGCTCCACAATCTGAGGGCCTGGCAGAGTCTCTGGCTGCAACCACTTCCTTGTCAGATATATCAGGTTGAACATTTGCGAGCGGGGTGGCTTGTCCATGCGGTAGGACCACAGATGTACCAATTGAGCCCGGACGGCCATGGTGACACCCAGGCGTGTGAGTATCTCCATCTTTAGAGTCTCATAGTCCTGGGCCTTATCTGGTTCCAAATCAAAGTAGGCCTTTTGGGGTGCACCTGTCAGGAAAGGTGCTAACGGTCCTGCCCACTGCTCTTTTGGCCATCCTTTGTGACCAGCGACTCTTTCAAAGGTCGTGAGGTACACCTCCACGTCATCTGCAGATGTCATCTTTTGTAGGTGATAGCTGGTCTGTACCATCTTTTGTTCCACTGGCACAGGAGGTGCGGACCCCTTTTTTAATTCTATCAGAGCCTCTGTAAACTGGAGATTCGCCTCCTGCTGTGCTGCAGCGGCCTGGCAATTTGCCTCATGCAGTTGGCGATTTTCCTCCTGCTGTGCTACAGCGGCCTGGCGACTTTCCTCCCGCTGCAGCGGCTTGTGCAACCTGAAGGTTGGTTTTCTGCTGAGCCGCAGTGGCTTGTAGCAGGGCCTTCAACATACCTTCCATCTTTTAGGAAACTGCCCACTGAGTCCACCACGTGTGAGGGATTAGCTCATGTGGATCACCTTTCCTGGGAAGAAGGCAGTTGAGGCAGCAGTTTCTTTAAAATCTGGCTTGCAGCCAGGTTTATTGGAGCAAAGGTTGCATTTTTAAAACAAACAAAACATAAAATAAATCCTTGCCATCCAGGCTCTAAGCTAAACAAATCAGGATACCTCTCTAAGCGGTGTCGGGCTCCTCCCAAACACCCACAAAACAAAGTTATAGCAAGCTCCATGTGTCAGCTCTCTCAGACTAATCGGTCTGAGTCCCAGGGTAAAACAAACCCTTGCTCTCTTCCTGGTCATTTACACACACCACCTGAGAGTGGACACCAGTGGACCACAAAATCCAGTCCGGAACCCAGCCTGCCAAGGTGGCTGGTAACACCTGGACCGGATTCCACCTTAGTCCACAAATGAATGCATGCGAGGCGACACATAGTGCCCATCTATTAGTTTGCCTCGTAAAACGCACACCATCTATGCAGTCTCACCTGTGCCCATCAAATGCAGCCTCACCATTGCCCATCAATGTGCTACATAAATAATGCAAGGCTCAGCAATGCAGCAAGACAAGTGCCCATCTTTGCAGCCTCACTAGTGCCCATCTATGCAGCTTCACCTGTGCCCACCAATGCAGCTTGATCAGTGCCCATCAATGCAGCCTCACCTTTGCCCATCACATACAGCCTCAGCAGTGCCCATCTATGCAGCCTCACCAGTGCAGGGGATCAGAGAGATGAGAGGAAGAGGACTGCCGGCCAGATCATCACACAGGCCGGCGTCACACTGTGACAGATTTAATTTGAATTGTCGGGAACTTGCCATCCCACAAAGTTCCACCTCCTGGATTGGCTCCTACCTATGATTGACAGCACGCGTCCCGGTATTGGACATGTGAGTGGTCTATCAAATGAGCCAAACCAGAAGGCGAAACTTTGTCTGATTCAACTTAAAGCTGTCACAGCGGGTGATGCTGGCTTGGCGCCCCCAGTATGCACTGTGTGGCACCCGGGGTGGACTGCCCCCTCCGCTCAGCACCCACCCAGGATCGGCCCTGCACCTAGTGCCGCCCCTACCTGCCAGGGACAAAACCAGGGACAGACTTGCTCCGGGGACAGTGTCCTCAGTCCGGGAACTGTCCCTGGGAACTGGGGACGTCTGGTCACCCTATCTCTTTTCATTTGGCATGTCATGCGACTTGTGCTCTCACAAGTCAGATCTCATGTCGCACCAGTGTGAAAGGGGCCTAAATCTATGACAGCCACTTAAAGAGAAGGACAAGCGCCACCTGCAGTGGAGAAAATGGACTGCACCTGCCTACAACCTGTCACTGCACTAAACATATTGGGCTGATCAAATCCATTAAAAGTAGGCAGTGCTTCTAAATGAAGACTCACCGGTATCTCACACCATTCTTTATTTTCAGCAGTTGGGCACTCCTGACACTCCTAGAAGTAGATGAGATTTTTAAAGATGATTGCTGAAAAGGGTAAACAGCAGACTGATATAACAGGTGAAGCTTTAACACAAGCTCAATGCCTAATTTTACTGCGTGTGATCAGCCTGGTATTGGAACTGTGGGGATAGGGTCACTTTAGAATAGATTTTCAACAGTTAGTATGTAGTCATACTAACAAAGGCTCTGTGATTGCTTGCTAGGTGTTACTGCATACCATTTGTTTTGAATCATTAGGAATTCAAAATGTGCTAACCTCAAATACAACATATTTTGCTGAGGCGAATACCAAGCCAAACATTTTTCTTCCATATCGTAATGAAAGATGGCCTTGTAACGAGATCACAGACGGACTTGTAACGCTGGTAACTAATTCTCATTAATGAACCATCAAAAAAAAGGTACAAAGGTTTGGTAATGGAAACAAAAATCCTTTTCTACGTTTATCTTCCCTTCACTGGTGCTTTTAGATAAAATGAATATCTGAAAAACCCATGGCTTAACCTCAAAATGTTTCCTTTTATCCAGTTGCTGCAAAATGCTTGAATTTCTCCCCATTCTGGAGGTCATATATAACACCTTATATAATAATAGGTTTCCTTTTTTTCATTTCCTTGACCCCTGCCTCATGCTCTGCTATGTAAGCTGGGAAGAAAACCAGGAAATATGTACAAAGCTTTTATGTTGTAGTTGCAATGAGAAATGTACAATCTGCAATTATTTTTAACCTTTAATGTGTGTACATTACAGACTAGTGAGCCGTAACTGTGAGTTTAACTGCTAGTTAATTAATGACCAAAAGCAAAGTAAACCTGCCACAAGAGAAATAACAGTGGCTAAATTGCTGATGTCCTTTTGCTAGTTGCATTGCTGACCCCCACAGACTTCATTAGTTTCTGAATCAATGACCCAGAAAAAGTATGCAGAGCTTGAAATCTCTTGCCATAAATGGTCACAAACAAGAGCAATTCAAATATTGCATCACTGGCAGTCCAGGAATAAAATGTTAGGAAGAGACCTATGCTTTTAACCGACCTGTGCGCTAGTGCGCGCATCTGTGCGCTTTCGCGTGCCCCTGTGCGCGCTCGTGTGAGCGCCAGCGCTCTTACGCTCCCGAGCGCAGGCACGCGCTGGAAACGGCGCCAAAAGGCTCTATTTAAAGCCTCCATGCCCAGCAGCCGGTGCTGTCCATTCTACAGAGTTACCCGTGCTCTATAGCGACCCGTTCTGAGTTTCCTGTAATCCGGCTTGATCCCGTACCTGCTTGAACTCTGCCTGCACCGACCGCTCTCCTGCCTGATTCCTGAGTACCTCAGCCTGTCTGCCTGTTATCAACCCTGCCTGCACCCGACCATCCGACTGTCTGCTCCTCCTGTACTGCTTTGCCCGCATGTTGTTGAACCGGCCTGCATCACTGCTCTTCAGTCTAGCACAGACTTCTGGACGACATCTTACCATCATCTGTGTCCAATCCAGCCCTCGTGCCCCCCTGCGCTCCAGCGCTCCCTGTCTGCTCTACCAGGGGTTCTGGAACCAGGGCCGTAAGAGAGGTTGCCTACTGCATAAGTCAGACTCTACCATCAGGTATGTGACAGCAATGGACAGCCAGTCCAAGTCTGAGCTCACCCTAGCTGTGAAGGACTTACAAAGAGGGTACACCCAGTTGGAAAACAGAATTCTGGAGCTCTCCCTGCTAGCTCCTTCACTTTCCAGCCAGCCTGCTGCTGGTACCATGCCCAAGGAGCCCGTGGTGCCCTTGCCCGAGCGGTTCACGGGGGACCGTAAGAAGTTTTGAGCGTTCCGTAACGCTTGTGAGCTTTACTTTGCCCTGCAACCCTGCACCTTTTCCCTGGAAACCACCAAGGTGGGATTGGTCATCTCCCTGCTACTCGACGGACCCCAGGCCTGGGCCCACCGACTACTGGAACAAAAGGCTCTTGAAACCGCCAATCTCGCCCTCTTTTTTCAGTCTATGGCTCGGCTCTATGAGGACCCCCACCAGGTTTCCACCGCAAAGGACGCCCTCCACACGCTCCAGCAAGGCCGCCGTATGGCGGAGGACTATGTGTCTGAGTTCCGGCGCTGGAGCGCTGATACGGCTTGGAATGAGGTGGCGCTCTGCTATCAGTTCAGGCTGGGCCTCTCAGATCCGCTTAAAGATGAGCTGGCTCGTGTGGGTGTTCCCCGATCTCTGGATGCCTTGATTAACCTGACCATCCAGGTTGACCGCCGCCTGTGGGAACGCAGAGTGGAAAGGTCCGCAGGACTTGCCTGCCCTGCCGAGATGCCACCCGGAGTACCCAGCTACCCAGGACCAATCTCCCGAGACCCACCGGGGCCCGGATTCTCACAAACCTCGCTCTCCCCCGAGGAGAGACATACGCATCTGACCTTTAACCTTTGTCTCTACTGCGGAGGCAGTGGACATCTTGTCAAGTCTTGTCCGGTCAAACAGGATAAGGGGCTCCGCTCCACCCAGGGAGAAGTTTTGTCCGTGCCAAATATGACAACCCACTTTGTTCTTTTAGTCTCACTACAGCTTCCATGTGAGAGCATTCAGGTTCCAGCCATCATCGACTCTGGAGCATGCAGCTGCTTCCTGGACTCGACATTTGCAGCTCAACATCACGTCCCTCTTAGACCTAAGACACACCGGATGGTCATCCGCCTGGCGGATGGATCTGCCATTAAATCGGGTGCCGTCACCCATGAAACAGTTCCTCTTCTTGCCAAGACGACCAATGGTCACGCAGAGTATCTACATTCAGATAGCGAAGCTCTCGTCCTTCTCAAAGTTGCTCCACAGGATTGATCCAACGCTCAGCGTGTGCAATATGAGAGGAAAGAGGCCAACATAGTGTGATACCGTTTCAAGGAGAATTTTATTTAAAACAAAGAGTCGGGTTTACGAGGTCTCAGCTACTACCGACCTTGGACTTACGAGAGTGTACCTTCGACATCACTCTGATTTTCTTGTTTCACCCAACAGTATAAACCGTGCCT
>BLSH010345528.1:403817-440297 GCA_018402905.1 Glandirana rugosa | reverse complement strand
CTCGACTCTTAAACATTCATGCCCCCATACACGGAGTCCAAATAGGCAAGACACTCCTAAAGACTGCGCATTTCGCGGATGACATATTAATTTTCACGGCCAGTCCCAAAAAAGACATACCCCAAATACAACAAATATTTCAAACATTCCAAAAGTGTCAAAATGTACATAAAAGATTATCCGCGCCCACTAAGTATCATGAAAATATGAACAAATTAGTCTTGGCTGCTCGCAAAACAATAGATCAGAATTGTTCCAACGAAAGTCTCAAGATAAATGCAGCGCCAAAAACAAACTAGTTAGAGTATTATGTATTATATCTCAATTCAACAAAAGCACAAAAAATATAGGAAAGTCCAGAAATAATGGTGTCACAGTCCTAATGTTTCTTTCAACCACACTGCGGACTCTCTAATCATGTAGCCCAGGGTATAGACCCTCTGGTTTCAAAAAATGGAACCAAACAGACACTAAAATGAATCCTCATTGAAGATATGCTGGAGTTCTTTATGAATCAACAACAATGAGAATCCTAGTAACGATTCACTCAAGTGTAAAGATGTGAGCTTACCAGATTCTGGTAGATATTGCGCATGGGTCAAAATCCACTCTGTAGGCAATGGTGTCCGCAGGTCATCATGGACAGAGGCAGGGAACGAACATTCGGATGGCGAAGCTCTCGTCCTTCTCAAAGTTGCTCCACAGGATTGATCCAACGCTCAGTGTGTGCAATATGAGAGGAAAGAGGCCAACATAGTGTGATACCGTTTCAAGGAGAATTTTATTTAAAACAAAGGGATTACCAATACTCACATTTAAAATGTAAAAAAAGAGCTCTATAGAATAAAACACAGTGTGACAGAAGGAGTCTGGGAACCCAGACGCTGAGCGTTGGATCACTCCTGTGGAGCAACTTTGAGAAGGACGAGAGCTTCGCCATCTGAATGTTCGTTCCCTGCCTCTGTCCATGATGACCTGCGGACACCATTGCCTACAGAGTGGATTTTGACCCATGCGCAATATCTACCAGAATCTGGTAAGCTCACATCCTTACACTTGAGTGAATGGTTACTAGGATTCTTGTTGTCGTTGATTCATAGAGAACTCCAGCATATCTTCAATGAGGATTCATTTTGGTGTATGTTTGGTTCCATTTTTTGAAACCAGAGGGTCTATACCCTGGGCTACATGATTAGAGAGTCCGCAGTGTGGTTGAAAGAAACATTAGGACTGTGACACCATTATTTCTGGACTTTCCTATATTTTTTGTGCTTTTGTTGAATTGAGATATAATGCATAATACTCTAACGAGTTTGTTTTTGGCGCTGCATTTATCTTGAGACTTTATTTGGAACAATTCTGATCTATTGTTTTGCGAGCAGCCAAGACTAATTTGTTCATATTTTCATGATACTTAGTGGGCGCGGATAATCTTTTATATGCAATACTGGGTTCCCTTACCGGCAATGGAGGCGGCAGCACCCAACAGCTGATGGAAACATCAGCTGCGGTGCCGACATCACTGGACTCTAGGACAGGTATGTGTCCTATTAGTAAAAGTCAGCAGCTACAATATATGTAGTTGCTGGCTTTTAAATTTTTGAGTTCAGGGTGGACATTCGCTTTAAGTTGAGTGCACATGTGGAGCCTGCGCATATCACATGGTGGGGCCACTCTCCGTAACTGGGGATTGTAGTGAAAAATGCTGAACAGGTGGTTGTGGACGTTGACTCAGCGTATCCCTCCAAAATGCAAGTTGAGGTAGTGGTGTACATTGACATGGGTTAACTGAGAGGTAGGCCTCTCATGTGACCCTTGCTTGGCGCCCCTCCCCTAAGAGCAAAACATGGAAGACATGACAACCACCACTCATTGATTTGTGGGGCTTAGGAACTCCTAGGTAGCCTCACATTTCATAATCTTTTACATAGCTCAATTTAATTCATTAGTTACTCTGGCACATAAGGGTACAGCAACCCATTCTCTAAAGCCACTTGCTTTACAAATTGTAGTTTTGGACAAATAACTAATTTTTTTTTTAATCTTTTCTAACGAGAAGTTCTTCATCAATAGAAGACAACTAATATTGTATTCAGACAACAAAAAAAAGATAGAGTTGATGAACCACTTTTTGTCATCACTATGTTTCTAAAAAACAGTCCTCTAGGGGAATTATATACTAGTTTGCAAGTATATTAGCAAAATGGTGTAGAAAGCAACATTTTATATTTTTTGACAGTTTTAGAAAATCATAATGATTGCTATGGCTTAGAGTAGAAGTCTCCAAACTGCAGCCCGTGGGCCGGATATGGCCCTTTGTTTACCTCTATCCGACCCTTGGGGCACCACTCCATCCACTGACACCAATGATGGGGCACTATTCCTCCCACTGAGAGTATATCTTCACCATTACAAAACAGGATGGTGGTTGTCACATCCCTATATACTAGAAAGAACAGAATACCCCTCAATGGGACTTTAAATGGTAACAACACCACCCAAAATTGTAAAAAAAATATCAAATTTTATTTAAGCATAGTTTAAAAACAGTATCACCCATCTGAGTTATGTTCCATAAAAGATTGCATGCCGCAAAACATGGTTACATGCATAGCGCATGTATGTGCATATATATATGATGGGACACTATTTCTCACATTGATCCTAACGATGGGGCACTATTCCTCCCACTGTACTACAACACTATGGTAATTCTGCAAAATGTTCAACAAATAAAGATATTTTATAAGGTGCGATGGACGAGGGCACAACGAAGGCAGGACAATATCTTCATTGATATGAAAAGAAGAGACTACCTTCAGAAGAAAAGAAGGAAGGGGTCGCAAGACCGCCTTATCCTTATGCATCACCAAATAAGGAGACTTGTACGATAGGGCAGCCAATTCCGACACTCGTCTGGCAGAAGTGATGGCAACTAAGAAGGCCACCTTCTGCGACAGAAGTTGTAAGGGGATCTCCCTGATTTTTTCATAAGGTGGCTTTTGAAGAACAGAAAGCACCAGATTCAGATCCCACGGGGCCATCGGGGATCTCACCCGAGGCGCCACATGTCGCACACCGTGTACAAAGGTACGAATCAAAGAGTGTGAAACCAAAGGTCTCTGAAAGAGTATTGCTAAGGCCGAGATCTGGCCCTTGAGAGTACTCAAGGCCAAATGCTTATTCAGGCCCTGCTGTAAAAAGGTCAGGACCCTGGACACGACAAACGAGCGAGGGTTATAGCCCTCCGCCTCGCACCAAACAGGGTGCAATATGGGTCCTTGAGACAGGAGATCGTCTCGCATCGGAAGCCGCCAAGGGGTGTCTGCCACCATTTGCACCACGTCGGCGTACCAGGTGCGCCGGGGCCACCAGAATGGTTGGTATTCCCTCCATCATTATTCTGCGCACCAATCTTGGGAGCAGACGTATCGGAGGGAAGGCGTACAGGAGACCATAATGGCTCCAGGGGGCCACCAGAGCGTCCCTGGCCACTGCCAACGGATCCTTTGTTCTGGACACAAAGTCTCTCACTTTGTGATTGAAGCGGGACGCCATGAGATCCACATCCGGCGTCCCCCATCTGCGGCAAAGCAGATTGAACACCTCTGGGTGGAGGGACCATTCCCCCTGGTCCAGCTTCTGGCGACTGAGAAAGTCCGCCTGCCAGTTCTCCACACCTGGAATGTAAATCGCTGAGATTGCTGGAACGTGAAGTTCCGCCCAACGCAGTATCAGAGCTGCCTCTGCAGCCGCCGCTGGGCTCCTTGTGCCGCCCTGATGATTTACATACGCCACAGCCGTGGCATTGTCCGATTGAATTCGGATCGGACGGCCTTGCAATCTCTTTGTCCAATGAAAAAGACACAGCCTGATTGCTCTCAGCTCCAGCACGTTGATGGGCAGGCAAGCCTCCTGGGTCGACCAACGACCCTGGGCTGATAGCTGCCCCAGGACTCCACCCCAGCCCGTCAGGCTGGCGTCCGTGGTGATTATCATCCACTGAAGGGGCAGGAACGACTTCCCCTGAGTGAGGGCCGAGTCCCAAAGCCACCAGGTCAGAGATGCCCTGGTCTGGGGGCCCAGCCAGATCGGAAGATCCAATGACCGGTGGGACTTGTCCCACTGAGCCAGAATTGCACATTGGAGAAAACGAGTGTGACTCTGGGCAAAAGGTATCGCCTCGAATGACGAGACCATGAGCCCCAGCACCCTCATACAGAACCGCAATGAAGACCGACGGTGCGACAGAAGGGTGCGCACAGCCGACTGTAAGCCCTGCAGTTTTTTCGGAGGGAGAAACACCTTCGCCTGTTCTGTGTCCAGAATGAGACCCAGATACTCCAGACGGCGGGAAGGAGACACAGACGACTTCTTCAGGTTGAGTAACCAGCCGAAGTCTAGCAGTGAGGCCATTGTGATGTTCACATTCTCCTCCAGGGCAGAGACAGAGTCAGCTCGCAGAAGCAGATCGTCCAAGTATGCCACTATCGCAATTCCCCTCTGACGCAGCAACGCCAACACCGGGGCTAGCAACTTTGTGAAGACCCGGGGTGCGGAGGTCAGGCCGAAAGGGAGAGCTACAAATTGAAAATGGCGATCCCCAATTGCGAACCGCAGGAAGCGCTGATGTCGCGGATGGATGGGTACATGGAGGTACGCATCCTTTATGTCCAACGATGCCAAGAATTCCCCCTGGTGAAGGGCGGCCAGAACCGACCGAACAGACTCCATCCGGAACTTTCACGCCCTGACGTACTTGTTTAAGGCCTTCAGGTCCAGGATGGGCCAAAATCCGTCCCCTTTTTTGGGCACCACAAAAAAGATTTGAGTAAAAACCTCGAAACCTCTCTCCTGGGGGAACCGGTACAATCACCCCCTGGTCTGAGAGGGCCTGTACCGCCCTGGAAAGGGCCTTCCTGCGCTCCTGCGGGAGGCTTAAATTTGATGGGAAGAACCTGTCTGGGGGTAGAGTGACGAACTCTATCCTGTACCCGGTGGACACCACCTCCCGGACCCAGCAGTCCGAAATGTGAGCCAGCCACCGATCTGCGAACCCCAGAAGACGTCCCCCCAACCGGCACTCGGGTGGTGGCAACCCATCAGGCTGAGGAAGACTTGTCTTCCGTCTTTTCTGTTTTGCGCTGCCTCTGCCGTCTTCCGGCCCCTGCAGCGACCTTACTGGAACGGGTCACTTTGCCTGCCGCGCCTGAGGAACGAAAAGGCTTCTGACCCGACGTAGAAGGCTCCTGTCTATGGCGAAACTCACGCCTGCGGGGCTCCGGAAGGAAGGTACTCTTACCCCCCGTGAAATCCTTGATGATTTCATCAAGACGCGAGCCAAATAGGCGCCCACCCTGAAAAGGAAGGTCAGCCAATCCTCTTTTGGAAGCGTGGTCACCCAACCAGGAACACAGCCAAAGAATTCTACGAAGTCTGACGGCCGATATCGATATTCTGGACAACAAGGGCAGAACATCCACGGCCGCATCACAGAGGTAATTAATCCCTTGGAGTAAAAACTCAGCCTTCTGCGGTGCCTCCATCAGGCCTACCAGGTCCTTCCTAAGTTCCTCCATGCATTCAGAGAGATGCTGTACTGCCATGGCCGCAGCCAAAGCCGGTCGCACAGCAGAGCCCGCGTTCAAGAACAGGGACTTCAAAAGTGCCTCTGTCTTTCTATCAGCGGGATCCTTGAAGGAAGGAGTCCCTTCCATAGGAATAGTAGTTGCCTTAGTGAGGCGTGCAATTGGCGGATCCACCGCAGGTGACTCCCATTTCTTTAGGAAGCTCTCCTCAAAGGGATAGCGTACAGCAAAACGTGTAGTCAGTGAGGAGGAACGCTGTGGGTGCTGCCATTCACGATATAGGAAATGGTCAAAAAAAATTAATTGTAAGGATAGGTCTTGGGGGCCCTGGGGGGCCTAGAAGACCCGCACACATACGCAGCAAATCGCGATTTGCCATCTTGATCCAGCTGCAACTTAGTGCGAATGCCAGCGATAATAGTGGCAACCAGCACTTTTTCTTGGTCAGCAGCTGGCCCCTGTTCTCCCTCAGTTAACACACTGTCACCACCCGTCTCCTCATCAGACAGGTCCCCCGGGGTCCCTGAGACCCTGGAGGCCCCCTCCGGCTCAGAATCTTCCCCTGAGGATAAAGGAGGGGGAGGGGGGCGCTTCGGGGAAAAAACTCAGTGAAAACTGCCCGCAGCTGGTTGAGAAAAGCCCCTTGGTCAGATTGCGTGGCTGCTGATGCCACCTCAACAGGTTCAGCAGGGAGATCAGCCATTGCCAGAAATGACACAGGGATGGAAGGGGCGCCCCGCACACAGCCACACACCCACAGATAGTCAGAGGACAGCACCCCACCACCACCAGCACCCGGAGGGAGCCCAGCTATACTTGCTGTTCCGCTACCTTGTTAGCGCAGATCGTCAGTAAGAGCTGCTGTCACCGCCGTTTCCTGAGAGGAGAGAGAAGCTGCAGCCACGTGTAAAATGTGCAGAGCATGCAGTGAAAATGGCCGCCAGGAAACACTAGAGGCCAAACACACCTCTCAGGCAACGTGCAGTACCGAAAATGGCCGCTCCGAGCGCTAGAGGGAAAGCCCCATAGACTGAAAATGTCCGCGGCTACGGCAAAATGGCGGCGTTCCGCTGCAAAATGGCGGCAGAACGCCGCATGGCGATCCGGACGAGAAGGCCGAACGATCGCACGGTGCTGGAGGGGGGGGGGGGCGAGGTGTGGCAGGGGGCAAGATGAGGAGCTGATCCCACCGGTGGCTACCCCGGGCAAAAGTGAAAATCACAAGTTTTCGGACGTCGGGCCCTCTTCACGCCCTTAAAAGGGGGGAAGGCAGGGCACTCACTTACTGGTCAGACGCCACGGTAGCCACCCGAATGCAGACTTTGTGCCCCTGATGGCGGTATGCTGCAGGCCCAAAGTCGCCCTGCTGAATCGCATCGGTAAAGGGGACCAACAGGGTAATTCCACCCCGGGCCGCCCGCACGGAACGGGCAAGATGCGGCGGGTCCCCCATAGTGGGACTGGCTTCGCTTCATGTTGGCCAGGTCGGGGAAAGTACAGAGCTCCAGGACTCTCTATGCCCCGACCGGCTTCTTGATAGCAGATCATCTTGATTGCAGTAAAAAATAAAAAATGGTCATAACAGGACCGCAGTTCCCTATAGCAGGGAAGCCAGGTCAACTCCTTGCGAACTAGGCATTGAAACTGAAGAGCTATACTGTGAGGGGGTTTGATGTAGGAAGAGAGGACGGCCCCCAGGGGAGGGGCCAGCTGATTCTTTTCCCTGCCTAGTTAACTCCTAGTGGGATGAACATAAAACCCCCCAAAGTCAATGAAGAGCTGCGTCTGTCAGTGAACGTAAGGAGAAATTGGTTTAATTAAAAATTAAAAGACTATAATGTTTAGTAACTTCAGTCCAAAACATTTCTATCTCCTCTCTCTTCCCTCTGCTATCTGCATTAGTCACTGACGCTGTCAATCACCTTCATTGTGCTGGGGGGAAGAAGGATGGAGCGGTCTCCCAAGATGCTACGGTATGGAAAATGAGTCACTTCTGACAGGCTATCCCTACAACCATAGAATCTTGGGAGACAACCCTGTCCTTCTTCCCCTCAACACAAAGAAGGTGATTGACAGTCTCAGTTGTGCATGTTTCCCTTAAGACTGTGTAGAGGGGGTGTGTCCACTCCCTCCACTCAGATCTCAGATTACACTCAGCTCTCCTCTCAAGGCTGTGCAGTGTGTCATGTAAGATCCCAGCCCTCTGCTTTCTAAAGCTGAGAAATATAATTTGATCTTTGTGTTTTAGAAGGATGTAGTAAAGGGAGGGCTGAAGATAAACAGGTACAACATATTCAGGAGGATTTGTTTCATCTCTGTGTATCACCTAATGCTGATAATTTCAGCGAGTATATGTAAGGAGTTTATCACATTAATATGTTTTTTTAAAGCATGTCAGTTCTGTTTATGTAAAGAAATTGTAAATCTTTGTCCATAAAACGTCTCCTTATCAACACCAAATGTGATAAAACACGGCTTTGCAGCAAATTCCCCCTTTGCAAATGACTTCATAAATGAACTCACAAACAGGAGAGTATGACTTTTGTAGACAAATCCCATAATGTCTCTTGATGCCTCCACTGATGCCCCTCTTGTGTAATGAACAGAGATTCTAAATTTGCAGTAAAGCTAATTTTTAATGCCCTGAAATCCTTTTTGAGCTCAGCAAATTACAATGCTCTTTAATGGGGTCAGGAATTTACTGTAAAGGGATTAAAAGAACAATCCTTCCTGTCTTCAATTTTGAGCAGATAATGTAAAAAATATAAACGCACATATTTTTACTAAACACTGCCATAGGCATGTGTACAGAGCTCACTTCCCAGAGCATATTTTATTACCTCTTTAATGTATTATTTCTCTTATTTTAATGCAATACACCTCTTTTACTAATTTGTGTTGCAAATCTAAGGCTATATCAAAAGTGATTTAGAATTCTGCTTACGACACCAACAGGTTCAAATTAAAACGCCAACAGGTTTCTTAAATCTCTCTCTTGCACTCACCACCAAAGTCCTCATTTCCAGAACCCAAGTGATATTAAAGGTTGTTTTTTTTTGGGGGAGGGGGCTGTTAAAATAAAAAATAAGTTGTACTTACCTGCTCTGTGAAACGATTTTGCACAGAGAAGTACCTTATCTCCATTTTGTCAGTGCCCCACAGATGCTGTCTGCTTCACCCTTCTCCTGTGATAAGGAGGCACCCATACATGTGTGCTCCTGAGCCAGCCTATGAGCGCCCATAGATACACACAGCGCTGATAAGCCACTCCCCTGCTCCCGCCTCCCAGGAGTTTGACTGACAGCAGCAGCAGCCTATATTTCCCTCTGCTCTGTGTCTCCTTTGGGACCAGGAAGTCAGTGAGAGTAAAATATCAGACAGTTGTCCTAAAATACCAGGGACTGTACCAGGTTTTGACAATTAAGTATAAATGAACAGTTATCCTTCTAAGAGATATCGGTGGAGTATGGGGGTATTGCTGGGTGAGACAAACATCTAATTACATAGATGTTTGTGGCAATGGTATTGATCAATTCAACATGTGAAACTTTCCTAATAGCTATAAAGCTGATGTATGGCAAAATTGGACATTTGGACCAGCAAAAATAAATTAGCACCCCTGCCCTAAGCAAGCTAAATTTAGTTTTTGGCTCTGCTGTGCCCAGCTGAGCAGCAATTTTTCAGGTCTAGTTAGGTCTCCCTAATGCTCATGGTCAATTGTTCCTGCATTCCTCTGAAAGCTGGAAGTAATAGAGTAGGAGGGTTAGCCACTGGGGTATGAATATTTATCTGACCTCCCTGAGCCAATGCCTGGGTGGCAGACCCAGAAGGGTGAGGCTGGGGAAATGATGTTTAGGAGGGTCTGCTTAATGCTCTCTCCGCTGGGCTCTCTTCTGTGGGAGGCAGCTGTGTTACTGAAGAACTGTTGCTTTCAGGCCTCAGCACATGCTTGACTGAGGGCCTGAAGGAGCCTGGATTAAGGTGGACTTGCTGGAGGAAACTTCCTGTGGAAGCATGAGTGGAGAGACGGGGGACCTCTTTCATGATACTCCAGGTTGCAAGTAATTTCTGAGAGCAGATGCCAGAGGTTGCTGCTGTGATACCAAACACACAGTTTCATTTACATTGTCCCTGTACATGTGGATGGCAGCACTGTAATTATTTTAATTAAAAAAAAATCTAAGTACCTTCTTTCCTAAATTGATATACAGCTGTCACACGACCCAGCTCTTTCCCAGCCAGTCTGCAGGAAAACAGTGGCAGTAGGAGCTTCTAGTCATCTGCTGGTGGTCACGTGTTCAAAAAAAAAAATCAGTCTTTACAGCAATAAACTGTTTTCAACTGGCAAACAAATATATATTTGAGATTTAATCATTATTATTTTGTGAAAATAACATGGTGTGAGTGGATTTCTGCCAGTCACAGGCTGTGTCAGGTCCCCTCAGGCCTGTGTCTTAGAATAAGAGGGAGGCAAAGCCTCCATTCATTTACATGTGATATCCCGCCCCCATTGTGTTTAGCTGGTTAGTAGACATGGAGCAGGAGGGAGGAAGTGAGCTGTCATTTAAACCACTGTGGATAAGCCCACATGTGTGACTCTATAGTCACATGTGCTGCTCAAATGTGATAGGAAGGAATAGAAATACACTGAAAACTGAGCATGTGCAGAGTTGCCTCCACAGCTGCAAAACCCCTACCTAAATTGGGGGCATGAACAGAAGGTAGAGATAGAAAACAGCAGGATAAACAAGGTTTTTTGCAGAATACAGAAAATCAATCTCAGTGACTGTGAGTGAGTATGAACGGCATGTAATACACTAACACGTTAAAGCAGAGTTCCAGGCAAAAAAAAGTCTCTGTCTTAAACAACATTACATCCCATCCCTCTCATTTTTGGAAATACTGCATGTATATATATATATATTGCCTTTTTTGTACCTTTTCTGCTCTTTTTCTTCTGGACCTCCTTCCCCCAGCTGCCTTCTTGGACCTGTGTGTGTCCCAGAGGATGACAGGACCATTCAGAAAGCGCAGCGTGACTGGCGCATGCGCAGTAGGAGAACAGCTGTGAAGCCTGCCAGTTTCCCTTACTAGCAATGCCGGAACCTGCACCCGGAGCCGATGGACGCAACGGCTTGGGGTGCCGACATCGTGGGCTCCCAGGACAGGTAAGTGTCCTTATATTAAAAGTCAGCAGCTACAGTATTTGTAGCTGCTGACTTTTATTTATTTTTTTCCCACAGGTTAGAACTCCTCTTTAAGGAAAATGTGCTCTTATAACTGTGAATGTCAAGAGTATCCTGATTCCTGCACCCTCACCATTCTAACTGCCTGTGTTCAAGCAGAGCAATAAATCTTCAAAAAGACACATGTAGACTGAGCCTGAATTTTGTCTGTGTGCTTTGGAGCTGGTACCTGGGCTGGAAGCCTCTGAACAGGTAAGGGAGATCCGTCAATTTCCAGCTGCTCCTCTGGGGGTTACCACTACACTCTATTGCTGTGTGCGCCCCATCTCTGACTGCTGCAATGTTTGTAATATATCTTACTTTTCTCAGGCATCAGTTTCCTGGCGTTGTCGATTAAGACGTCCAGCTGCAGTATACTTAGTATATTGATTTATTGTGGGTGGTTCGCATGGCACCTCCTCCATTCATAAAAAGCCTTGCATTTGTTTCAATTAAAACAAATAAATACCAAAGGGATAACCACCTGATGGGGGGCTCCATGGATTTTTGTTCATAAGGTGGACCTCTGCATACCCAGTGAGCTCCTGATAGTGAAGCAATGTATTAATTATTGTGACAAGTTGAGTATTATTCACTGAATACAAATACATATTCAGAAAGGACTAGGAAAGTCATAAACATGCTTGATATACCCCCTAGTTTTTGTAATAGGCTGAAATATGTATAACCTACAATATGTCTATTATACTTATCTCTTTGTGTTACTTACAAATGAACAAAACAAATTGCTAAGATTCACACTTGTTAATATGCTTTAATTAAGATCACTTTGTACTGTATGAGTCACTGGGTCTTGAAAATTAAGGTAGACTTCACATTGATCTGTAAATTACTTGTGACTTCAGATCTCTGTAGTAAAAAGAGCTATTAAGCTTAATTTGGGAATCCTAGATCCTAAGATTATGTGTATTGATTTATTAATTACAGGAACTTACACTATATTGTCAAAAGTATTGACTGCCTTTACACGCTCATGAACTTTAATGGCTTCCCAGTCTTAGTCCATAGGGTTCAATATTGAGTTGGCCCGACCTTTGCAGCTATAACCGCTTCAACTCTTCTGGCAAGGCTTAGGGGTCTGTCTATGGGAATGTTTGACCATTCTTCCAGAAGCACATTTGTGAGGTCAGGCACTGATATTGGATGAGAAGGCCTGGCTCGCAGTCTCTGCTCTAATTCATCCCAAATGTGTTCTATTGGGTTGAGATCAGGACTCTGTGTAGGCCAGTCATGTTTCTCCACCCCAAACTCGCTCATCCATGTCTTTATGGACCTTGCTTTGTGCACTGGTGCCCACTCATGTTGGAACAGGAAGGGGCCATTAAGACATGGATGAGCAAGTTTGGAATGGAGGAACTTGACGGGCCTGGACAGAGTCCTGACCTCAACCGAGCCAGGCCGTCTTGTCCCACATCAGTGCCTGACCTCACAAATGCACTTCTGGAAGAATGGTCAAACATTCCCATAGACACACTCCTAAACCTTGTGGTCAGCCTTCGCAGAATAGTTGAAGCTGTTATAGCTGCAAAGGGTGGGTCAACTCAATTTTGAACCCTACTGACTAAGATTGGGATGCCATTGAAGTTCATGTGCGTGTACAGGCAGGTGTACCAACACTTTTGGTAATATAGTGTATATAGTGCCATGAATTTACATAGCGCTTTGCATATATATTATGCATTCACATCAGTCCCTGCCCTCAAGGAGCTTACAATCGAAAGTCCCTGACTCACATTCATACTGTACATACACATGCTAGGGCAAATTTGGACAGGAGCAAATTACCCGACCAGCATGTCTTTGGAGTGTGGGAGGAAACTGGACTACCCAGAGGAAACCCCTGCAGGCACAGGAAGAATATGTAAACTCCAGGCAGATGGTGCCATGGTTGGGATTTGAACCAATGACCCAAATGCTGCTAGGCGAAAGTGCCAACCAATTAGCCACTGTGCTACCCACAGTATTTTTAATAACATCTGTATGGAAAAAAAACACAGTGTAAGTACCAGAATTTGATCTGCTGCCATTCTCCTGCACTCACTCATACAGAAGAGCTCAGACTGGGAGAGAGAGAAGCAGCACAAGGAACCAGTGAGTTTTGCTGCATGTGCTAACAAGAGACATTCTAATAGGAGCAAAGTGATGAGCTAATCAGTGCGATCTGTCTTTACTTTCACTGTCCATTCACAGTGTGAGGGTGGGGAGGAGATCTAAAAGTTAAAACGCAGCAGAGAAAGATCAAGTCTCCATTCCCTGTTAGACAGGGTTGTGTGGTTGTACAACTCTCAGGAAGGACAGAAACAAAGTCCTTTTGTCAAATAAAGCAGATCTCTTATGTGTATTTCATCTGTGCATTTAGCTGTTTGCATGCAGTTCAACTTTAAAGCAGAACTCTGGGAAAAAACTTTTTTCAGTGTCCTTGTTGCTGATCTCCTACCTTCACCTACTATGCCATCCATCTTCTGCT
Organism: Glandirana rugosa; assembly: GCA_018402905.1. Taxonomy (NCBI): domain Eukaryota; kingdom Metazoa; phylum Chordata; class Amphibia; order Anura; family Ranidae; genus Glandirana; species Glandirana rugosa. The sequence continues at coordinate 426,996 of BLSH010345528.1, read as the reverse complement.
GAGCTCTGTAGTTCCTCTGTAATAGCCTGATGAACTTTCTGAAAAAACATTACTGCCCTGTGATTTCCTGTTTGTAAGACCGCTGGCTGATATTTCTCCTGAACTGCTAACCAGCGGTCTTGACACTCCCACCTTTTTTTTTCCTGACAGCGAGCAGGGACTTGTATTTCCGCCCTGCTCACTGTAGTGGGCGGAGGGTGTCTCACAGCCCCCAGTCCATAGAGGTGGTTTCCTTTCTTCCTCCTCCTCTGCTCCCTCCTCCTCCCTGCCAGCACCGCCTGCCCACCCTCTCATCAATGACAGAGCGGAGATCTTGGCTTTGACAGGTCTGGTATTCCTGGAAAGCCTGGCATGCCTGCTATGTGAAAACACTGCTCACTGTAACTTGTCTCCTCCCATCCCCACATTATGATATACAGCGCAGAGCGCACTGTTCCAATGCAGGGATGGAGGAGAGAAGTTACAGTGATCAGTGTTTTCCCATTGCAGGCATGCCAGGCATACCAGGAATTCCTGGCATGGCAGTATGCCTGGCATGGCTGCTACACAGGACGCTGTAACTTCTCTCCTCCCATCTCCTCCTCGGCACTGGTGGACACTGATAACCGGCACTGGTGAATACTGATAAGCGGCACTGATGGACACTGATAAGTGGCACTGGTGGGCACTGGTGTGACCGCACTGATGGGCACTGAAAAGCAGCACTGATGGGCACTGGTGTGATCGCACTGATGGGCACTGATAAGCGGCACTGGTGGACACTGGTGTGACTGCACTGATGGACACTGATAAGCGACACTGATGGGAACTGGTGTGACCGCACTAATGGTCACTGATAAGTGGCACTGAAGAACACTGAGAAGCAGAGGGTGCTTATAAGCAGCACTGGTGTGACCGCACTGATGGGCACTGATAAGCGGCACTGGTGGGCACTGGTGTGACCGCACTGATTGACACTGATAAGCAGCACTGATGGGCACTGGTGTGACCACACTGATGGGCACTGATAAGTGGCACTGGTGGGGCACTGATAAGCAGCACTTGTGGGCACTGGTGTGACCTTACTGATGGGCACTTTTTTTCATCAATATCCCTTGTGATAGCATGGGCTGTGACAGGGCCTCTATATGGAGAGATCTGGTCTATTAGACCCCAGATGTCTCCTCTGGCCTTCAAAGCATCTGATCAAACCAAGCTGGTAACTGCTTGTTTACATCACACTGAAATCAGAAGTGATGAAATTCTCGTTGTTTCTGGTTTCTGATCTCACAAAGGGGGAGGAACAATATGAGTACCTCTTTCTCTATGCAGTACACTAGGTGCCACCAGTAGGAGCAGTTCCAGGCTCCCCAATGGGATGGGTGAGCCCGGGAAAGGCGGCGGGAGGGAAAGGCCCCCTTACATTTCCTTATCTATAGAAGTGATCAAGCAGCCGTATAGCTGCTCAAATCACTTCTACAAATAGAAGGATTTCTGGTTGAAAATTTTGATGGCTTTAGCTGCAGGCATCATCCCCGTATAAGCACTTCAATCTGAGGATGTCTTATGACATCCTACAGATGGGAAGTGGTTAAATAAAAAAAATATCTCTTGCTGTAGGGCAGTACCCATACTGCAAAGGTTAATTGCTTGTTTATGCGTAGGGGAAAACATCAGAAGATTTGCTTACCCCATCCTCTGCTCTTCCCCTCAGCTATACCAGTGCACTAGGTTTGCACCCCATGTTCCACCAGTCTAGGGTTCTGACCTCATCAAGACCAGAGCAGGGTCCATAGCTCTTCACTTGACATGAGGAAGCCAAGGGACAGCTCACTGTTGGATTGTGGGGGAGCACCGCCTTCCGAAGAAGCGGAGAATCAGGTAAGTAAAACGGTTTCTCATCTCCCCTTAACAAAATGAGCTATTAACTCCTGCTGCCCACTGCAAGGGATCATTTTTTTATCTGCCCAGAATTGGGCTTTAAATAAGCCAAACCCTAAGTTTAGATATAGTAAAGTGGTATTAAAGGTAGATTAAATAACAAATATGGCAAACTTACCTGCTCTGTGCAATGGTTTTGCACAGGGCAGCCCCAATCCTCCTCTTCTCAGGTCCCCTGCGAACAGTAGTGGACCCTCCCTCTTGCTGAGTGCCCCCATAGCAAGCATCTTGGGCAGGCTTGCTCCCGAGCAGCTGCTCTGTGTGTCCATTCAAACATGGAGCACAGCTCAGCCCCACCCCCTCTCTCTCCTCATCACTGACTGTGATTGACAGTAGCGGGAGCCAATGGCTCTTGCTGCTGTCTCAAACATTGAGGAGGAAGGGACCCGGGAGAGTTGCTGCTCTTGTGCACAACTCTGGATTGAGATGGGGCTCAGGTAAATATTAGGGAGCTGCTGCACACAGAAGGTTTTTACCTTCATGCATAGAATACAAGTAGCTAAAAAATCTTCAGCCTTTACAGCCACTTGCATGCTATTTTCTGCTAACTAGAGCAGGCCATACATTATGTAATCATCTTTCCTTCAACCACAGGTTGTAAAAAAAAACAGACAAGTCGATCGATGGATCAACATAAGTACAACCAGCCTGCCCATAGATGGATTGAATTTGGTCCAGTCTCTGCTGAACCGGCCAAATTTCGATCTGTCTATGGTTGGTTAAACTGTACCTCTAAACTGATTTGTTAAAACTGCATGTTGTGAACATTCAGCCTAATCAGGCATGTGACATTTAAAAAGACACAGGGAACAAAGACTTCCCACATAGTTACTTCAAATTGTGTAAAGTGTAAAAAAGTGTAAATTTTGAGCAGTATGTCTTCTCTCTCTCCTTAGTTCTCTATGGGTTTGATGAGTGAAATGATTTGTTCATTGGTAGTTAGCTGGCTTCCTGAAATTCTAAATTTCTGACCTTGTGAACTTACAGCCTAGAGCAGTGATGGCGAACCTTGGCACCCCAGATGTTTTGGAACTACATTGCCCACGATGCTAATAACTCTGCGGTGTAGTGGAGCATCATGGGAAATGTAGTTCCTAAACATTTGGGGTGCCAAGGTTCGCTATCACTGGCCTAGGGCATCAATAGCTTTCAGTTTTTTCCAACTAAAATACATAAATTTTGCATAAAATTTGTGTGACACATCAAGATACAAAATATTTATTCAGCCAGCAAGAACAAGTTCTAGTCAGACATGTTTTGTGCTAGGCAGAGCACTTTCTCAAAGCATCTTTGAGGAAGTGATAAGCATGTTAGTGTGTGTGATAGTTCTACACATATCAGAATAGAACTTGTTCCTGTACTTGATGTTATATACTCACTACAACTGTTGTTGCATCCATATCCAAGCCACAACAGGCAAGAGGGTACATAGTTCATAAGGCCATTGGTACTCCAGAGTGCTAACTTTGTTCATGCTTCCACATCTGACTGCTATTGCTGCATAGCATCCTAACAACATAACATCATAACAACAGTTTTAAAGAGCCCCAATGTAGCCGGCAGAAAGTTCAGCATAAAGACTTTCCCTAGTCACTTTATCCTGCGGGCATAACTGTGTTCTATTACAGAGTTTAAGTTTGAAGACCCAAACCTAGCCCCTTTGTTTAAGAGCTCTCAAATCTGCTCCATCTCTTTGCTAGTCGCTTGAGGTGTAACAGCTCATATGACTAATGTTTATGCTCCTTATGTTACAATATAGGCTGGGATTTGACTTTTAGAGCTACGTGTCACATACCTGGTGGTGGAGTCTGCAGTCGCTGGGGATAGCCTCTCTTACAATCCTGACTCAGGAACCCCTGATATAGTGAACAGAAGGTTCAAGAGTGCAGAATGGCATGAGTGCTTGACAGGAACACTGGTGCGATGGTCACAGGCAGGGCTGGAGATGCAGCTTGATGGAGCAGTAGAGAAACCCCAGGAACAGCTGAGGATTGCCCCGTCCGGCTAAACCAAGCAGGTGATGCTGAATGAGAAGGCCAGGGACAGACTGGATCAGACAGGCAGATCAGGAACTTGAGGAGCAGGCGGAAGAATGGTCAGGCACAGGCCGGGTTGGCAACGGGCAGGCAGCGTGGTACCAAGGAGCAAGCAAGAGGATGGTCGGGGATAGCCAGAGGTCAGGGCAAGCGGATAGCAGCGATGTCAGGATCAAGCCAATGGATCAAGGAAACAGGTACAGCAGATATTGTTTTTGTCAATTTTCCTATCGCACTACTTCCTGGCAAATAGGCTCTTATGTTTGCCAAATATTCAAATATTTACAAAAATGTGAGATACTGTATATTCTGATTGTCAATGGAAACATGATATATAGTTCCTTGATAGCATGGGCCTCAGCACTGCTGCCTGGAGTTCCTCTTGAAAGAATTGTGTACTAAACTTTCTTTTCTGACTCCAGTGGCATGAACCTGTCTATATCCTTTGCTGCTTCTTCTTCTTCTATCCTTGAAAGACACCTATGAATCTCACCAATATCTACAGGCAAACGGTACTAATTGATGGCACTAATTGGCATGTTTTTAAAGGAGGGAATGTGGCATCGACCAAATATTCACTGCAGGAGAATCCTTTACTAAAAAGTTAAAGTACATGCACCAGGAAGATTCACTTGCAGTGAATGTTTAATGTCACATTTACTGCTTTATAAATATACTTCTAAATGTGAGCTGATATTATTACATTTGTGTCTTCGCCTCCCTTAAGTGCTGCAAGCTCTGCAATACCAAGATAAATAGTGTCTGCAATGTTGTCTCAGAGTAATGGCCTTAGGCTTTACCAATCACTCATCATTGTGGTTGATTAAAGAATAGAAAAATAACACTGAACACTGTGTTGGGCTAGCAGAAAAACAGAGTAAGCTTCTGATGAAATAAATTTAGAGATAATACATTTTACTTCAATTTGACCAATGACCTCCCATTCAAAAAATGCGTGATGCACCACCTTCAAAGTCCCATGAATGCCTGTTGATCCTGATAGTGAAGTCTACCTCAGGCCTGTCCACCCATCCCTATGATTGGGTGGCAACAATGATGTACTGCCCCTGAATTCAGAGCAGTGTTGCCACTCTCATGTAGGCTACAGTGAGATAAGAAGATGTTGCACGGATGTGGCTATCATCAATCACTGCTAATTCACAAGCCTGTAGCTGGCCACACCACATCCCGCCCACTGCTTTCTGCATTGACTGCACTGACTGTTGTTAAAACCTTCCCACTATGAGCTGCAGTGTTTGGGAGGGGAGCAGGTGAGACGCAAGTAAATAAGTATTTGGCCTAGTAAGGGAGGGGAGTTTAATTTTTTTACTTAGTGAGGTTTGTACATCACATAATAAGTTAAGTACAAACTTTTTTAGACTGTAATAGAAGAACCTTTATGTATACTTGTATGATATATCTGCTATTGTAGCCATCTTAAAGTGCAACTCTAGGCAAAAAGTCTAAGTTTTATTTTCTTTTATGTGTACCCTAACAATGAACTTCTCGTATTTGCTACTTAATGGTCTGTTATATATAAAGCTGAAAGCATTTTGTTATACCTGTTCAATAAGTGAAAAAAACACCTGTTGGTCATGTCACAAATTCAGACCTGTCTTGAATCTTTTATCCTCTCCACCTGTGCTATCTCAAAGAGCCTAATTAGTCCTCCAAATTGCAATCCTGAACCACAGAGCGATTACCCTTTGTAGAAATGTGAGAGTTGGTGGGTCTGGGTAGTTTAGAAAAAGAAAATTGGGGGGCTACCACCACTCAGTTCACAAAAAATTCTCATCCCATCCCACAACAGAACTTAGGAGCTATGTGAATTTCTGGTATATAAACAAGTGTTTTTCTGTACTTACATGGATAAAACATGGATGTATTGCAGATATGTACTGCATATGTTTGTAATTTTGCCCAGACATAAGCTTTGACAGCTTTTTAGATAGTGATGGTGTGACAGTGCGAAGCCCTGCCACTGTGAAAATGGAAGTAGAAGCGAAACAGGGTTTGCATGCACAGTACAGGGCTCCAGAATATCGATTTGAAGTGAACAAAACTGATCTGTTTTTTTGCAGGTTTTGGTACTCCCAGATTGGGTTCTGGAGTTTGGAGACTTCGAAGAGTTTTGGGAGGCTGTGTGAAGGTGTGCACACCCATTATAATGACAGACCTGATTATAGCTCAGGGCTCCTGTTAGCAGACAGATGTGCTCTGCGCAGGAGACAGTACTTCATGCTGAAGACAGGAGATTCCTTGTCTAAAGGGCTGAGAGATTTATGACGGCTAGGCAAGTCTGGAGGACTGAGGGAGTTGAGATGACTAGGTGAGTCCAGAGGACTGAGAAAATATAGAGGTCTCAGGGGACTGAGAGAACTTGGAGAATGAAGAGAGCCAGTAGAGCTAAGAGAGCCAGGGGAGCTGGGTAAGCTGAGAAAGGAGCACAGGAACATAAAGGTCTGTGGGACCAGTCAAAAGTCAAAGGCCAAGGTTTGGGGCCTAAGCAGCAGCGCTGCTGAAGAGAGAGCCGGGTGAATCTGTATTATTTTTACTTTGCCTGTTTTGATGGTTAAAAACCCCTGCTTGGGCAACTGCTTTTCTGTTAAACCTTAATTGAATTTAATAAAAGTGGGCCAACAAGCTTCAAAACACAGTTCAGACTGGCATTGACTCACTTTCTGTTCTATTGATGACTATAGTTTATTCTATTTTCTATCACTTTTTTTGCCATCCTGCCCCTCCCATTTCCTAAAAGGCCTGAATAGCAAATAGGATGGAGCAGAAGGTTGTATATTTGCATGTCCTAGGGTTTCCGTCTCCCAGGTTGCACATCATGTTGTTTGCAGGTATGTGGACATTAGGGATGGACTGAACGCCCCCCCCCCCCCAGTTCAGTTCGCACCAGAACTTGCGAACAGGCAAATAATTTGTGTAAACAAGCGGACCCTATCAAAGTCTATGGGACACGAACATGAAAAATCAAAAGTGCTCATTTTAAAGGCTTATATTAAAGTTACTGTCATAAAAAGTGTATGGGGACATGGGTACTGCGCTATTGGACATGTATCAATGCAAAAAAGTTTTTAAATTGATCGTTTTTTCAGGAGCAGTGATTTTAATAATGATTAAAGTGAAAATATAAAAATTAAATATTCCTTTAACCGGTTAAAGACCGGCTCACGTACATTTACTGCTGCAGAGTGGCAGCATAATGCGAATCACCGTTTATAAATGGCGATTCACGCCGGCGGTGCACTCTCATGCCCGCCGTGCGCTCCTTCAGTGTGGCCGCGGGTTGGGTGGACTTGGTGTCCGCCAGCGACCCGCGATCGCCTACTACACAGGAAGAATGGGGAACCGCCGGTCTAAACACGGCAGTTCCCCATTCTGTCAATGGGCATGACAGAGATCTACTGATCCCTATCATCGGGATCAGTTAGATCTGTCATGCCCCTGCCAGCACAGCCCCCATACAGTTAGAAAACGCCTAGGGAACACAGTTAACCCCTTGATTGCCCCCTGCAGGTTAACCCCTTCCCTGCCAATGACATTTATACAGTAATCAGTGGCTATTTTTAGATCTGATTGCTGTATAAATGTCAATGGTCCCAAAATAAGTGTCAAAAATGTCCCACACAATATCACAGTCCCCATAAAAATCGCAGATCGCCGCCATTACTAGTAAAAAAAACAAATAGTAAAAACACCATAAATTAATTCTCATGGTTTGTAAACATGGCAACTTTTGCGCAAACCAATCAATATACGCTGATTGCAATGTTTTTTTACCACAAATATGTAGAAGAATATATATCAGCCAAAATTGATGAATAAATTTGTTTTTTTTATATATTTTTTCTGGATATGTATTATAGCAAAAACGAAAAATGTTTTTTTTTTTTTCAAAATCGCCGCTATTTTTTTGATTATAGTGGTGATCAGAAGTGATGTAGAGGTGATCAAATACCAACAAAAAAAAGCTCTATTTGTGGGGAAAAAAAGAACGTCAATTTAGTTTGGGTACAACGTCGCACGACCGGGCAATTGTCAGTTAAAGCGACGCAGTGCCGAATCACAAAAAGTGCTCTGGTTAGGAAGGGGGTAAAACCTTCCAGGGCTGAATAGGTTAAATATCGTGCCTGGGAGGTCCCCATAGTCTGCCTGTAAAGGGGCGCATGTGTGTGATGTTTAGAACAGTGCCACTGAAAAATTACATTTCTAAAGGAAAAATTGCCATTTAAAATCGCTTGCGGCTGTAATGTATTGCTGGCTCCCGGCAATATACTGTAGATAAAAATCACTGAAAAAAATTGATGTGGGGTCCCCCCCCAAAATCCATGCCAGACCCTTGTCCCAGCATGCAAGCTGGCCAGGCAGGATGGGGGGGTGAGCAAGTGGCCCCCCCGACCTGTACCAGGCTACATGCCCTCAACATGGGGGGGTGGGTGCTTTGGGGTAATAATAATATTACCACAAATTAATATTATGTAAGTAATAATAAAACAAATACCGTATATACTCGTGTATAAGTCGACCCGTGTATAAGCCGACCCCCCTACTTTTGCCCAAAAAATATGGGAAAACTTATTGACTCACGTATAAGCCTAAGTGGGAAAGATACCATGTAATCGGGAGTGTGTGTGTGTGTGTACAACTGTTTATTTTTTACAGTACAGTATACTTACTTCCTATGTATTGAATAAGGCTGCTGTGTTCTTCACATATGTCAAATGCAAAGAAAAAAAAACACAGTTTTGTCATTTGAATATCTGACCATATTAACCCTTATTGTTCACACAATAAGGGTTAATATGGTTAGTTAATCGAATTGCCAAACTGTTTTCTTTTCCTTTACATTTACATAAGAAGGACACGGCAGCCTTATTCCATTCATAGGAAGTGCCTGTGTCCTCTGCCCTTACCTTCAGCCCAGTCACGTCGCAAGTGTGACTGAGCTGAAGTTCCGCCCTCTAGCAGGCCGTCAGCGGACGTGACGGCATCCCCGGCATCCCTGGAATGCATCTCAGCCGCCGCGGGTGCCCTCGGAATGTTTCCCCGCGCTCGTACCGGCTGTTGACTCGCGCATAAGACGAATCTCGGTTTTTTGACACAAAATCCGTGTCAAAAAACTCATCTTATACGCGAGTATATACGGTAATAAAAATAAACTACTGACACTGACCTCTGCCCTACTGCTGACATTGTCCACTGCTCTATTGAAACTGCCCATTACCCTACTGCTATATATATATATATATATACACACACACACACACACACACTCATGTGTGTTTGAGCTTTGGGGTGCACATCCTAATGCAATAGGATGCGCACACCTATGGTTGTTGGGGTCTGCGGGCAGGGGGCTTATCGAGCCCCCGCCCCAAAGCACCCCCCTATGTTGAGGGCCTGGTATGGTTCAGGAGGAGGGGTGGTTTGCTCATCCCCTCCCTTTCCTGGCCTGCCAGGCTGCATGCTCGGATAACTGGACGGCATACTCTAGGTGCAGCCTCACCAGAGATTTGTATAGTGGGAGAATTATTGATTTATCCCTGGAGTTGATCCCTTTCTTGATGCATGCCAACACTTTGTTTGCAGCAGCTTGGCATTGCATGCCACTGCTGAGCCTGTTCTCCACCAGGACCCCTAGGACTTGTTCCATTCTAGATTCCCCCAGAGGATCTCCCCCTTGTGAGTAGTTTGCTTTTTTGTTCTTGGCACCCAAATGCATTATCTTACATTTTTCTACGTTAAATCTCATCTGCCACTTGTCTGCCCACCCCATTAATTTATTCAGATCTTCTTGCAAGGTTTCCACATTCTGTGGAGAGTTTATTGCTCTGCTTAGCTTGGTATCCTCCGCAAATATTGAGATTGAGCTCTTCACCCCGTCCTCCAAGTCGTTTATGAATAAATTTAATAGGATTGGTCCCAGGACAGAACCTTGGGGAACTCCACTTTCTACACCAGACCATTCTGAGTATTCCCCATTTATCACCACCCTCTGGACTCACCCTTGTAGCCAATTTTCAATCCAGGTACTCACCCTTTGATCCATGTTGAGGGACCTTAGTTTGTACAGTAAACGTTTATGGGGAACTGTATCAAATGCTTTCGCAAAATCCAGGTACACCACGTCTACAGGCCTTCCCTTATCTAGATGGCCGCTCATCTCCTCATAGAAGGTTAATAGATTGGTTTGACAAGAACGATCCTTCATGAACCCATGCTGATTACCACTAATGATACCGTTCTCGTTACAATAATCTTGTATGTAATCCCTTATTATTCCCTCCAAGAGCTTGCCAATTATTGATGTTAAGCTAACTGGTCTGTAATTCCCAGGGATATATCTTGGTCCTTTTTTATATATTGGTAATACATTGGCTTTCTTCCAATCAGCTGGTATCATACCAGTCAGAAAACTGCTCTTAAAGATTAGGTACAAGGGTCTGGAAATAACTTGGCTAAGTTCCTTAAGGACCCTCGGGTGTAAGCCATCTGGTCCCAGTGACTTACTAGTGTTCAGTTTTTCAAGCCTATTTCTGATTTTATCCTCAGTCAGCCATTTGACATGCTGTGAGGATCAGCATTTTAGTTCTGAATTGAGCCCCCGGTTTCCTTCATGAATACTGAGGAGAAAAATTAGTTTAACACCTTTGCCATTTCTCCATCCTTTGCAACCAGATTACCTTCATCATTCATTACGGGGCCAACATGATCTGACCTCCCTCTCTTACTGTTTATATACTTAAAGAATTTCTTGGGATTCCTTTTACACTCCTCTGCTATTTGTCTTTCATGTTCTATCTTAGCTGCTCTGATTGCCCCTTTGCATACCTTATTGCGTGTTTTATAGATATGAAAATCTGATATGGTCCCCTCAGTCTTGTATTTTTTGAAGGCCTTCTCCTTTGCTTTTATGTGTGCCTTTACGTTGGCGTTAAGCCATCCTGGTCTTTGGTTAGCCCTTTTAAATGAATTCCCCGTTGGGACACATTGGCTACATTGGACACATTGACACCTTTGTTTGGTATGTTCTTGAAGCACTCCCATTTTTCCTCCGCATTCATTGTTCCTAGAATTTTATCCCAGCTAATATCTTCCAGCATGGAGCGTAGTTTATGGAAGTTGGCTCTCTTAAAATTCAGCGTCTTTGTATTCCCCTTATGTTTCTTATTTGTGTAATTTATACTGAAACTAACTGTCCTGTGATCGCTATTTCCTAGATTGCCCCTTACTTCCACGTCTGTGATCAGGTCTGTGTTGTTAGTGATCAGAAGGTCTAATAATGCTTTTTCTCTTGTTGGTGCATTTACTATTTGACCCATGAAATTTTCCTGCAGGACATTTAGGAAATGGCGAGACTTAGCTGAGAGACAGGAATTGCTCATTGCTCAAGGAACCCTTAGCAACCTCTAGTGGAACCCTAGGGTTGCATGGAACCCTGGTTGAGAATCACTGGCCTAGACCATCCCACTAATTGGACTCACTGCAGATTTCTTCCAGAGCTGTCCGTTATTCATATGCAGTAAAAGCTGCAAGGGTACCATTCTTGCTTCTGCAGAGAAAAATGTAATGATTTCTAAATGATTATAGAGTGTTTCTGATTTGTTAGAAAATTTCTGTACATGATAGCAAAAATACCAATGCCTGAATTGGTTGCATTTTTATGGGGGGGTTGTATAAGTCATTATTTAAGATGGAACAGCAAGATGTGTTCACTTTTGCATACTTGTTAGTTAGGTAAAAGCTGTAATCCAAAATCAATATTTATCTACGGCAAGCATGATCAGCAAATAATATGATAAAGAACAGCTAGGGTGGCATTGGCTTCATCCTAATGCTGTTCTCATGGCTTTCCACTTAACGAGAAAAGAAAACAGGCAAACACCCACGGACAGGCTACCAGGAATAACAGATAAGGAAATACCTTCAAAATATGACAAAAAGATCAGCGTTTCTGCTTTAAATCATCTTCATATTTAAGCAGAGAATAACTTATTATGGTAATGGAAAAACAATTAGCTCAGAAGTGACTAATGGCCCTGAAGACACAGCTGACAGTAGACCCAGTTCAAACAAAAAAGGCACAGGAGCTTTTAAATGGTACATTTTTCTGGGAAACCCTTAATTATTGTATGAAAACCAACATGTGGTTACCAAGCAGTGAAAACATATTCTTATTCATAAAATAACATCTAGATAAAAAGTTTGCAATTAAAATGGAAATAAGCAGCAGAAGGTCTAGTAGTATAAGTGATCAATTAAAATAAATGACTACAAAACTACATGCCATTTTTGCTGTTTATTAACCAACTGCCTTTCTAGGTAAGATTATTAAACTAATGCAGTTTTTACCATATATGGGCATATGTAAGGTAGATATTGGTTTCTCCAAACCAAGGCTTACATTGTTAAGTTTGTAGGTAGCATGTAGCATGGACTCATGGTAGCAAGTATTGCAAGTAGGACTTGCATGGACTGCAGTTAAGATTATATGGAATAACAATGTACACAAAAAGATACTGAGAAGAAAGTATATGTAGCCCTACCCCTATAGTAGCCACTGGATAGGGTGGGTCCTCTGTCCTTTGCCCCAACCTTCTCAAGAACCTCAGTTCCTCTGACACACCATGTTGAATGTACAAACATACAATATCACAGAATACTAGTGCCACATCAAAGAAAACAGGCACCAAACTAGGTAGTAAAGGCAAACTTAATATATTGTCACCTATTATAGTTGGTAACTAGGCAGGTATAAAATAAATGAACAATGATAATAACATTTAAAATACAAAAGTAATTAACGGTAAGGACTAGGCATGGGATGACATTTGGCATTGAGATCAGCACAAATAGTAACAAGGCCACCTCAAGCACAGCATTGAGCAGTAGTAAAATGTAACCACTTGAGCTCCGTTAGGTTTTACCCCCTTCATGACCAGGGCATTTTTTGCTATTCAGCACTGCACTACTTTAACTTGCAACACTGTACGCAAATTAAATTTATATAATTTTTTTTACACAAATAGAGATTATTTTAGTTGTATTTGATCACAGTTTTTTTTTTATTTTTTTACTATATAATTGAAAAAAGACAGAGAACATTGAAAAACAAAAAACAATCGTTTCTACTTTCTGTTATAAAACATATCCAGTAAAAAGAATTTAAAAAAATCAAATTTCTTCATAAATTTAAGCCGAAATTTTGCGCGAAAGTTATAGCATCTACAAACTATGGTATCTATACTGGGATTTATGCAGTTCTAGATACTATACTGAAATGGCGGTGATCAGCGACTTATAGTGGGACTGCCATAGTGTGGGGGGCAATCTGGAGTTAACCCTCACTGGGAAGTACACTAACTGACTAACTGACATCGCTAGTGACACAAATACAGTGTTCAGATATAGTACTGCCACTATACTAATGACACTGGCTGGTAAGGGGTTAACTGTGTGCCTAACAAGTGTAATGCATGTAATATGTGCTGCTTTTACTTACAGACCTAGCTGTTTTTTCTCCCTGGGAGAAGAAAAAGCCAGATCACTGCCCTGTGTACAGAGTCCTATGTGTTTGTAAACACAGGACTCTGTTTTGTGATTGGCACCCGATTAGCAGGTCCATGGCTAAAAACTTTTGGCAGGGACCCACTGACAAAATCACACTGTAGCCAGTGACAGCACAGGTCAGCAGGGGGCACGCGCATGAGTGCACCTTGAACCCGGAAGAAGCTGGGAGACAGTATATGTACTTGATCCAACCTGGCTGTGGTGCCCGCCCGCAGTAAATGTACTCTACTGAGTGCTGACACAATACTGCCAGATCAAAGGTCAGGCAAGCCGGGTCACAGATACAGGAAGTCTTAGCAAAACAGGTCACAGGAACACACTGAAACGATATAGAACGGACAGCACTTGCTTCCTGGTGCTGTCCTGCTTAAATGGGCGCTATTGGCGCCATTGGCGCACGTGGGTGTGCACACGCGCGCACGGGCATGAGCGGGAAGCCAGAAATGGTCAGGAAGTCTATTTTCCTAACATTGGTGCACTTAACGACAGTCCCAGTTAACCTGCATGCAGTATAGGTAATGTACAGGGTGGGCCATTTATATGGATACACCTTAATAAAATGGGAATGGTTGGTGATATTAACTTCCTGTTTGTGGCACATTAGTATATGTGAGGGGGGAAACTTTTCAAGATGGGTGGTGACCATGGCGGCCATTTTGAAGTCGGCCATTTTGAATCCAACTTTTGTTTTTTCAATAGGAAGAGGGTCATGTGACACATCAGACTTATTGGGAATTTCACAAGAAAAACAATGGTGTGCTTGGTTTTAACATAACTTTATTCTTTCATGAGTTATTTACAAGTTTCTGACCACTTATAAAATGTGTTCAATGTGCTGCCCATTGTGTTGGATTGTCAATGCAACCCTCTTTTCCCACTCTTCACACACTGATCGCAACACCACAGGAGAAATGCTAGCACAGGCTTCCAGTATCCGTAGTTTCAGGTGCTGCACATCTCGTATCTTCACAGCATAGACAATTGCCTTCAGGTGACCCCAAAGATAAAAGTCTAAGGGGGTCAGATCGGGAGATCTTGGGGGCCATTCAACTGGATATGTGAAATTGCTACATGATAATGTGTTTCCCTCTTTATGCACTGAAGCTGGCACGTTCCCTGAGTTTTTCCAGCAAGATGGTGCACCACCACATTATGGGTGTCAGGTCCCAGCATTCCTAGATGAACAGTTTCCTGGAAAGTTGATTGGTCATCGTGGGCCAGTTGAATGGCCCCCAAGGTCTCCACCCATCTTGAAAAGTTTCCCCCCTCACATATACTAATGTGCCACAAACAGGAAGTTAATATCACCAACCATTCCCATTTTATTAAGGTGTATCCATATAAATGGCCCACCCTGTATAGGTATAATATATCTTGGTACAGGTGCAAAGTAGATGTGGTTCAGGTTCGGTATAATGCGGCATAAATTTGGTGTAGGTGCAGTCTAGGTTTGGAATGGGTGCTGTATAGGTGGTCCCTCTAGGTGTCCCCAGGGGATGTTGGTGGTCCCTCTAGGTGTCCCCAGGGGATGTTGGTGGTCCCTCTAGGTGTCCCCAGGGGAGATGATGGTCCCTCTAGGTGTCCCCAGGTGTGGATGGTGGTCCCTCTAGGTGTCCCCGGGGGGGATGTTGGTCCCTCTAGGTGTCCCCAGGGGGGATGGTGGTCCCTCTAGGTGTCCCTGGGGGGGTGGTGGTCATTCTAGGTGTCCCCAGGGCGGGATGGTTGTCCCTCTAGGTGTCCCCAGGGGGGATGGTGGTCCCTCTAGGTGTCCCCAGGGGGGATGGTGGTCCCTGTGTCCCTGGGGGGGATGGTGGTCCCTGTGTCCCCCGAGGGGTGGTGGTCGCTGTGTCCCCAGGGAGGATGTGGCTCCTCTAGGTGTCCCCAGGGGGGATGGTGGTCCCTCTAGGTGTCCCCAGGGGAGGCTGGTGGTCCCTCTAGGTGTCCCCAGGGGGGGATGATGGTCCTTCTAGGTGTCCCCAGGTGGGGATGGTGGTCCCTCTAGGTGTCCCCGGGTGGGATGGTGGTCCCTCTAGGTGTCCCTAGGGGGGATGGTGGTCCCTTTGTCCCCAGGGGGGATCTGGTGTCTCACTCTGACAGAGTGAGACACTATCCCCTGCCCCGGGTCTGACTCACTGTGACCCGCCGAGGTGTGTGCACTGGGACGCCACTGCTGGTGATTACATCAGTGGCCGGCACTTAGAATGTCTCCACCGCCATTATGAAGAAGACCAGCTTGTGGAGCAAGGAAGAAACAAGAGGCGGAGTCTGGGCAGCTGCCAATGGGGCAACCGCTTTCATTTCGAACGGGGCTCTGCCTCTTATTTCTTCTTTGCTCCACAAGCTGGTCTTCTTCATAATAGCGGTGGAGACATTCTAAGTGCCGGCTGCGGAACCCTTGTGGCCGGCGGTGGAAAATCATGAAAAACCCTATTTCCCGGTACATTTCCCGGGAAACGTTAAGACTGGGGAAAAAGGTCTAAATCCCGGGATTGTCATGGGAAATTCGGGAATGTTGGCAAGTATGCTACTGCACAGTGCCTATCGCGATCTGCAGTTTAAGGAGTTTATTCGTCCCATTATATAGCTGCCGTCTCCAACTGCAACTCCCAGGATTCTTAGCGCTCTGCATAGAAGTCTATGGGCTTGCTTGGTTTTAGCTCTTACCCTGGTGGCCGAAGGAGAATGGAACAGCATAACACCAGTATCACAACAGAGGGAGAGAGGAATAAAAGGCAATGTCTACTTCTCCATATGGTCATAGCCCAACACCTGGCTACATATATTTCCAGTAATATGTAGGACTACCCTCAATGAGGAGCAGGAATAATTCACTGGACAGCATGTGGAGAGAAAAAGAAGTTTTGAGAATAATCGTTACAGAGTGCTGTGAATAGCTTGCCATGTAGAGAGAGCCCACCTAGAGAAAGAGGCTACCCTTAAGGGGAGCCTATTTTCCAAACTGCAGTTTTCTGATGGCAGTGTCTCCATTGCCTCCTCTTAATGTTGCTGCTGACTGACCTATACAAGACTCAATTATCCAGACAAGAGGAATTTTATATAAAATGGTATTGCTGATGCTGTCTTAAGATATGGCTACCTTAAAGATGATTTTAAAAACCCACCAAATGAATGGGATTGGTGACAAATCAGGGGAAGATTATACATAAATAGGTAAGTGTCTTAATTTGCCAGCTAAACTTATATTTGGTAAATAATACTTTCAGTAAGCTTTGATGAAAGGCATTCCCAAAAATTAGCTTATTTCTACATGACTTTGTTAAGAAAACATTGTGCAAGGTATGGTAAAAACAATTGCATTTCAAGGTACTTTTGTGTGCATTTCAGCTATGGGTCCCTGGTCCAGGACAGTTGTCAACAAAGGATCAAAGCCCTCATGGTTTAGTTTCATGGATGTGCAGCAGCAAAAGAACCAGAGAAGGAACATAGAAAAGATGGCATGCAGACCAAGAGATGGCCTCACGACTAAGTTTTTTAGGACCCTTGCAATACTTCTGATAGGGAAGAATGGAATCAAGGTAATGTGGAAGATGTAGAAATTATGAACTGACTGTTCGCAGCCAAGAAGAATTGCAAAGATTCCCCTCTTCCAATAGATGGAAGGATAAATGGATGCATGGCAGCCTCACCAAAATCTCTAAAACCAAACAGGTGACCCACAACAAACAATATATATAGTTTCAACATGTAGAAATAATAGCTGTTACGTGAATGACAAAACTACAGTTAAATCAAATTGTTTGGCTGACTGCTAAGCATCTGGCAAAACGGAATCTTGTAAAATCCCTTTGGATTCACCTGAATTGCATGCTGAGATAAAAAAAATTCAATACATCTCTAGTTCTAACACAGTAGGTGAACTTTTGAAAAGAAAAAGTAAAATCTGCTTCCTGGGAGTCTGTGCTTTCTGTTGAATCATGATAACATAATAATTTTATATTGCAACCAAAGTCTCTTGACATGCAAATATACAGCAGAGTGTACCTCAATATTTTACTTCTTTTCAGAATAAAATAATGGAATTTTGCTTAGCACAATCAAGTGCTAAAATATTTTTGTTCTCATTTATAGATCAACATCTAGTGAAAACAAGCAGTTGATTAACATACACAATAAGTTCCTAGGCTAGATACTGACTGCCCATGCAGGGCAGAGTGGCTGCGTCTCTCTGTTTAATTGATTTGGATCTAGTCTAGAATACCTGTGTATTACCTAGCCTAGTACCCGAGTGCCTAGCCTAGTACCTGAAGATCCCATAGTTCCAGTGTTCTATAAGAGAGTGCCTAGCCTAGTACACCAGTGACCGGCAGACCCATTGTGCTTGGCATCGGGTCTCTGTCAGTCTTTGGAAGAAATTATAGATGGTTTACTACAACTTCTAATGTGGCATTTACCTACATATTTATGTTATACAAAACATATCACCCAGAGGCTGAATCAAAGAACAAGGATTGTAAACAGCAAGTATTTAACTTGTGACGCTATATCTATACTCTTGTATACATCAGATGTTAGGGTTGGGGGTACTGCAACATCATTTTAATCATTACACTGAATAGTCTTCGGATTTTAAAAAATGTCATCTTTGAAGGGGGGATATTTTTTTATCGACACACTGTTACATTTACTTTGATGGGCATCACTATCTCCAAAAATGTAGTGCCTTTGCATCTATTTATGCCAACCTCTATATAATGTGGTGACAAGAGCACTATGTCTAACCCCATAGAAATCAGATAGAATTCATTTTATGCTACATTGATGACTTGATTTTCAAGCTACGTAAAATGATGCCAGAGGTTTATTTTCTGTGGTACTTGAATAACAATAGATCATGTTGCCCTAAATTCATTTCTGAGGAGCAGTGGCCCAGCATAAATTACCTAGACTTAAATTTGATTGGATGCTGTATGGCCAAAGGATCCATGTACAGGCTTACTGCAAGCCCATTTCAAGAAATTACCCTCTCAGTGCCAATAGTTGCCTTTTAGCCCATCTCAAAAAAAGCTGTAGTCAAAGTTCAATTTACTAAGGATCAGCACAACTGATCACCACTGGAGGGTCTTTAGCTAAGAAGACAGAGTTAAGGAGGAGATTTTTCAAAGGTTATGATTGGTTCACCATAGAAAAGGCATATCATTTGGCTAAGAACACCCCAGAGATGATCTTCTCTTGATAGCAAGAGTAAATAAGACTGGCCATACACCAGTGATTTCTTTTTTTCATTCTACCTGCAGGTTGAACTGAAGAAAATGACTTGAATCCTCCATCTACACTACACAATCAATGTGGATGGGGGAATCCCGCTGTCAGAATACATTCACCAGCACCACCAAATATGCACCACAGCACTCGCAGATCAAGAGATTTTTTTTTAACAAGCTGGTTGTACGCAAGTCGATCGATAGATCAACTTGTGTACAACCAGTTGCTGATACATGGACTGAAATTTAGCCGGTCCCTGCTGACCTGGCCTAATTTCTATCCACGTATGGCCAGCTTAAGAGATGACACAAGATGTGTCATTTTCAGTTGGCGTCGTTTTGCTATAGCATGGGGTTTGATAAAGTTAAACACAATATACTAAAATATAGATATTGGGTATTTAACCATAATACAAGGTGATGCTGAATTAAAGGGGATATTGTCCCCAGGGTTTCACTATGTGGCCAAGATGGCACTCTTCACTGGCAATGTATTCACTCCTAGTTTGTTTCAGTCTAATACAAATCAACCTACATGGGGCATGTTCAGGTTTGGGTCTATTTATTGTTTGAGCTTTCCCTACTTGGGTGATGCTCACATTGTCCAGTTATATGCCAATGATTGCTTATCTAAGATCAGCACTTGGTGAATTGCCACAGAGGGATTGTTGTTGTAGTTTTTTGATGATTATGTGATCATTTCAGGGGGCACCTGTCTAATATCTTGTCCAATAAGAATACCAATGTAGAACATAGTTTTGGGGATCACCGTGGTTTCAATATTGATAATCTCAAGGAACAAAAAAGGGATCAATAATCCTATCAAGGAAGTTGATCATTTTTCTTTACTAAATAAAAGTAAGGTATATTGACTCTTCAACTAAGAGGCCAGAATTCCCAAAGGAGTGACTTTTGAATAGGAGGTTATCCATTATTATACATGAATATCCCCTATATCTCTATATGCCCACCTCACCCTCCCTGCCTTCTAATTCCCATTTCCTTGTTCCCTCAGTCCCCTTTTTCTTTCATCTTACTTTTACAAAATTGTTTGTTATAGTATGTTAGTAGGGGGTTATCCACTCCATAAAAGGAGTAGAGTTGGGACAAACACCACCTGGAATGGTTAGTGCCAGGACTCTCAAACATCGCAAAAGTTCAGACCTGAACCCTATTAAAGTCTATTGGACCTGAAATTGAAAAATCAAAAGACCCCATTTTGAAGGCTTATATGAGGGGTCACCTTAGTCTGCATGTAGAGTGGTGCATCTGTACCACGTATAGAACCTGTTGCAGGTTCCTAAAGAAAAAAAATGACATTTAAATTGCTGGCAATACAATACCATTGCCATCAATACAAAAATGTAAACAAAAAAACAAAACAAAACAAAAAAAACAATGTGGGGGGTATCCCCAATACATACCTGGCCCTTTGGGTCTGGTATGGATTTTAAGGAGAACCTCACACCAAAAGCAAAAGAAAAATAGGCATGGGATCCCCCCAAAGTCCATACCAGACCCTTATCCGAGCATGCAGCCCAGCAGGTCAGGGTGGGGGGGGGGGAGTGAGTGAGCATCCCCCCAAACCATACCAGGCCACATGCCCTCAACATGAGGGTGTGCTTTGGGGCTCTCCCCTCCCACCTCAAGGCACCTTGCCCCCCATGTTGATGGGGACAAGGGCCTTTTCCTGACAACCCTGGGCTGTAGTTGTAGGGGTCTGCGGACAGGGGCTTATCGGAATCTAGATGCCCCATTTAACAAGGGGGGGCCCAGATACCGGCCCCTTGGTGCCCTACCCATTCACCAAAAATAAGTGTCAAAAATAAATAAAGACAGGAGGCAGTTTTTGACCATTTTTTTTTATTAAAAAATAAAAAAAAATGTCCCCTGATGTAAATCAATTGTCAATCATGACGCCCACCACAGCCCCAGACCCGAAAAAAAGAAAACAAAAACTCTCCGGCATTTCATAGGTAAGGGGCGGGGACAACTGGTGGTATGTCACCTGGTGGTACCGCCCCCTTGTGATGTTACTAACCAGCTTCCCAGCCCGCTCCTTAACAAACAGCTATTCACTGTGCCCTGATTGGGCAAAGATTTGCCCAATCAGGGCTTAGAATACACCGTGCAGCACATTTGCACTCAGCAGCAAATTTGGGTGTTCACCGAATGGGCGAACAGGCAATGTTCGAGCTGAACTTTTGCTTGGCTCAAACTGTTTGCCCAACTCTGAAAAGGAGTGAAAATAGGAGCAGTGTGCAGGCCACCACAGACCACCAGTAAGTAGAAGATATACATAAATGTATAGGCCACCATGGGAGACCAGAAATAAATGGACTTGATACTAGGGATGCAAATTGTTAGGTGCCATAAAGATTTCACTGTAAAGGGGGGCACCAAGCAATGGGAAGTGTCACATATTTGTCCTTTTTCATTACAGCCCAACCAAGATCTATAGTGGAAGTCATCACCGTTTGCTGAGAGAACATAATACCGTTGTAGGGATTTATAAAGCCATTTAAGGGTGTTTACAGTTTGGACATAATGAACAAAAAATCAACACATTTATTTTGCCCAATGTATAGAGAAACCCATGAAAACTATCCAGTCATGGTTACTTAAAAGAAGAAAAAACTATAGGCATATATAGCAGAAATTTACAGAGTTAGGTACAGCTATAAAAGACCCCTATGTAATCCTAAAAACGTCAAAATTATTATTAAAATATTTCTTTAAATGCAGCTAGTATGCATTCCTAAATTTGTCTTGATATTATCTCTTCACAACAGGACTCTAGGTGAGGAAGGACAGCATTTTGAGCCATTGAGGCTCTCTTGCATTGCATAGTGCTGTACATTTCATGAATGTAGTGATGCGGTAATTTCCCCAATTAGCAGACTCGGAGCAAGCAATGGACCAAGCTGCACTCCATAACTGAAGTGTGCAAAAAGTGAGGTCATTGACCTGGAGATACTACTATAAAGCAGACCTTGCTCCAAAGACACTACGTCCACTTGTTAAAGGAATATTAAAGCATTGCCTTTGTCTCAAGACCTCCTGCTCTCTAGCTCCCTTTGTCACCTCCTCCTTTGCTCGCCTCCAGGACTTTTCCAGAGCCTCTCCAATCCAATGGAACTCCTTACCCCAACCTGTCCGAGTATCTCCTACTCTATTAGCTTTTAGACGATCTCTGAAATCCCTCCTCTTCAGAGAAGCCTATCCTACCCACACCTAACAACTGTATTTTCATTTTTCTTCATCAATTCATCCCCCACATTTATTAGCTTTTGTTTCACTTGACCCTCCCTTCTAGATTGTAAGCTCTAACGAGCAGGGCCCTCTGATTTGTTCTGTATTGAATTATATTGTAACTGTACTGTCTGCCCTCATATTGTAAAGCGCTGCGCAAACTGTCGGCGCTATATAAATCCTGTATAATAATAATACATTTCACTTCCTTAAGTGAAGAGTTATCATAAATGCTGCTTCTTAATTATCAAAAATTCTTATTTTTTCCTGCTTCAGCCAGTCTCCCCAGCACTTGCATCGCTTTATGGTTTTAGAGTACCTTCCTTCCCAAGCAAGGTCCCATTGAGCCATCCATGTGTGCGTCCTCCTGGCAGGGACAGGGGCTGAATGGACTTTTGTGCTATATGCTGTGTGCGTCTATACAAACACACTGCCCCTTCCCTACTTTCTGCAGTCGTATGCACCTGTGCTGTCCTTTTTTACCTCATACACAATGTGGGTTCTCCCTGACAGGACATTCAGGGAAGCTGTGCTGAGGAACCTGAAGCAGGTGGCAGTGAATAGGAAATACTGTAAGTGTTTGTGCCCACATATCCTGCACATTCAGTAGTGGGAAATGTTTAATTGGCTGCTTAACCTGCATTTATTAAAAAAAGAAATTTGTAATGCTGCAAAAATAATTATATTAAAAAAGTAGAGAAAAAAATGTATTAAATATACAGTAATAACTAGAGTTGAGCGAACACCTGGAAGTTCGGGTTCTGCTGGTCCGTCCGAACTTCGGGACAAAGTCCGGGTCCGGGTCCGGACGGAACCCGAACGATCGCACGGACGGATTTTCAAGCCCAGGGGTAACTAAAGTTACCCCAAGCAACAGGCACGCTAGCAAGCCCAAGGCAGGCCTGGGCCTGGGCCTGAAACAGGGCTTCAAGCCTGCCTGGTCGTCTTGGGCTTGAAGGTCCACAAGCGAGTTGAGATCAATAATGACATATAAATTATGTAAAAAAAGAGATGAAAAAATTATATTAATAAAAACGTCGTAATGTTTAAAGAAAAAAATTATTTACGTCCAATTCGTCGGTTAATTTGTAAAGGGTGATGACTTACACGTCCTATACACCCGTGTTTGTGAATGTCATAAAGGATAAGTGACGGTGGACGAAGTCC
>BLSH010345528.1:391463-402669 GCA_018402905.1 Glandirana rugosa | reverse complement strand
ATTTTGTTCTGGAAAGAGCTGAACATTGGAACCTTTTCCAGGCTTTTATTGTTATGTGTTTCTGCTCTCTTCTTACCTCCTCTCTGCAAAGGAAGTGATGGGAAACCTTTCTAGTGGAAAAACAAAAAAAGACACACTTTTAGTAGAGTGAGGAAGGAAAGGCTAAAACTTTTGAGAATATTTTTATTGTTGTCCATACCTGCCTGCCAGGCGACTGCCAAAAACCCCATTTCTTGTACAGGCTTCATAGAGAACGGAATTGTTGGGGAAAAAAGACTTTAACTCTTTCCCATTATAAACAAAACTGGGTAAGGCTTTAAATCCAAATACATACACCTGACAGTGTAAGGCTTCTTTTATACTTTCGGCCAGGGGGCAGTAAAAACAGGCCGTGATTAATATTTTTACCACCTCTGACCACCCAGCTACAAGCAGACATGTTGCAGCTTTGATATTTACACATTGCCATGTTTATGATGCTTTGCACTACATGCCAAGGTGATTTTTCTTTGTGCTCTAAACACATGAAAAGCAGAACCCTAATATATTGTGGTGTAGAAGACCTATTGTTTACATTTTATGGAATGATCCTCGATCCATTATCATCTTTTTTGTAATTTCCTGAACACCATTTAGCAGTGAGTATAACTTTTTTTTATAACGCCATTACTCACCATTTTCCTGGTGTCGGTGTCAGTTGAATTATTCATATATGCATGAAATCACATGCACATCTAGCTTTAAAAGCAAATATATATGTATTTACGCCATTAAATATATGATGTAGTCCTCTTTTGTAAATCTGTATAATACAGAAGGTACTTACACAAAATGCAAGGAAGGAATATCAGAGTCTTGGATAAAAATCTTGGTTGATAAAATATGTCATGAAGAGCAAATAAACATTAACTTACCATTTACCTGCCAATCTCAGTGGTAGGGAGCTTAAATAGACCCTGCTAATAACTTAAAAAAATGGGGTATGCATATCAGAAACTGGCACACTACTGGCAAGACAATTGCTCATCCTTCCTGCCCACACAGCAGAGAACAAAGAGTGGATTCTTCCAGTAACACTGGCAGCATAAATTGAAACATTTCAGAAAAATTCCCTGGGACACTTTGTTTGCGGTGTGTGATCAGTAAGCCACTATAGGTGGGTATGTCCTTAAATTAAGGGCAGGGAATTAATTTAACCCCTTCCCAATGATGGTACGCATATATGCGGGGGTGGGCTTTAACGCAGAGAGACCACATATATGCAGTCCTATGTAAACACTTTTCTGTGCTGAGAGAGTGTGGGGTTAAAATAGCCATGATTCTACAAGATTAACCTATTGTGCAATTTAATTTAAGACATACTGTATATAAAAGTTATCATAATAAGGACAAAAACACAGCCAAGAAGGTATTATTTATTAGTAAAATTAGTTACAGTCTCTGGCCACTTTTTAGGTACACCTGTTTAGATGCTTGGTAACCCAAATTGCTAATCAGCCAATCACATGGCAGCAACTCAATGCATTTAGGCATCTAGATGTAGTGAAGATGACTTGCTGAAGTTCAAACTGAGCATCGGAATGGGGAAGAAAGGGGATTTAAGTAACTTTGAACATGGCATGATTGTTGGGGTCAGACGGGCCCAGGCCCACCTGACACACCCCTCTGTGCATGCCTATGCAGTTTATACAACGTTGACAGCGGTAAATTTCTTATTGAAGGAAATTGGTTCTTTGGGCAAGCTTGGCTCAAACGAAATATTTAAAGTAAAATCAAACCTGGAGTTACGATATGTTAAAGAAAACCTAAACTCTGCAGGGAAAAGAAAAAGGTTTGCTTCCATGCCCCTTACCGAGCAACACATGCTCCCTTTGCTTTCCTACACCCCCAAGCACCCCCCACCACTGCATTTAACTCCTAGGACCAAAGAAAGTACCTTGTACAAACCAGAATACAAGCGCATGGGGGAGACTTTGCTGGGCCAAGCACAGACATTCTCACATGTGAGTTTCTATAGGCGTGCACACGGGGTGTGCTGGTGGTGACTAGGCACAACCTAATCACCCCCTGCGCATTGCTCTGCCAATTCAACTCCCGCTCTGCAGCTATTAAAAAAAAAAAAATCCAGCTCCCATTGTTCAGCTAAGGACCTGTGGGCAGAAAAAAGGACTATTTAACCACTAGGTGCAGGTGGAGTGATCTACCGCAATGCTGCTTTTTAAATTAAAGTCCTGGCCTCTTTTATATCAACCTGCCGACGCAGTCCGGGGCTTTAACTTGATTGTTGGGAGCCACAGTGTGGTAGATCACTCTGCCTGCACCCGAAAGTGCGTAAATAGTCCCCTTTATGCCTTGCACCACGCTATCCAGCTCCGCTCCCAAGAGGAAGGGACACCTGGGCTCTCAGCTCAGGAGGTTCCTGCAGATGAAGCACTACACCCAGTTCCTGGGCCCAGGTAGGAGAAGTCGGCCGGACTGGGTGCAGGGGGAGACAGCGCTGATGGCTTCCCTCCTCTCCTCTGCTTTCAGCTGCTACAGGGAAAAGGAGGGGGGAGTCATTTCAGGATGGAGAGTGGGGAAGGGGCCAGTAAATATGTAATTAATCGGCCTCTTCCTTTTCTGAATGAACACAGTTAGTGATTGATACCGATCACTAACTGTATTCATTCATAACTGAAGCAACTGAAACTGTGTTTACTATGCTTCAGTTTGTGAATGAATGGTAAGCTCCCCAGCACTTTCTATTCATTCACTGTTCAGTGCAGTTGAGGCTGCAAAGAAAGGGATTGGGGAATCTCTGCCCTCTGTCCCTTTCTCTGTCTCAAAAGTGAGACATCAGGGATCTTTTTAGACCCCTGATATTTTACCAAAGCCCCCCAAACAGGGCTGTTAAAAATGTAAAAAAATAAAATAGTAAAAAATAATAAAACATTTAATAATAAAAATGTCCACTGACCTACTGACACCAATCTCTGCCCTGTTGACACCATCCACTGCTCTACTGACACCATCCTCTGCCCTAATGACAACATCCACTGCCTTACTGACACCATTCACTGCCCTACTGACACCATCCTCTGCCCCAATAATAAAATCCACTGCCCTACTGACACCATCCTCTGCCCTACTGATACTGTCCACTGCTCTACTGATGCCAATCTCTGTCCTGCTGACACCATCCATTGCTCTGCTGAAACCATCCTCTGCCCTAATGACAAAACGCACTGCCCTACTGACTCAATTTACTGCCCTACTGACACCGTCCACTGCTCTACTGACACCAATCTCTGCCCTACTGACATTGTCCACTAGCCTACTGACACAATCCACTGCTCTACTGACACCGTCCCACTACTCTACTGACACTGTCCACTACTCTACTGACACTGTCCACTGCCCTTCTGACTCTATCCATTACCCTACTGACACCCTCCACTGCCCTTCTGACACCGTCCACTACCCTTCTTACACTGTCCACTGCCCTACTGACACCGTCCACTGCTCTACTGACACAACTTTTGATTCAGAAGTATCCGAATTAACGAAAATCTATTTACCAAATTTTTCCAAATATTCATAAATTCGAATAGTCGAATATTCGTAAATTCGAAAATTCGGACATTTGAAAACCCAGAAAAAAACAAAATAATAAAACTATAATAACTTAACTAAATTAAGTTATTATTTGGCTGTTAGTGAACGTAACAAATACAAATTTATCCAAAGTTACAAATTATCTGAAATAACGAATTCCGCATCTAAACGAATGGAACATAACAAATTTATAATAATAATAAATAACAATAAGAATAATAATAAAAACTTTTTATTATTATTAATTTTTTTTATTCCATTTGTTTAGATGCGGCATTCGTTATTTCAAATAATTCGTAACTTTGGATAAACACATATTCGTTATTCTTAGTTATTATTACTTAGTTATTATCTCGACTTTTCAGATGTTCGAATTTCCGAATTTCCAAATTTACGAATTTACAAATTTTTGAATTCATGAATTGCGGTCATAACGAATGACCCAAAAAGCGAAAAAAAAAAAAAAAGCGAATGAAACGAAAACTAACAAATTTTTCAGCAGTGCACAAGTCTTATGGGTACAATATAGACATCTAAAATAACATTAATTTCCCCATGCAGCTGAGTCTGCAGAGGAAGGCATGTGTGTTTGAGCTTTGGGGTGCCCACCCTAATGCAATAGGCTGCACACACCTATGGCCCCATCTGTTAAGACCGTGTGGTGTTCTGGCGTTCAAAGTAAAGATCTACCACACTACAAAGCAGAACTAAATCCACCAAATTAACTGTTTCCCAAATGATTTACCGTCAAAGCATGCTGTGAATGATAACAGTTGGCTGATGTCATAGCTGACCATTTCTGAAACACCATTGCAACTGTTGATCAAACAGAGGCTAAAGGCCTGTACACACAGTCCGATTGTTGGCCAACAACGGTCATCCAACAGCCTGTTGGCCGATAATCCGATCGTGTGTAAGTACTATTCTACAGCCGATTTCCAGAAGTTGGACAAATAGACTAGAAATGTTGTGTTGGCCAACAAGGCGTTTACTGATTGTTGACTCATGTGTACAGACGTTGGCCAACAAAAAGTTGGAAGTGCAAACACGCATGCTCGGAATTCAGGAAGTGTTCGGTCGTGTAACCTGTGTTCCTAATTCACATTCACCTGAACTTCTTCATTATACGCTCGTAACACGTCACTACATTCGGCTTTGTTTGCCGATTACTTGACTCATGTCAGTACGCTAGACCAAACCGCCATTGCCCAATTTGGACAAAAGTTGGATGTTCGGTTGGCCAACAATCTGCGCGTGTGTACGAGGCTTTAGATGGAAGCTCCATTGGCTGTAAAGTGTAGCAGGGTTTAGTTCCAGTATCAAAAGATAAGCAATCTAAATAATACAATTATATAACAGCAAGTACTAACCACCAATTTGCATGCTATATTAGCAGTTTATTTTACATAATTGCATGACATGGAGCAAAGGCTTCTAGAAGGGATTCACCTTTCTGGAGTGCACGGCTAGGGCAGCATGATGTCTTAATAAAGCCCCATCGTTAGGAATAAAGTATTCAGTTACTCAAGCAACTATGAAGGTTAACTGCTAACTCATACAGCCCATATGAAATGCACACACTCAATTACATTTACAACTACAATGCACCATGATCAATTTGCATTTACCAATACAGTGCTTAGAAACATTTTAGGTAAAACTCCAGAGGAAAAGATGGGCTTTTTTAAACCTCCAGAGAGCTCCTGATTAATTGTTGCCTTTTATACTTTGAATGTATACTGCATTTCTCCTTAACCATTTTCCATTGTGGAATTTAAGCACACACATTATAAAACTTTTATATCCTTAGTTTATGGTATAAAGAAAACATGGTGCCTTTCTCATGCTGGCAAGCTAACTGTTTAGGGACATTTCAATTAGCGCAATGTATGACCTTTAGATATAACCCAAGAAAAACCCTCTGGTCTTTGCAACAGCTAGGAGCATTGTTTTAATTGGAGTCAAGACGGTTGTGTAGAATACTTTCCTTGATTTTGCAGTTATTAGAAACCGTGAAACACAAAATATAGCAGATTCAAAGCTTTCATATTAACGTGCAATTCTAACCTTGTTGAAGAAAACAATTAAAAATCCTCTCTTGAACTGTATACTATAGGTTGCAAGGATTTACTCTATTAAATGTGATCAAGCTCTGTTCAAACCTCTGCAAAAGCCATGAGTCGGTTACACAAGTAGGACATTTCTGGGGGTGCCCTGTACATAATGTTCAGACTACCCCAGCTGCCTTGGTTGCAATAAAGTCATTCTTGAATTTTATGGCAGCTTGAAAAACCCATACAAACTGAAAATTACAAAGGAAAGATCAGTGTTAACAAGTTACCTTAAAGTGTTACGAAACCCACAACAGTGAAATCAGTCTGTATATATAGTAATGCATGCTTGTTATACTCACTGTGGAACCAAAGGGGGGTTAATCCTATGCATTGTGTAAAAAGGCTGTTTGATCCTGTATGCACAGATCCCCCTCTTCTTCCACTGACTCCAAAACATCTCCAGATAAGACAGAGTTACTGGAGTCAGGCTGCACATGCTCAATTTGGTGTGCATTGCTAGAGAGCTTTTTTTTCTTGGGAGAGTGCATGTGATCAGCACAGGGCCAATCACTGTCCAGACAGAGGGTCAGGGGTCCTGCATCCTGATAGGACAGCCAGTGCAGTGTGAAAACTCCTCCTACAAGTTTTAAACAGGCAGTGGTAGAAGTCACTAGACTGCTACTGTATATACTGCTGATGTATTTACTAAAATGATTGCATTTCCATTTTCTGTGTACTGTGGGAGACCACATATAGTGAATGCAGGGTCCTGGGTGTAGTAACACTTTAACGCCTTTAGTAAAATTTGGTATGCTTTAAGGCACCATACTCAAATTAACAACCCAAGTAGATAAAACAATATAGTTATTCAATTTCATTAAAATAAATGGCTGACCAAACAATACAAAATGTACACCAAATATTAAAATGAATACAGATGCGTGAATATTGATATATCCCACTAATAATTGTGGCTGGCGCATTTCACAGTTCTCAGCTGCTTCATCAGGGGCGCTGCTGGAGTATCACAACATCTAGCATGCCAGGCCAAGGAGCATGTAGCTGCATGGTGTGTAGGTTTAGGTGCTGCTAGATGCTCCTTGGCCTGGCTGGATACTCTAATGCACCAACCGTAGTGCTTGGGTGGCAGGCTGGGGCCCCTGCCTCCCCTCTATCTAGATCAGTGTCTAACCTCCCCCCTCAGCTTGCTGGGGGATTGGTATCAAGGTCCTTTGTAGGCTAGTGGTTGTTATTTCCACGTTAGATGTTGTGATATTCCCTGGTGCCCTTAATGAAGCAGCAGACTGTGAAATGCGTTGGCAGCAATTATTAACGGCATATACCAATATTCATGCATCTGTATCAATTTTAATATTTTGTGTATAATTAAATTTTGTAATGTTTGGTGTATAACTACACTTTGAAAAATTATATGGCAACTAAGGCTCTAGTCTGCCATTTATTTTAACAAAATTTAATAAATATATTGTTTTATCTACTTGGGTTGTTAATTTGAGTATGGTGCCTTAAAAGTCCCTGTATGTCTGAAGGTGATCCTTCAAATGGTGTTTCTAGGATATTTGGGATGTTGGCACTATATGCCCTTGGGATGTTGGCAGGTGGTAATTTCATCCACTGTCTTAGAATTTGATATGTTATAGATGTTTTTGTTTCAGCAAAATTTTTCCCTTTGGTGGAGTTTTCCTTTAAAGCCAAACTCCAGGAAAAAACACTGCAGGGGTTAAATGCTCGTAAAGTCTAGTAGTAGAGGATTAAGCAGTACTACTTACCTTAGTTCTCACTCCAGCAGGTTTCAGACATGTCTTTTCTCCATTGGTTGTTGGTGGACCCTTACACACTACTAAAAACTGACAGCTTAGATCGGACCAGCTGTACTAACAATCTGATATTAGTACAGCGATATCCCCTGCTGTGCTATTGTGTTCTGACAGGGTGACACCCCCTGCCAGAACACTCTGGTCAGCGATATTAGCCATTGGCCGAGAGAGCAGACCAGGAGCTGGTCGGCAGACCTTTTTCGGCCATGACCCTTCGATAGAAGCCGGTCGAAAGGCTGGCTTCTGTCAGACCGGCTGCAGTACACACGGGCCGAATGTTGAGCAGCATCAGCCAGTTCAGTAGAAACCGGCCGATGTCACCCGATATTCAGCCCATGTGTACTAGGCTTTACTGTGCTCATGTACAATGCAGGGTTATTGGCCTTGCATTGTATGCAAGGATGTCAGCTTGTGGCTGCCAGTCAGAGCAGCTTAACACTTCAGAGCACTTTTTGCGATTCGGCACTGCGTCATTTTAACTGACAATTGTGTGGTCATGCGACGCTGTACCCAAACAAAATTGATGTCCTTTTTTCCCCACAAATAGAGCTTTCTTTTGGTGGTATTTGATCACCTCTGTGGTTTTTATTTTTTTGCACTATAAACCAAAAACGAGTGACAATTTTGAAAAAAAAACAATATTTTTTAATTTTTGCTATAATAAATATAAAAAAAAATGTAAAAAACTATTTTCTTCCTCAGTTTAGGCCAATATGTACTCTTCTACATATTTTTGGTAAAAAAAATCGCAATAGGCGTATATTGATTAACCACTTGCTGACTGCCCGCCACAGCATGGCAGAGTGGCTCGTTATCGCAAACCGCTGTCACCTGAAGGCGGCTGTGATAACTAGTATTGTGAGCATGCGCACCCCGCCGGAGGCGTGCTCGCATGCTCACTGTGTTCCGGGGGGGGGGGGGGCCTGAACGGAGGTCCGTGTATGTAAACAGGGATCTCTGTTCTGATAGAGGGGGAAGGGCTGTGATCACAGGCTTCCTGTAAATGGAAGCCGTGATCGCTCCCCTCCCCCAGCCAGCCCAGCCCCCATACAGTTAGAACACGTCTAGGGAACACAGTTAACCCTTAGAGCCTCCCAGAACCCCTCCAGGTTAACCCCTTCACTGCCAATGGCATTTACACAGTAACCAGTGCATTTTTATAGCACTGATCGCTATATAAGTGCCAATGGTCCCAAAATGGTGTCAAAATGGTCCGACATGTCCGCCGCTATATAGCAGTACTGCTAAAAATCGCAAGCGGATCCCAGTTCTGACAGGGGAGAGGAGAGTGATCATATGTTCCCAGTATATGGGAGCAGCAATCACTCTCCTCCCCCAGCCATCCCAGCCCCCACACAGTTAGAACACACTGTCAGGGAACACATTTAACCCTTTGATTGCCCCCTAGTGTTAACCCCTTCCCTGTCAGTGACATTTACAAAGTAATCAGTGGCTATTTAAGGCTCTGATCGCTCTATAAATGTCAGTGGTCCCAAAAAAGTGTCAAAAGTGTCCAATATGTCCGCCGCAATATTGCAGTCCTGCTAAAAATCGCAGATCACCACCATTACTAGTAAAAAAAAAAAAAATGCCATAAATCAATTCTCAAATTCTCATAGTTTGTAAACGCTAACCTTTGTGCAAACCAATCAATATACGCCTATTGCGATTTTTTTTACCAAAAATATGAGGAAGAATACATATCGGCCTAAACTGATGAATACATTTGTTTCTTATAATTTTTTTTTTGGATATGTATTATAGCAAAAAGTAAAAAATATCTGTTTGTATACAGCGCAAAAAATAAAAATCATAGTGGTAATCAAATAGTCAAAGGCGCTATACCTTTCACAAAGACCAAATAATATACACTAATTTGGGTTATTTTTACCAAAGATAAGTAGCAATATAAATGTTGTCCAAAATTTATGAAAAAAAATTACTAATTTGCAAAATTTTATAACAGAAACAAAGAAAAATTAATTTTTTTTACAAAATTTTCGGTCTTTTTTTATTTATAGCACAAAAAATAAAAAACCCAGCAGTGATTAACTACCACCAAAAAAAAGCTCTATTTGTGGGAAAAAAATAGGTAAATTTTGTTTTAATACAACGTCGCACGGCCGCGCAAATGTTAGTTAAAGAGAAGCAGTGCCGAATCGCAAAAAGTGCTCTGGTCAGGAAGGGAGTAAATCCTTCCTGGGCTGAAGAAGTTAAATAGCCACTGTATAAATGTCACTGGCAGGGAAGGGGTTAAACTGTAGGGGGCGATCAAGTTGAAGTGTGTTCCCTCACTGTGTGCGGGCTGGGCTGCCAGGGGCATGACAGATCTAACTGTTCCCGATCACTGGGAACAGAAGATCTCTGTCATGTCCCCTGACAGAATGGGTGTCCGCTGTTTTTACATCGGCGGATCCTCGTTCTGCCTCTGTAACAGGCGATCACGGGTCGCCAGCGGACATCAAGTCCGCCCGACCCGCGGGCACACACGCAGCGTGCAGCCCGCAACTGTGCGAGCTGCCGTACAGCTATGGCGATTCGCGCACTAGAGCCGACCTGCCACAGTCAAACAACGGTGGCTGGTGAGCAAGCGGTTAAAATACTGCCACTATATACCTTTTGGGATGATCTGT
Source organism: Glandirana rugosa (assembly GCA_018402905.1). Lineage (NCBI taxonomy): Eukaryota > Metazoa > Chordata > Amphibia > Anura > Ranidae > Glandirana > Glandirana rugosa. Next base: position 392,550 of record BLSH010345528.1, on the reverse strand, counting down.
ATACCACGATTACATGATAATCTGCACAGTTTGTCTATAGCATAGTTCAAGAAGGAGGAGATTTTCGCTACAGCCTGTATACATGCTCACATGTGTGATGTCAATTTCATGTGACCTGAACAGTTCAACTGAAACAGGAAATGTTCTATCCAGCATAAGAGACCAAACTGCATGTGCAGCTGTTAGGAAAAGGAACCATTTCCGGCTAAAATCTGTTGTTTCCGCGGTGGTGCGCACATTTGCGCGCGTGCGCGCGCTCCCGTGCGCGCGCACGCGCCGGAAACGGCGCCAAATGGGCCTATTTAAGCCTGGAGACTTCTGGGACCAAGTGCTGCTTGCTCTACAGCGTTCCCGACCTGTAAGCCTCGGCTCTGGATACCTGTTCCCGTGTTGCTCTGCCTCCTGTTGACCCGGCTTGTCCTGACCTGCTGTCTGCTACCTGCACCGACCCCGGCTACCCACGACCATCCGATTGTCTGCTCCCTTGTACCTCTGCTGCCCGCCCGTTAACGAACCTTGCTTGGACTTTGACTACTCTTTTGCCTGATCCTTTATACCTTCCTGCCAGCCTGAACGACCATCCTTCTACCTGCACGTCTCCTGGAGCATCGCTACGTCATTGGTGACCCTCCAGCCCTCGTGCCATCCCGCACTCTTGGGCCTCTGTCCCCACTACCAGGGGTCCTTGAATCGGGTGCGCAAGAGCGGTTGTTCCCTGCACAAGACAGACTCCACCGTCAGGTACGTGACAGCAGCTTTACCACCCTGCTGTGTATTATATGGACTTGCTCAGATTGACAGTGCAGGGGGGAAGTATCTATGCATACAGGATAAAACAACCTTTTTTTACGCAATGCTTGGGATTAACCCCTTAAGTTCCACAGTGAGTATAACAAGCATTCTATGCTGCATATACAAACAGATTTTACTGTTGTGGGTTTAGCAACACTTTAAGGAATTCCTGCCATGGTTACATGATCAGACTAATGCAATAAAAGAATACGTAGTACTTGGAAAACAACAGAGAGCAGATGACATCAGCAAGAAGTGGCAGACGAGAGACAACAAAAGGTTCATGATGCATAAG
>BLSH010345528.1:339101-391453 GCA_018402905.1 Glandirana rugosa | reverse complement strand
CTAAAGAGATGAGTTCTAAATTGTACTTACGTACAATAGTAATAAACAAACACAACCCGTGGAAATTGAATCCATTATGTTATTACCTATTATTCTATTTTTTTTTAATACTAAAGTGGAATTATGCAGGGAAAGAACCACATCTTTTTAATTCACACCTATCAGATCTCATAGACTCAGCTACAACTCTGCATATTCAGAATAAACCATGAAAATAATGATGATATAGATGTTCTGAGAAATGGACATTTTGTCAGTTTGGGAATTTTCAAGCAGGCAAAGCAGAGAGAAAGCTCAGTGCTACAAGGCTTTTTAATAAACACAGTGAAGACAGATTCTGATCCTTTCAACCTCAGGCACAGCCTTTTCAGCTGTGCACAAGTTTTGTATAATTCATTCCCTTTTGTTGGAAATCTCACAACAGTCTTGTGGAGGTACGAAGATTAATTATGTGTGAATGATGGAACCTTCAATCTTCCATTATTGTATTACCTAAGTTAAAGGTGCCCAACACAAACAAATAATGATAACATGCATTCATGTTAAATCTTGAGTAGAGAAATCTAAAGAATTACAAAATGAAACAGGATGTTAAAGCAGTACTAAACCCAAAAGCAAATACTACATTTCAAATTACCAGTTCTTATATGCAATGGGTGCATTCATTTTCTTTTTTAGGCTTTCTTTCCTTTATTTTCACTTGATGATTCAGCCAGTAAGTCTGTTATTTTCCAGGAGAACATGATCTCCTACAAATACAGTGGGTATAGAAAAGAATCACCCCCTCCCTTTTAAAATAATCAAATTTTGCTGTATTTACTCAGTGCAACTTATAACATCCAAATGAAAGATATAACACCAACATTTCAGAATCACTGAGGTGGAAAAAGGATCACCCCTCTCCTAAAAATGACTTGTAAACTCAATCAGGTGTAGCTAACTAAACATATTCTCAATGGCACACAAAGCCATTTGACTTTCAACTGTGATCAACTGTAGTCATTTTGATTAGCTCAGCATGAAAAGAGCTTTCCTTGGGGCATTTCAGTGCCTGGTAGTGTAACTGAAGCAAATAACTATGGGTGGCAAGGCACTGTCAAAAGATCTCCGGGATAAAGTTGTTGACAGGCACAAGTCAGGAGATAGATACAAAAAAAATTCAGAGTCGTTATCAATGCCTAGAAGCACAGTGAAGTCAATTATTAAGAAGGGGAAGGTGTTTGGTACAACACAGACCCTCCCTGGATCAGGGCATTGCTCCAAACTGTATGAAAGAGCCAGGAGGAAACTGGTCAGAGAGGCTACCAAGAGGCCTACAGCATCTTGGAAGCAGTTGCAGGAAATTAGGAAAGACTGGTCATGGTGTGTATGTGACAACATGACAAATTCTCCACAAATGTGGCTTGTATGGGAGGGTTGCAAGAAAAAGGACACTCCTCAAGAAAAGCCACATGCAGTCACGACTGAGCTTTGCCAAAACGCACTTTGAAGATTCTGAAGCCACATAGAAAAAGGTGTTCTGGTCAGATGAGACTAAAATTGAATTATTTGACCTCAACACCAAACGATCTGTCTTGCAGAAATCCAATACAGCTCATCATCCAAATAACACAATTTCTACAGTACAGCATGGAGGTGCTAATATCCTGTTATGGGGGTGTTTCTCTGCAGCAGAGACTGGAGCACTTGCAAGGATAGAAGAAAAAATGGATGGGGCAAAATACAGAGAAATTATTGAGGAAAATCTGCTGCCCTCTGCTGGGAAGAAGGTTTATCTTCCATTATGACAATGACCCAAAGCACACAATAAAAATGACCACACAGTGGTTGGAGGAGAAAAGGGTGAGTCCTTGCAGAGCCCAGACTTAAACCCCATTGAAAATCTGTGGAATGACTTAACCACTTTAAGACCGAGCCTCTTTTTGGAGTTTGGAGGTTATCAGCTAAAAACATGTTTTTTTGCTATAAAATTACTTAGAACCCCCAAACATTATATATATTTTTTTCTAAGACCCTAGAGAATAAAATGGCGGCCATTGCAAAACTTTATGTCACACCGTATTTGCGCAGCGGTCTTAAAAGCGCAATTTTTTTTTTAAAAATTCAGTTTTTTTAGTTAAAAATAAGACAACAGTAAAGTTAGGTCAATTTTTTTTCATATTGTGAAAGATAATGTTACGCCGAGTAAAATGATACCCAACATGTCATGCTTCAAAATTGCGTCGGCTCGCGGAATGGCGACAAACTTTGCAACATAAAAATCTCCATTGGCGACGTTTAAAAAATTCTACAGGTTAGCATTTTTGTGTTACAGAGGAGGTCTAGGGCTAGAATTATTGCTCTCGCTCTAACGATCGCGGCGATACCTCACATGTGTGGTTTGCACACCGTTTTCATATGTGGGCGGGACTTACGTATGCGTTCGCTTCTGCGCGCGAGCTCGCAAGGACGGTGCGCTTTAAATTTTTTTTTTTTTTTAATTATGTATTTTACTTTTTAATTGTTATTTTTACAACTTTCTTTTTTTAAAAAAAAAATTTTGATCACTTTTTTTCCTATTACAAGAAATGTAAACATTCCTTGTAATAGAAAAAAGCATGCCAGGACCTCCAAAATATGAGATCTGGGGTCAAAAAGACCTCAGATCTAATTTTTACACTAAAATGCATTAAAAAAAAAAGTGTCCCCTTTAAGAGCATTGGGCGGAAGCTACTTGTGACGTAGCTTCCGCCCAGCCATGTAATGGAGCCGGGTGAGCGGCTTCAGCCGCTCACTCGGCACACGGACACTGGGGGGGAAGGACCCGATCATCTCCGCCGTTGCCGGCAGGTCCGGTAAGCGGCGGAGATGACCGGAAAGCGGCGGGTGGGGGGGGGCACCTCTCCCGCCGCTGATAAAAGTGATCTCGCGGCAAATCCGCCGCTAAGATCACTTTTATCCGACGCAGAATCGCCTGCTGAAAAAAAAAATACCGGGGTTATGGTAGCTATCTGCTACCATAACAACGGTATTCCACTTCAAAGTACCGCCGTCAAACGACGTACGGCGGTCCGGAAGTGGTTAAGGACTGCAGTCCACAAATGGTTGCCATCAAATTTAACTGAATTTGAGCAGTTCTGAAAAGAAGAGTGGGCAAATATGTGCAAAGGTATATGAGACATATCCCAACAGATTAGAGGCTGTAATTAAAGCAATAGGTGGTTCAAAAAAAATACTTACTGTCTGTTGACACACTCACTACCTCTGCTGGAAGTCTATTCCAAACATCAACTACTCTTTCAGAAAAATAATAATTTCTAAGATTATTTTTGAACTTTACTTCTGCTAGTTTGAAGACATGTCCTTATGTTCTTGATCTTAACCCTATCTTACCCTCACCAGCATTCCTTTAAAAAGTTCTGAATGCCAAGGAGGCAGGAAAGATTGGCTGATCACATGACCATTGTGAAATACCATCACAGTGGGAACATAATCAGGAACTGGCAGGGCCGCTAATAAGCCAGTACAACCAGCCCTAATGTACCGGGCCCGGCGTCATCGGCTCTGCAGGGGGGCCTGGGCATCTTCACAGACATGGCAGAAAAGAAATAGGGCTTTCTAAAATACACCCCCGCTCTGCTTATACTAGCTTAGGGGTTGTATACTCCTATTTCCAGGGTCCCTCTCTGATAATGGGATGGTAGAGGCGGAGCAGTTGAGGGACTTTTTTTAAAATTTCAGATGCATGCTGCTGTGCCATAGTCCCGGCCTGCTGCTGTGGCTGCCAATTGCCTACCCTGGCAGAGTGATCTTTGTCCCCTCAGGTCCCCACTCAGTAGATCGAAAGACTTATGTGAGGCAAGGAGAGACAGCTGACAGGGAGCAGAGGCAGCCAGACTTCATTGTGAATGGAGCACATATAGGCTTCAAGTTTAGTATGTTTTTTATGTAAATTAAGTTTTTTGCCCACAGGTTTTTTTTTTAATGTACTGCAGCATTGTGGCATGTTGAAGGGGCCCTAAGTAAACAAGCAAGACAGCGACGTAATGGGTTGGTATGCATCGCATACAAGCTCATTATGAAATACTCACCTTCTAACGAAGCCCCCCAGCGGCGCCCACACACGGCTGAGATGGATGACATCTACCCTGGTTTTTCTTCTGGGTTTGCAGGCTCTGGCACTGTAATTGGCCGGAGCAGCGATGAAGTCACTCCCATGCATGCGCGTGGGAGCCGCCGGTCATGGCACAGGGTCCTGAAGAAACGGCACAGGCGGCCGTTCCTTCAGAGCGCATGTGCCAATTACGTAATAGGCGCGGTATACAGTAAATAGCTCCTAAACAGTGCAAGGTTAGGAGATATTTGCAGTACCTACAAGTAAGCCTTATTATAAGCTTACCTATAAGTACAAACATACAAGGGGAGTTTACTTCCTCTTTAAGAGACCCTGTCATGTAACAAAATACCTGTGTTCTGATGGCAGTAGCAATTTTCCAAACGTAAATTGTGAGCCCACATATCTGCATCTTCTGCCAGTTATACTGACTTTGCTGCACGCTCTTTATACAGATCAGTGATCTGGCTATTTCATCTCACTGCAAACCAGGGAGAAAAAACAGCCTAATCTGTTAGTAAAAGCAGCACACATTACATATAAGGTGGTGGTTTGGGGCGGGGCCAGGGGTGGGGTTAGGGTGGGGCTGAAGGGGACCACGTCAGGTAGGCTGTGCCTCAGCGGCCCTGAATAGCGGGTATCAAGAGCTGTCTTTCACAGCTCAGTCTCCATGCTGGTAGTTCAGTCAAGCATACAGGTATGTCACAGCACAGGTGGTCGTAAAGGGGTTAACTTCATATTGGAAATACTGCCATTCTGACCCTCATTCACATAGACAATGTGAATAACATGTGGACGCAGAGATAGCGTATAGGAGGTATGTGTATATTGCCACTTGCATTGTTCCATTTTTGCAGATCAAGCATCATTGAGGTTATGGCTACTTCATAAAAGGTGCTGCCTGAATCATCCCAACATATTTTGCTGTATTCATGTCCTGATGTTTGAGGGGTGAAGATTGGTATATGGCAGTGATGGTGTACCTTGGCACCCCAGATGTTTTGGAACTACATTTCCCATGATGCTCAACTACACTGCAGAGTGCATGAGCATCATTGGGAAATGTAGTTCCAAAACATCTGAGGTGCCAAGGTTTGCCATCACTGGTATATGGCATGTATGTTGTATCTCAATAATTAGAGCTGAAAGGGAAACATTGGTGCATAACAATGAAAAATAATGATGGACTTTAACGGCACGTAGAATTATAAAAAATAACATTTATTGAATCTTTTAAAATCTGAAAACCACCATGGTATTATTGATCAAATAAATCATGTAAGATGGACAAAGCGTGGATACCCATATAATCACATTTACAGGACACAATATTTAGACTGTTGAATAAATGCATTAGGTAGTTGTATATAGATTTATGTCAGTCCTTCCAAAACTGGGGTACCACTTGCCCTTCTAATGATCAGCTCAGCTCGACATGTTTTGCGACACTTGATCGCTTTTTCAGGAACTTGGTAATACCTATTATGATAGAAACATATAGATACAATCTTTTCAAAAACAAAACAAAACAAAAACAACATAATGGATGCAACCTTGCACTACTCTGCGTGTTCCCCAGAGAGCCGAGATACACATTTAAACAACGCCACGCCAGAATGCCATTACACTAGGTGCAGTGATGGAGACAGGAGTCACCTCACACCACCTCGGACGATCTGCCTGGAGACCCTCTGAATAGTGGCCACAGGTACCCAAGTAAGCATCAGTAGATTGTGTATGGGCCATTGCTGGGTCAGCCTGGCAATGACTATGGTGCTATAACATCCCATACTGTGGTGTTATTCACCACGGATAGGGTTTGTAAGTTGTTTTTTTGACCCTGTTGCTATTGACATTGTTGGTCTAAATAATATGCTACTGCATCTATAAGTACCTAATTTGGGAATTGTATCCGGTCTGTGGGTCCTTTTTGTCAGCTATTTACTGATGTGTCCCCTTTGAGACGACCGTTGTGGCTTTGATGTTTGAACTTTTTACAACTCTGCGTTGGCTCTAGGGTGAAAGCCAGTATAGCCCTGGGAGGACTATACATGCTTACAATATCAGTAAGTATTTTTTAGCTATAATTATTACACAACACTTTTGCTTGTGTTGTTGTCACTCCCAGTGAATAATTTCACCATACTACCTACTTTACCTCTGGTATTTGTAGTTCCATCGGTGTATCTCCATATGTGACAAATGAGTCAGTCTGTGGTTCCTCCTTCTGCGAGGGGGTCCTTTCCTGTAGCCTGGGTCTAGCCCCGGGTGCCATCTATCATTCAACAAGTGAGTTTTCTCTGGGGAACACGCAGAGTAGTGCAAGGTTGCATCCATTATGTTGTTTTTGTTTTGTTTTTGAAAAGATTTTATCTATATGTTTCTATCATAATATGTATTATCAAGCGCCTGAAGAAGCAATCAAGGGTCACGAAACAGGTTGAGCTGAGCTGATAATTAGAAGGACAAGTGGTACCCCAATTTTGGAAGGACTGACGTTCATCTATATACAACTACCTAATGCATTTATTCAACGGTCTAAATATTGTGTCCTGTAAATGTTACATGATTTTATTTGATCAATAATACCATGGTGGGTTTTAGATTTTAAAAGATTCAATAAATGTTATTTTTTATAATTCTACGTGTCGTTAAAGTCCTTAATTATTTTTCATTGTTATGGATGTGGCACAGTTAAATATTAGGTGCTTATAGAGCCACAAGAGGCACCGAAAAAACTCTTTATTCCAGGGAAACATTGGTGCCATTTTTGGAATAAGAGGGTCAAATATACCCAGGAACAGGTCTAACATTCGAGGCACCAAAATGTGGGTTGGCCTGCGATAGATATATGGATAACAGATAGATCAATCGATAGATAGACAGACTAAAGTAACACACATTAAAATAATTTGCCAAATCTGAGCCCTTTATGCTAAAAACATTCTTTTTCTTTCTGCGATTATTCCCATATAGATCTGTATTTGATTAGATTTCCCTTTCCAATGCTTTGCTGGGCAGTTCCCTACTACTAAACCCTGTGTGGAATGAATAAACATTATCTGCTGTTTTACAATAAATAACCAACTTGTGTATGTACACAGATCTCTCTCCGGGGATCTAAGCGGGTAAACACTATCTGAACACCAGCACATCTCTGTCAGCGGTAAGAAATCACTCCCTCGTGCTAATGACAAGTCAAATATGGCCTGGCTAATCATTATTCATAAAACAAACATCTCAGCATCTATAGGAGCAATGTAATTAGCCATAAATGCTTTACAGAGATGAAAAGAAATTGTACAGCTCCATAACCGCTTAGAGCCTTAGATAATGGCACAGAGATCTGAACATGTAATTAATCATATACATGCCAGCAAGGGCTTCTGTAGGCTCCGATGGACGGAACAAGCCCAGAAAAATGATCCATTTTCCATTACACTGAGCTGAAAGTTGGGGGTTACCATAACTACGCAGACTTGTGTACACCGACAGGTCAATGTCATTAGAATAACAAACCACTTAACAATGTGAATAAGAGGTCCACATTAACACCTGTCAGCAGTAAACTGTTCATCGAGACAGACATTTCCACAGCACTCATCAGATATCTTATTATGTTAATTAAAAGAGAACTCCAGGGATTAGATTCAGAAAGGACTAGGACTATAAATGTCCTGCATATATTAAAGTTCTGTGTTGACTACAGCACTGTGAGCACAACAGTGCCCTTGGCTGACCATTTCTGGCTTAAAGTGGTTGTCAACCCGTGATAACCACTTTAACCTACAGGTAAGCCTATAATAAGGCTGTAGGTTCCCTGCATATTTCCTAAACCTACACGGTTTAGGAGATATACAGTGTACTGTCATTGCCGACGTCATTCGGGACATGTGCAGTGAAGAAACGGCCCGCTGCGCCATATCTTCACTTCGTTCATGCAGTGACTGACGGCTCCCGCACACATGCGCGGGAGTGACGTCACGTGACTCCAGCCAGTCACAGAGCTGGAGTCGCGGAGTCACAGAAGGAAGAGGGGCTGAAGATGGACGCTGCCTGCACAGGGGACATCGCAGGCTTCGTTTGTAGGTAAGTGACACATAATGGGCTACAATGCAATGCATAGTAGCCCATTATGCTTTTACTTTGCAGGGGAATATAGACCTGATGGGGTTTACTTCTTCTTTAATAAGCATTGCATATATTGAACTAGTAGGCCATTTATTGCGTTGACTACTTCAGTTGGAAAAATGCACAGGGTTCAAAAGTAATTGGCTAACTAAATCACTGTGCAGTGCTTTTAGAGCACTGCATTTCAGAAAGGGAAGCATGGAGGTAAGTGTAATTACCACATTACATACACATCCTGCCATGGGCGTCCGCAGAATTTTTTCCAGGGGGGGGCAACATTTTAAGGTCATCCATGCTCTGCCTCTTTTTGATAACATCATTATCACATAAAGCACAGGCATGCAAAGGTTTAAAAAACCTGATGCAAAAACTTAAAGCAGAGTTCCACCCAAAAGTGGAACTTCCGCTTTAAAGGAGGGCAGGGGGTGTCAGATCTTCAACTCTCAGGGGTTCATGCTGGGACCTGTAGTCCTTAACTTTTGGGGGATGTGGCCACCCCAAAAGTGAAGGACTACAAGTCCCAGCATGAACCCCTGAGATCGAAGGGTGTGCTCCCATAGATTTCATAGGTTCATGCTGGACCAGTAGTTCTGTAGTTGGGGGAGGGGGGTTACATCCTTAGATTCAAGGCAGGGTCCATGCTGGGACTTGTAGTCCTTCAGTTTTGGGGGGGTCACATCCCCAAAAAGTGAAGGACTACAAGTTGCAGCATGGACTCTGCCCTGATATCTAAGGATGTGACCCCCCCCAAAACTGAAGGACTACAAGTCCCAGCATGGACCCTGCCTTGATATCTAAGGATGTGTCCTCCTCCTTCCATTCCTCTGAGGGTGTCATCTCATCTGTCCTCTCCTCTTCTGCCACTGCCACTATACACATCTCTCTGCAGCCTGCACACACACACTAAACTTTGCTACGAAGTGCTGACAGTTCAGCACAGAAAAACGCTGGCTGCTGGGGAGACAGCTGATAATCAGCCCTGATCTATCATCTGTAAGTGCTTTGATTTGATTTGTTTTTTTTTTTTACCTAGACTCTTGAAAGGTTTAGCTCCAGGCAGCTCTCTCTCCCTATGTGCACGGTCTGATGATGCATGCCAGGCTCCGAGGAGAACATACTGGGAGGAGGTGGGTGGAGCTAGCAGAGGACGAGGAAGTTAAAATCCTCCTCTGCTCTGAATGCTGGGGCTTCTCTCTCTCCTTCTCCTCCTGAGTCCTGACGTCACTGGTTGCTGATGCGGGGCCACGCTGGCCGAGTCACGCTGCTGTGCTCAGTGTGACTCAGTCAGGAGAGAGGAGAAGGAGGCTGGGCTTGCTGCACAGCAGCAGACAGCCCAGCCACAATTAAAAACATAAGATTCCAGGGGGGGACCCGCCCCCCCTTGCGGACGCCCATGCATCCTGCCATCCTGTAAAAAATAATCCCAGGAGATTTTTTTAAAGAGTAACTGTAGCCATAAAAAGCTGAATGCCCATCCAGTAAACATATGCAAAAACTGTGCCAAAGAATTTGTAAAGTACTGTAAAGAATATCTGGGGCCACCAGGACCCAAACCCAGTGCCAGGGATACCAAATGCAGGCATCCAACAGCAGGGGTATCCAGATCTGTGTAGCTACATTTAGGAAACTGAAATCAGACTACTGTATATATGATTAAGTAGGCTTTTAGTAATTAAACAAAACATATTCAAACATCGGCAAACAGAATATACAGCAAACATAAGCATTTAAGTGAGCCATACACTCAATGACAAAATACCTAACTAGCAACCTAAGTGGCACAAAACCTAACTAGCAAATAACATTAATACAATATATACAGAAGGCATGGGTAAGACTGAAGAAGTATCTTCAGTAACAGAGCCAGGGTCATGCACAGAGAATAAGGCAGGAGGAGCAGGAAACAAGTCAGGGCAGAGAGAGGGTACAAGGGAGCAGGTTCAAGAGAAGGATCAGAATCAGGAACAGAGTAATAGGTCATAAAAAGCACAGAACAGGAGGCCCAAAGGCAGAAGACTTAGGCAACATGAAGTAGCAGAGGAGGAACTAAATATCTTCCCAGCAGTCAGAATCAGGTGCTGACTCATTGCTATAAACTGCTGGCTGCTGAGAGACACCCACTGGAGGACACCAGGACTACAACCCGGCAGTTGGTCTAATTCCTAACACACATGGATTTAAAGTGGATGTAAACCCGATTCATGAAATTTGAACTGGGCACATCTATCTGTAGTGTTTTCTTATCTATCTTCAAAGCATTGTGTCTCATAGCTCTGTCCTGCTCCGTTCCCCTGTTATCAGCCATCAACTTTTGACAAGCTCTCCGAGACCCGGAGATAGAAGTGTGTGTCAGAGGAGGTTACTATAAATAGATTAGCACACTGCTAAACAATACACAGGCAAGCTCTGCATGAGTGGGGAGGGAGTGTGTGCTTTTCCTCCAATCAGCTGTCTCACAGTGTCCAGCAATAACCCCTCCTAGAGGGGAATGAGGAATGGAAAATTCTGGCTTTGGGCAATGTGAAAGAGAGTGTAACAGACTCTCTCAGCTTAGACCACTGCAGTCAGCAACCCTGCTGGGAAGCCATAGTCCAGTCTGAATAATGTGTCCGGGTTTCAGGCAGTCTGAAACCCGGACGCATGATTCCAAACCCGAACTGTCCGGGTGAATCCCGGACAGGTGGCAACCCTAGATTCAGATAGCTGCATGTTTAGGTTAGTGGAACGCATCCACCAGGAAGCTAACAGTGGCCTTATGTGTCTGAGACAAGCTTGGGACTTCATATTCCAGAATGCTTTGCAACTTGTTAAAGTCCAGTTGATTGGCTCTTGTAACTGCTTCTTCTATTGGCTTTCTCTCTATGCATACAGAAACACAGGAGACAGGCAGTGTAACTTGATCCTTCTGTGTTACTCTACACCAGGGTTTCTCAACCAGGGTTCCGTGGAACCCCAGGGTTCCTCCAGAGGTTGCTAGGGGTTCCTTGAGCAATGGTCAATTTCTACCTCTCAGATAAATCCCCAATGACACCATTGATCTTTTTAGCTATCTGTAAGGGGTAATTCTTCCCAATGACCACAAGTGTATGGAGCATTCTTCCCATTGACCATCACACTAATGTATTATGAGTTGTAGATTTTTAACTTTTAGCAGGGGTTCGTCGAGACCATAGAATTATTTCAAGGGTTCCTGTTGAAAAGGTTGAGAAAGGCTGCTCTACACACATTACATTAAGTTCAGTCTGTGAAACAAGGAGGGGGAGAAGTTCCACCGCAGGGGTTGACAGGTACATTTGTCCCTTCTAAAAGAGCCTGTGTATCCTGTGTAAGCCGCAGAAATAGCGAGGCACCTGCTACACATGGATATACTGTTAGTACATAGTACACCATTTAATATAAAGGGGGAAAAACTGTGCAGAGACATCCACAACAAGGAACAAGCAGATTGTTCTGTAAAGCAGGCTGACGAGGTGGGATGGGAGGAAGGAGAGCTTAAAGATGGACATATACTCGCATTTTCTTTAACATCCAATGTTCCTTTGTCGTTTCCCTAACATGTGACTCTCTTTGCAGTTACTTAATTATTATCAGAGTTGTACAGAATTTATATAGCGCCAACAGTTTGTGCAGCAGTTTACAAGGAAAGGAAGACAGTAAAGTTACAATATAATTTATTACAAGAGGAATAGGAGGACCCTGCTTGTGAGTGCTTACAGTCTAAAGGGGAGAGACAAAAGGTAATAACTGTGATGCATGAACTGATGGAGAATGTAGAATACAGTTTTTAGGTGCAGGTGGGATAGGCTTCCCTGAAAAGAGGAGTTTACAGAGATTGCCTAAAAGGTGGACAGAGTAGGAGATAGCTGGACAGACTTGGGTAGAAAGTTCCATAGGATGGGAGAGGTTCTGGAGAAGTCATGGAGGGGAGCATGGGAGGAGGTGATGAGAAAGCTAGAGAGAAGGAGATCTTGGGAGGAGCAGAAAGGTCGGTTTGGGTTATATTTTGAGACAACATGTATCTCGGGGCAAAGTTGTGGATGGCTTTCTATGTTGTTGTGAGTATTTTGAATTTTATACATTGGGCTAGCAGAAGGGAGTCAACTGATTGGTAAAAGGAGCCAACGACCACTGAATGGTTGGTAAGGTGGATGAGTCTGGCAGCAGCAGTCATGATAGACTGAAGGAGGGATGATCTGTATAAAAATAGGCCATTAAGAAGGGGGTTGGGAACTGCCGATATGAGAGGTGACCAGGAAGTAAATGAATAGCTTTGGGGTGTCAGTTGTTAACATACCAGTATTGTATAAATACATATCAGAGAAAAATGTGGTATACAGTATTGCATGTAGTGTAGATTTTCAAAATAATTACATCTAATATTCCTAGGTGCCATTATCCTCCAAATTGCTAAATGGCTAAAATATTAACCATGGCTCTATATTTATCCAGCAAGTTACTAATTTTAAAAAGCTAATTGCGTCTCCTCATTTTCTACACTAAAGCTTCCATTGTTATATTTAGATTTATTTTTCCTTCTATTAGGTATCTTTTATTGTAATTCTGAACTGATTATGCCTCTGTTGTATAAGCATGGTGAAGGTACAATCTGTACTCTGCTGTAAAAGCACTGTTTGAGTCATATTAATTAAGGTAGAAAAGAAGGATTAGTACAAAGCAGAGATCAGAGAAAGTAAAGAAAATGCAATGGTTAAGAGCTGTTTCCATTTCTGACACTATGCATCTGGAATCTACTCATCTCTTGCCTCCCCACCCATAACAAGTGAACATTATTAACAGAACAGAGGAGTAAATTATCAGGATGTCATCTTAACAGAATAAAGGGAAAACAGGAAAGCACCTCATCAATGTATTACTAATGAGGGAGGTTCAAATCAGAGGGAGTAATCCTGACATAATAAAACCAAATATCTCCACTGCATGTGGTTAGTTTTTACCCTAATGGGTTTGGGCACTGAGACATATACAGTATACCAATGACATAAGCTAGTTCTAAACCCTAACTGAATGACCTTAATTTGCGAAATAACAGGACCTGTCTGAACATGGACCTTCATGGCAGGATCACTGGGTAATATTTTAATGATTATTGTAGATTTATAAGGATTGAAAACAACTTTTGGAATATCATTACTGAGTTAAAAATGATGAGATTTGGTTAAGATCTACTTTAATTGCTGGTTTTCCAGCATGCTCTCCGGCAGAAGCCGGCTGAATGGCTGGCTTCTGTGGGACCGGCAACCATACACACGGGCCGGATGTTGGCCATTTCTTATTGAACCAGCCAATGTCACCTGACAATTGCCCCGTGTGTTCTAGGCTTTATACAGAGGTTAGTTCAATCCGCCTTTAAAGTGACACTGAATTATACCTATTCTTCAAACATAATCCATATACATCCAATACTTAAAGCAGTTGTACACCCAAAGTAAAAAAAAAAAGAATGAAGATCAGACAGGGCCATCCTGTCCCCACTGAGGGAGCCGACATGTTCCCTCGGAGGTTCCTTCCGGCGAAGGTCCGGCTTATCCTGACAGAATTTGCCAGAACAAAGGGCTCCCGCACGCATGCGCGGGAGTGACGTCTCGCGGGAGCCCTCCTTTCTGGCAAAAGCTGTCAGGATAAGCCGGACCTTCGCCGGAACTTCACTGCGCATGCGCCGCTGACGTCAGCAGCTACATGCAAGGTGAATACCTCCTAAACTGTGCAGGTTTAGGATATATTCATTTTACCTACAGGTAAGCCTTATTATAGGCTTTCCTGTAGGTAAAAATCACCGCTTTAATGGCCCTGTAAATTATTTTTCATGAAATTGTTCCTTACTGTGTTTTCTGTCTCCTTGTAAAGTTCTCCATGAGCCCCCACACCTCTCCTCTTCTGTTCACTTCCATTTGCTTGGAAAGAGCAGGGTACTTCAGTTGCGGTCATGTGTGCTGCCCTACGCACATTACACATCCATTAGTCCAGAGACCCTAATCCATCTCAGGAGCGAGCAAGAGAGGGTGGCTACATTTCTATAGCCACAAATGTTTCCCAGATCTGCACACCAACATAGTGACTCACAAAATAAATGAACACAAAATGGCTTCAGCTGGCTCTCCAACCATCAGGAAAGCCCCTCTAACATGTTTCACACATGTAGGGCTTAATCATAGAGGCATCCATGACTAAGCCCTACACTGGTGAAACATGTAATAGGGGCTTTCCTGATGGGCGCAGAACCAGCTGAAGCCATTGCAATTCACTATATTAGTGTGCGGTCCAGGGAAACATTTGTGGCTATATGAATGAGTTTGACATACTCTTATGGGACGTTCCTGCATACAGTAAGACCATGGAGAATGAACGTCATCACCCTCTAACAGGATCAGCAGCAAAAAAAAAAAAAAAAAAGGAATTTGAAGATATGGAAGAGGTTGAGAACAAAAATTGGAATTTTTTGAGTTAAGAATGCATAGCTGCATAGATTATTTTTTAAACCCAGCATTTAGTGCCACTTTACATACATGAGCCTCAAATTCATACGTGTGTGTATACTACAGAAAAATGGTTAAAAAAAAAATAAAAAAACCAAGCAGCTCCTTAATTAGCAAAGGAGTATATGGTAGAATGTTTTGTTATGTTTCTGTCAGCTGCCACTCTATTGCACTCAGCCTTGCTACAAAGCCATGGGGACATAATTGAACTCATCACGAATGAACAGTACTGCTTGAGAGCTGTCTATGGTGCTGAACTAAAGACGGCTCTCAGCAGAGAATACTTCAATGCACCATTCCCATTTTCTGAGAAAAAATGTACATTGTCCATAGTAGTAAGATTGAAGCTGTATTGTTTTCAGTGCAGATTAGACTAGGCTAATAACAGACGCGGGTTTAGCAATTTAATCTTTTACAAAATGTTGGTCCTAAAGGAAGACAAAACAAAATTCCCAGTGCAACCACTGTCAGGTTTGAATGATATCAAAAAGTGTAACACCTTCTCAGAGACACATTCACAAAAAACTCCCAGGATCTTCACATCCAACATTACTATCTTGGATGATAATAATAATAATAATAATAATAAAGTGGTTGCAATCGCCTGACATGAAATATGAACAAAGCACACCCTACTATAGTGTGTATTTGTCTCTGTCCAAAGCACTGCTGCCTCATTCTCTGCTTCCTCTTTGCTGCCTTGTTCCTCTGCTATCTGCACAAGTCACTTCTGACTAGTTTTCCTGACACCAAGAGAAAAAAGGGTGACAGGGAGGGAGCTCCAGCAGACAGTCTGTAATTGAAAGCCTCAGCTCTGTTTCTGTGTGCTATGTGAAGGGGTTGTGTGTCCCTTCCCTCCAATCAGCTCTCACTGAGCACTGCAGAGTATAACTTCAGCTCCCTGTCTCCTAGTTTATGAAATCTCAGACAACATGTATAAATTCTGTACTTTGCACAGATCTGTTATGAAGGAGGATTTGTTTAATCTCTGTGTATTAATTGAGGCTAGTCTCTTCACTGGGTACATGTAAGGGACAACCACTTTAATTGTAAGCAGTTGAGGTAAATGTAGCCCTTTTGCCACTACAGCAATACATCATTTCGGGGGTGGTTCCTGTGTAACGTTATAAACTCTGTGCATCTAATGCCTTAACAAAGATAATGTTGAGTTTATTTTAAATGAACAGAGCACATCTTTAGGCAACATTAGCACTGGTATTTACAAAAAACTGGAAAAAAAGCACACTGGGCAGGGGTTAGTACAGAGGCTGACCTCCATGTCCAAGTTAAAACTTTAACATGCAATGCAATTCTAGCTGCTATATTCTGCTTTTTGGTGCCCACATACTGTGTTTTGGGTCCATATATGTCTAGGAGACACTCTTGACACCTGGGAGACCACTCAGCAAGACACAGAATCCAGAGAGACTTTAGGACCCTCACAGTGATGGTAATGTTACATGTTACACTGCCTGATCCACCAACTCCACCACCACCAAAGAGTTGTAAATATGAACCAAATGCACTTACCGCACAAAGCAATTATGTGACTGCTGTCTTCATGGACAAACTTCCTAGTTACAGCCTCTTCCATTATCTGCTTTACCTGTAAAACATAAAGTGTGTATATGAAGCTTCAGCACTTGTATGTATAGACTGCACACAAATTTCATATCATCATTAATATGTCCAATATGTATACACAAATGGATGAGAAAAAAAAAAGTATTAAAAAGGCTCAATGAAATACAAATCGAGATGCATTAGTCTAAAAATGAATAACACCTCTAAATGAAGGTTCTAACTGTTACAAGCATCTGAATAGTTGTTATAGCTCTTTTATTAAGCGATAAACGACTGAATTGTTAGTGATAATTTTTGAATTGGTCAAAATGCCAGCAACTATTGGGAAATTTACAATAGCAGACAGTGATTATGCAAGGCCTCTGTGCAAAGCACAACTTGGACCCACATTAGTGTATGGCCACTTTCTATAGTTCCACCTGGCTAAAATTCTTTCTGAAGCTGGATACACACTATACAACTTTTGTTGTTCGATTTCCTTTAGACTTACCTTCAACTATGTAGTGCAAGGGCCAGGGGCGTAACTGCAGGGGTTGCAATTGCAACCGAGCCCCATGCTCCAGGGGGCCCGTGTGTCTCCCTTGTACACCTGGATAGTAGGGATGGCAGAGGTGGCATTTAGAGGACCCAATCTCCCCCATTCCTCTATATGCTGCCCCTGCCGCCCCTCCTATCCAGTTTACTTGTCATTTGCTGTTCCCAGGGTCCCTGTTTGCTTCCCTGGTCCCCTGCACAGAGCTGCTGTCTTCCCCCCTCCTCTCTCCTGCCAGCTGCTGTAGAAGATGTGTCATGATGGAGAGATGGAAACCGGTCGGTAAATTTGTCATTTACTGGCTCCTTCCTTTTCTGAATGGACAGAGTCAATGATTGGTACCAATTGGTTCATTCATAACTAAAGAATAGTAAACTGTGTTTTACTATACTTCCGTTTCTGAATGAATGGGAGGCTTTGTACTCAACTATTCCTGTCCATTCATTCTGTGCAGCTGAGGCTACACAGATGGAGACTGAGGGCTGAGGTTTGTTTAGACCCCTGATATCTAATCAAACAGGGCTCCTAAAAAAATTGTAAAAAATAATAAAAATAAAATTGTAAAAGAAATATAATGAAGTGGTAAAAAATTAAATAAATGTAAAATAAAAATTAAAAACTACTGACACCAAGAAGAAAGCAGAAAGGAGGTTTACTGCAGAACTTGTGAAAGGGTCCTGCCGTGGGACCGTAATAAAGAGATTCGCAATGGGAGTAAAGGGCCCCAGGATCAGTGGGAACAGGGAAGGACCCTGGCCAGGGGTGCTCTTCACAATTTCTTGCACCGGCGCCCTGAAGGTTCTAGTTACGACTCTGGCAAGGGCCTGCCTGATTGCACACAAATCGAAAGTGTTTAGATTTGACCTCAAATTATATGGTTTGGGTAAATCTAAAGGAAAAAAATGTAAAGGAAATTGTATAGTGTGTGTCCAACTTTAGTCAAAAAAGCACATGAAACCCAAAAAACCTGCCATCAACTATGCCTCTGTTACCTTCTACATCTCATTTAATAGACAAATTCCAGTTTTACTCCTTTGGCATGTTTTTCTCAGATATAGCCAGTGCCCAGAGATGCTTATGCTGTATCCCTTAAACAGATAAGTATTCTTTTTGGGTTCTGGTCCTACTTCAGAAATTCCCAAATGATTAGCAGTGGAAACGGAGGATCCTTCTCTCTTCATTATGATCTGGTTCATAATTTGGCTTCCTGTGTCTTGATATGACACTTTGATCATGTAAATCCCTGGGCAGTAGTACAGACAGTAAGCATTGTGCTCTATGCCTGTGCAATGCAATGTGAGACAGATTATAAAATTGATAAAAGTGTACTGGAGAGGCTATCCGCACAGTGAATAACCTACCATCCCATTGCAATGCAACAGCAGTACCTGCTTGTATGACTTGTGATACTTTTCACAAAAGTTTGGCAGAACCGTGCACTGGGAACCATTAACCAAAGTGTCTGAAATAAGAATCGCCTGTGTTACCCTATTAAAAAAAAAAAATTCTTATCTGACAGTTTGCTCAGAGCAATGAAAACAGTTTCTAATTCAAGTACACACAAAGACAAAAGAGGAATTCTTGCCCATAGTAACCATTTTTTGTGTCCAAACATCCCTCACTATATGGTAAATCAACCCAGAATTTAGAATCCAGTATAGGATAATCTATCAGGTTGCTACCTCTCTTGGATACTGTGTTTGCAAGACTTCGCCTGTCCATCACAATGCAGTCATATTCCCTATGCTGGATTCTACTCTTATTAGTATATTTTACATGTCCACTAACAGAGCAGAAGAAGACTTAATAAGAGCTCTGAGGAAGATATCTCCTCACCAATGTGACCGGAGTGACAATACGCAATGTTGAATATGGATTATGGCACAGTGAGGTCCAGAAAACACCCAGCCCCTTGCCAGAACCTGATAATGATGTCTGTGTAATATAATTTCCTCTGCAGAAACTCCCATGGGGCCATGCAGACCTTAGATGGATTTCATTCTCTTTTGACAAACATGCAGCTACACTCATTAACCAATTATGTTTCTTGGTAACTGTAGAAGTAATCAATATACGAGCTGACACTCCTAACAAGACAAAGGCAAGTCTTTTTTTGCAATCACAATTTTCCTATAAAATGCGATCTTCATTAATGGATGATTAAGAAAATATATCATTAACACTGTCCTCATTTCTACTGATGTTCAATGTCAGGTAACAAAACACATACGATATGGAAAACGGATGTCAGTAAATTACCCACATATTTGCTAGGTATGGACCTCCCTTAATGATCATGGAAAATAATGTCTGTCCATATATGTTCACTATTTTGTGAATTTGATCTCTGAAATGGTTAAAGGGATGGATAATTTATTTTGCCTGACACTTATCACAGAGAAACACCGTGCAGAGTTTGCCTTGGTAAACATATATATATCTAGCAAATGTCAGATCAGATGTTTTACAGGAGACAGGGCAAGCTGTAGTGTCACTGCATTCAACGCCATTAATCTACAAAGCTTCTACCGCAGTTTTTCCCCACCTCTCACCACACTGCTCTAAAGCCTCGTATGCAGGATGCGAATTTCGGGCGAACAGAACGTCCGTTTTTTGTTGGATGCTTGTCTCATGTCGAAAGTGAAGAGCGTACTAACAATACGAAAATTTTCGCACGACCGAATTCAACGTCAGAAGTGATGTAATGTGATGAATCTTATTGTATGTATTTTTTCCGCTCCTGAGCATGCGTAGTCGTAATCGTACGATTTTTTTCGTATGAAAACCATACTAATGATACGAAGGTCAGACGTTGAGTCCTCGTCCGAAATTTTTTTAAAGCCTGCACATCCAGCTTTTGTCTGACGAAAAATCAAATGCGGATGTCGAAAGGAGCATACTAGCGGTAAGAATTTCAGACGACTGGCCATCGAACGAAAATTCCTATCCGAAATTCGCATTGTTTGTACGAGTCTTAAGGCTCCATGCACAATGGCTTAAAAACCGTTGCTTCTACAAGAGTTTTGTGTACTGCCTGTAGAAGCGGCTCAATTTTATCCTATGTATCCATGCACATTGGGACGTTTAGAGGCATATTTTGAGCTTAACGATTAGAGGCAAGAAAAAAAACCCTTCTGAATCGCGCTTCTGATTGGAGCTTACTGGCAAAAAAAATGTAAAACTCTCCTAAACTCATCTAAACGTTGTACAAAAATGCTCTATATGTGCGTTTTTTTACTCCTAAGAGAACAGCCTTTTTTAAGCCCAGTGTGCATGGAACCTTATATTTTAATAAAGGAATTTACTTTCACATTTTCTTAACCAAAGAAATAATTCAAACTAATGCATTACCAAAATGCTAAAAATCTAGTTTTGTTGGTTTACATGCTAATTTCTGAGGACAAATCTTTCTACTTCAATGGTGGATTCTCAGGAAAATTTGATCTTTCATATGTGGATGGAGTCTTGGAGGTAGATTCACCTACTATATTCTTATTTTTCCTGGGTGCTTTTGGGGGCTCCATATTAAGATGTCTCTGACATAATCTTGGCATTTTGATGCTCATCTTGCTTTGCCCGTTTCCTCTCTCTCTGTTGCATTCCCCATAATATAATCAATTAAAAATCCAAGCAAGGAGAGTTGGGCTGCCACATAATAATCATAGTAAGTGTGAAGACACAGGAACTCATGCACAGAGATCTTACCACCAGAGTTCCTGCATGATATAAAAAAAACAATAGATGGTTTAAAGAAGTGGTCTCCAAACTGTGGCCCGGGGGCTGGATACAACCATTTGCTTGCCTTTATCTGGCCCTCTTACTCCGACTGACACCAATGATGGGGTACTATTCCTCCAAATGACACCAATGATGGGGCACTATTCCTCCAACTGACACCAATGATGGGGCACTATTCCTCCAACTGACACCAATGATGGGGCACTATTCCTCCAACTGACACCAATGATGGGGCTCTATTCCTCCAACTGATACCAATGATAGAGCACTGTTCCTTCTACTAAAACCAATGATGGGGCATCAGTCTGGCCCCCCTAAAGCCTGAAGGACAGTACATTATCTCTTTGTTTAGAAACATCTAATTAAAGGCCCCAAGTCTCCCTGCCCTAGGCTCCCCCTGTACCAGTCAAGCATCTCATACAGTAACCCATCGATGCCTTATCACACTTAGAGGCACCCCACATCTGTGTCTTTGACACCTTTAAGCAGGCTTTCAACATTGCCAGCTCAACCTTTCGCCTTTTAAAAACCTCCAAAATCTCTAGCCCCCTAATCTAAGCTAAACAAAACTAAAACTCATACAAACAGGTTATGTACATCAACATGACAGTGATGGCCTCATCTGGTGTAAACATCATGCATCCTGAAATCTAATATGACATGCGTGTGCACATGCATAGACTTAAATGGGGCCACAATGCTAGTGACTCTGCTCTCTGTGGCACTACTGCACAAGAACAGCCAGTAACAGAGAAGGATTGTTGCCAATCATGTAAATACCATAGGAGGCTTCCACCATTGTGTAAAGGTAATTAAGCACCTGGAGGAAAGGGGGGGGGGAATGGGAGGGTCTGAGTGGACTGTCCCTTCATTGTCAAATACTGTAAGTCACCGGAAGCCATACAAAATAGCAATGATGTATGGATGCCTCCCAACCCTCATGTTGACTCCCTCTGAGGGTAGTCTCACCGCATCATGCTGTAATCATCGTGCTGCAAGATTTATAGCTGAACTTCAGGGAAAAAAAACACCAAATAATATGTTCATTACAAAATCATTAAGTGTATTTTTTTAAGATCAACTAATGTAAGCATGCAAGTTTGAATCGGTATCAACTTCTTGCTATCCCCTGTACAGCAGCTTAGCTGGGAGAGGAAGAATCAGCTCAAGGAGCCAATTAGTTGTGCCGTAGTGCTAACATGAGAACAAGGAATATGCTGACAGATGGAGAGAGTAGAGTGACAGAGAGGTAAGCCTATGAGTTGGGAAATTCTTCATCAAATGTCCAATCACAGACTGGGGGCTGGGATAAGACCTAGTTGTATTATCTAACCATAGATGAGAATACTCAGTTCTCCAGGCTGGCTGTGCTTTCTGGTAGGGCTGTGTAAAGCCCCATACACACTATACAATTTTCTGTAGACTTTTTTCTTCAGATTTAACAAAACCATATAATATGAGGTCAAACCTTAATATTCTCAATTTGTATGCAATCAAGCATGCCCTTGCACTACATGGTTTTGGTAAATATGAAGACAAATGTTTATGGAAAATTGTATAGTGTGTATGGGGCTAGTTAACTCTCAGGCATAAATAGACAAAAAATAATCATTTGGCAGGTAAAACAGCTCTCATATATGTGTTGCATCTGTGTGTTTTGTGGTTTGTCTAAAGTTCAGCTTTAATAACAGCTGGCAAGCAGAAGAAAAGAGAAAATGCATTTGTATTTTAATTTTCTGTGGATAACTAAGGTTAAGATCCAGCTGTGCTATTATTTCACTTGCTTGTCCATGAAAAGAGATATGTGCTTCTGCCCTTTGCTTCCTCACTGACATTTGCAGATCTGATCCCGCCCAAGTCTTTCTCTTTGCTTGTTTCATATGACATTGGACCTGTGTGTGACCGCAGTGTATGCAGACTATATATTATACATTAAATCTCAAACACAGATTAACTTATATTTAGATGGATTGCAAATACCAGTCAGAATTAAAATGGCTGACATAAAATACCAGCAGCTATTGTCAATTTCTCCCACTACAGCCTATGCATACTTCCCCCCCCAGCTATTCTGATTTCTGCTGGACTTTCCAGTAATTTGAACTAAATTCCAGGGTCCCATGGACGCACTCCATATCCTGGCATTGGTGCCAGAATGAGCATTCCAGCAACAAATACTGGGGCATTGGGTGGGTTCAATGTTGATATCTGACTGGCGCCAGTGTTGCCAACCTACCAGACTGAAATTTACTGACACGATACCCAAAAGTTTAAAAGTTTTTACTTGCATTTCCAGAAGTTACAAATGACAGTTTTAAGTGCAAATTTCAGTATTTAGACCATATTTCTTATTTTATTTTCCATATAGTAAGGAAGTAGCTCAGGGACTGTACTCAGGAGGGCAAGGAATTAGAATGGGCGGCACACACACATGAAATTGACTCGCACAGTGACACTGACAGCAGTGTGTAGCAGCATAGATGATGATGATACCTCACCGACACAACACATCCCCTCCTGAGTCACAGTGACAGCCTATCTCCACGCCAGGTGGTCCCTTCAGTCCACTCCAGTCCAAACAGGACTGACAGCTTGCCTTGCTCCCACCCCGCAGATCCACACACGAGGCTCCGGTCACTCCGCTCGGCTCCCTTACACCATGACATCACATTACACGCTCAGGCACCACCTCCGCCAGACCCTCCTACTGTCGTCACCGCCCTAACGCACTGTAACAGGCACTAGGATGGTTTTGGCCAACTCAGGACCAGAACTGTGCAGTAGTTCCGAGCAGAGCGTCACACCCACATTTTTACTGGCAACCTTTTCCTGTCACTGGCATTTACTGGCAGGAAAAAAGTGCCTGTTTTTTACAATAAAAAAGTAAAAATACTGACGATTGGCAACACTGACTGGCGCAAGTACTAGAGTAGAGAAAACCCATCCTCACCCCCTGTTTATGGTCATATACATTTAGATGCTTTTAAACAGCCTGGCAGGAGTATGTATCATGTGTGCGCTGTAATATGTACTTTTTTGTCTATTGGTCTTACAAGCAGCACCATGCGTTTGATAGGGTGTTCCCCCCAAATATGTATGTTTTTGTATTTGTGGTCCTGACCAGACCTTTTGGGCGGTGAACCCCATCCTTCTTAATTACCCGCAATCAGTGTCCACCTGATCCATGGGATGAGTCCTCTGGTCTCCCATAAAGAGAAGCGTTTGCTTCCATGGTTTAAGAGATAGGATCATTCACTCTAAGGTTAGTGTAGGAACCCACTGTTAAATCAGGGTACTTTGAAGCAGTCAGTGGACTTAAGCACTTCACGGCCATTTACTGTGACCTAACCCCCGTATTGTTGCATTTTTTGCTATACACGTTTAGATGCTTTTAAACAGCCTGGCAGGAGTATGTATCATGTGTGCGCTGTAATATGTACTTTTTTTTTATATGTCACATGACTTAAGGAACACAAGGAATGTCAGGAATAGACTTCCATTGCTCAGAAGAGTGGTTCTGTTCTGAGGTCTGAAGTTTTGGCGGATGGTGGGGGCTGATCTGAGGACTGAAAAGGGCTGATCAGGGGTTCAAAAAGAAATTTAAAGAGAGCTGATCTGAGGTTTGAAGTGGGGTTGATTGGGGGTCTAAAGGTACTGTAAACGGGGGTTATCTAAAGTCTGTAGAGGGGCTGAATGGCAGTCTGTAATGTGGATTAAAGGGGGCAATATGGGGACCACTAATAACAGGGCATTTTTACATCCACTGACACCAGTGTCCTTTTTCTATCCCTAACTTTGAGGCTTTTTTGCTCTAAATGACCAATCATGCATGTGTGTGGTTAGACACACTAGGGTTTATTTACTAAAGAATTTGAACATATTCATTTTGCAAAGTGAAATTTCTTATTCACCTATCAGCTAAGGAAAAGCTGTGCTGGCTTATAAGGATAAGTTCACCTTTTAACAAAAAATAATAAATGCACATTTTTTTGCAGGTAAAAAATGTACTTTTATTTTTTCCTGGAGCCTCTGAAGCAGGGCTGTCAAACTGGCAGCCCTCCAGCTGTTGCAGAACGTCCACCATGCCTCTGCCTGTGGGAGTCATGCTTTTAACTGTCAGCCATGCAAAGCCTCATGGGATTTGTAGCTGGAGGGCCGCCAGTTTGACACCTGTGCTCTAAAGCATTGCACCAGCGATCAGTAGATTACTGGTGCCATGCAGGTCTCCTGCAGACCTGTCAGTGTATCTGTGTGCCTGTACATAATATGGGCAACCAGATACAATCTGACCGAAAGACTCAATTAATTACCATGACACTCCACAGCGATGTGGTAGTTCATTGAAAACTACAAGCCAGGGAAAACATATCTGCACTAGTGAGGGACCTCACGAGAGTTGGACTATTGGAACAGAGGTACGTTTTTCATACTTTAATTCCCCTTTAAGTCAATTAAACTATACATACAGAATATGCAAAACACAAAATATAGCACATTTATTTTATTTTTTACATTTAAACATAAAATATAGCACATTTTAATCACTTAACTGGTAATTATATTAATAACACAGAATAGGAGACCCATAAACTCCTTCAAAGCTCACTATGTGGTGTCATCAGACTAGATATTTAACACATATTACCCAAAGCATTTCTATAGGGGTCTGAATGAGTCCTTGAAAGCATGTTATCAGCTTGTCAGGGTAATGGATAATGACTCATCTCCATCCTTGTCTGTCTAGCAGGCAAATTTACATCTTAGCTGGGCTCATACTATCATGTCACGATGACACCACACCATACTTAGCAATCTTATAATTAAGCTGACCTTCTCCCGAGATCTGAAATTTTAACACACCATCCAGCAGACATCCTCCAGCTAAATACAAGAAGTAGAGGTCTGTAGCATGCTGAGTTTCCTTATGTCTTGATTAGCGTTGAAAAGAATAATCTTAATAACTGTAGCCATCAAGACAAACAGCATAATTTAAATTAGTACATTATGTTTCACTTATTTTATTCTGTTGATGGCAAGAATATTTGTAGGATAGGTGGAGAAATATGTGTCCATACTTGCATTACAGGTAGGCGCCATGATACTTGCCCAAAACCAACATCAATAAATCATAGAGTAGTATAACTGATCTTTCACTCATCTCCATAACAGGGTGAAAGATTGGGGCCTGTTTGCAGTGATTTTTTTCAGCAGGTAGGAAAATATTTCTGCACTATAACGATCATCAGGTGCTGATTATCATCCTCTTGTTCTGCAGAAACAGCCCCAAAATCACAAGCAATGCTACAAATCAGGAGCATTGACTGCTTTATATACAGTAGCTTAAAAAAAATTATGATGGTTGGCTTAGGATCCAAACATACAGAAACCCTCACAAGAAGGTTTTGTGGTTTTACTCAATGAACATTGCTGAAAGACATCCGTATCTGCGGGTTATATGTTTGTGCCCAGCTGCCTGATCAAAAACTGCTTTATGCTACTGCCACAGTCCAGATACAAATGTTACAAGATGAAGCTAACTGGAAAAGTCAATGTGGAGTAAATTGTCTTTGATCATTAGTGTCATTCTTACATTCTCAGACCCCCTCTGCTTATTATTCCCACAGCACTGAAGCAGGACTTGTTCAGAGTTCATACTAATTATGTACTGCCCCAGAATTAGTATACGGGCTGGGGTCAGATAATGCTATCTTCCTGTTTCTTCTGGAGAGTGTCTCAGTTTGTAGCTCTCCTTCAAATATACCTATTTGCCCCATATTGGCACAATATCTATTGAAGTATGCAATAAGTAAGTAGGTATTTGGTATTTTGCAGAGTAAAGTCCCGTAAGTCATCCGACCGTTAGTATGCGCGATTAGAACAGCCGACGTGCGACGGTCGTACAACATGAGTTGGATGAGCAGACTAGAAAACTTTGCTTGTACAACAAGCGGTCGTATGACTGTTGTACCGTGTGTACAGAGAAGTTGGTCCAACAAGTTGTACTGTGCAAAAACACGCATGCTCAGAAGTCAGAAACGCTCTGAAGTGTCCGTTCGTGTAAACCTACGTTCCTAATTCACAAATCACATTCACCTAAACTTCCTCTTTATACGCTCTTAGCACGTCACTACGTTAGGCTTGGTCGTACGATTGCTTAGTGCATGTCAGTATGCAAGACACAAAAGCCGACATACGATTTTGGCCGCTCGGTCATGCGACCGTCACATCGTGTATACGAGGCTTTAGGACTGGATAAACAGAGATTAATTTGATGCAGTTGACCAGCTTAAGCATGTATTGCGATGTATGTGAGCCTAAAATCCCTGCATGCAAAGTTTGCTAAGAAATGTTTAAGGCTCACACTAGTGCAAATTGGATGCAGGTTCTCCGCATCCAATTCGCAATAGCAGGAGATTGTGACTGGGTCTCTATGGAGCCGGTTCAAACATTTCCACAGTGGCTCCGGTGGGGGGTCCTGTGCGTCTTTTGGTCCGTTTCAGGTCCGAATTCAACCCAAAATGCGGGCTGAAATCGGACCTGAAATGGTGAATGAAGACAAACCGGACTCCTGCTGGGAGCCGCTGCGTGCTGAGATGTGAACCCAGCCTAAAGCCTCATACACACGATTCGACAATCGTATACAACAAGCCGTACGAACGAGCGTTGTATACAAATCCGACCGTTAGTACGCGCGATTAGAACAGCCGACGTACGACGGTCGTACAACAGAAGTTGGATGAGCAGACTAGAAAACTTTGGTAGTATCAACAAGCGGTCGTGCGACCGTTGTATCGCGTGTACAAGAAGTTGGTCCAACAAGTTGTACTGTGCAAAACACGCATGCTCAGAAGTCAGGAATGCCCGGAAGTGTCCTTTTGTTCCTAATTCACAAATCACATTCACCTGAACTTCCTCTTTATACGCTCGTAACACGTCATGTTCAGTACGCGAGACACAACAGCCAACATACGATTTGGGCCCTTCGGTCGTACGATCGTCGAATCGTGTGTACGAGGCTTTAGGGTTTATAGTAGTGTGCAGAAGGTTGATTCACAATGTTCACTGTTCAATAAGCCATCTACCTTTATCAGGTGAGTTGTAGCTTCGACCACATCTGGTCAGGGTTTAGGCTTAGCTTAGGTTGACTGAATGGGAAAAATGTAGTTTATGCCTTGTACAGGTATAGATACATATAATAGGCTGTGAATAAGAAGATACAAGAATAGATGCAGATGCAACTCTGTCTACACAGCATCCTGTCTAAATGACATAATACAGGAAGAACAGCATAACTACTTTCCTTCAAGTAACTAAGCATTAATCACACTAGGAGGAAAAGCCTGAATGGGATGACCCATAAGCACAGACGTCAACAGGACATGCATTATATCCACGTAGGTCCTTCTAAGTGGTACAGGGTAATAAGTGAATCACTGATCAAAATGGTTTCCCATGACTCATAAATAAGAATTCAAATGCAAGAAATGATAAAAGGCAGTTTTCATATTGGCTTACAGAACTAATCAGAAAACAGATCCATCAAGAAGCAGGTCAAGCAAGGGTCTACAGCCTAAGTACAATTTTAAATTTGTTGTTACTGCCGAGTGCCGAACCTACATATCAAAAGAAATAACAGCTACACTATATGGTCAAATGTATATGGACTCCTTCACATTACTGAGTTCAGGTGTTTCCAGTAAAGGGTTAATGCTATATTATATCAGGACATTTCAGACAATTGTGGCAACAGTTTAAGGAAGGCCCTCTTTAGTTTTAGTATGTGTGTGATCCAGTGCAAGGTCTAAAAGACAAGACTTAAAGTGGGAGTAAACTCCCTTGCTTGTCTTTTACGTATAGGTAAGTTTCATATAATGTGCTAGTATGCGATGCATACTAACACATTATAAATTTGCCTTTGCGGGTTAAAAAAAAAAAAATACAGCAGATTAGTACCGCTTTAATGAGCTTGATGTGATGGAACTCCAATGGCCTGCACAGAACCCTGACCTCAACCCTACTAATTACCTTTGAGATCAAGTGAAACACCAATTGCACGCCAGGTCCTCTTTTCAAACATAGTTCCTGACCTCACAAATATTTTTTGGTTAAATGGGCACAAATTCCCACAGACACCATCGAAAATCTCATGGAAAGCCTTTCTAGAAGAGCGGAGGTTGTTAGTCACAAAGGGTAGCAAATCCAAATCAATGCACATGGTTGTTAAATGGGATATCAGACAAAATCATGTAAGTGTGATGGATTGGTGTCCTCAAACCAAATTTATTGTTTATAATCCCTTAATGTATCCCTTGTATAATAAATACTATGGCAAAATTGATTACATTGAAACTGAGACCATCCATCCAGTTCTGTGCTGTATGCTGGAAAATAAATGCCATTGTCAGGCTTATGCTTAAAGAGGTGTTCCAGTTGTTTTTAAGTTTATTAAAAGCCAGCAAAAACAAAAAGTGTAGCTGTTGACTATTAATAAACTCACCTGTCCCACGCTAAAGGCTTCACACCCGGGTTCGCACTGCTCATGTGCAAGTCGCGCTGCACCTTCACAGTGGCCAGGCAATCTTCTGGGACCTGTGACGTGTCCCAGGAGATTGCAGCGAGGGAGGGAGAGAAAAGGAGTTGACTAGGCAGCCGAGCGGAAGTGGGAGTTGGGTACCTGTAAAAACTAGGTACTCACCCCCCCCCCAAAAAAAAATGACATGCCTAATGTGACATATAAGAGGGCGAGGAGTGCTTAAAGGGGAAAGTTCTGCTTTTGGGTGGAACTCCGCTTCAAAGTTGAACTACAAGAAAAGTAAAAATGCTATTGCAGTAGAGCTGCATCTGTACTGCAAGGGTTACCGCTTATTTAAACCCCCAAAATATATATATATATTGCAAGTTGCAACTTACCAATCCTTGAATGTACTAGCTGCATTATTTCTAGGCTTTTGTCCCCTAATTTTCACCTGGTGATCTGGCCAGTAAGGCCCCATATACTAAGATGTTTTTACAGCCGCGTTTTTCAGCATTTTTTGCAGCTTAAAAATGCATCTCCGTGTTATTCAATGGCCCCATACACACACTGATGTTTCTGAGCTGTAATTGGCATAGCCGTTTGTAAGCTGCATGCACTAGAGCGTTTTTGACGCTGAGCCGGTAAAACGCTCACTAACGTGTATTGGCGCCGTAGCGATGTTAACCGGCATTTTTAGCGCCAGCGTTTTCAGGTCCAAAAATAGCAGAGGGATGTCTTTTCAAACAAAACGCGACGTAGCACTGACGCTCAATAACGCGGATGTAGTTCCACCGTCAGTAAGTCTAAGTGGTGGTTACCTCATCCCTATATGGTTAGATACAAACAACAAGAGCACCCCCTTGGTGGGACTTTAAATAGGTAAGAACACCACATCAATATTTAAAAGTATAACAATTTATTAACATGATAAAAAACATTTTTTGTCGCTCGAATGAGGGACCAACATTTATACTAACATACAATTATAGGAGCTAGCATATAAAATGTCTGTTACATCGTCATACAGTTCACCAAATGTGCATCCGCATATGCTTCAAAGGAAGAGTTTGAAGTAGATTGTTTCGTTGTCCAAAGGTGGGGTTCGGTACCCAACATATATGTTTCAGGTCCACAAAAAGCCCTTCATCAGGGTATGTTACAACGGAAGAGAGACAGCACAATGGTGTTTTTTCAAAAAGAAAGATTTTTTTCTGTCCTAGTAGCATCTGTAGATATGGGCACAGTAGCTGTATGTGTAATCCAACAGGGACAAATATAGTACTAATACCGGCAGGGATAAAAATATGGCGGAGAAGCGAAGAGCAACTGGGGCGCGATCTTTAGTCACAAAGATATAACAGACGTCTGTATGGGTCTAAATGTTGACAATCAAAACCATTTTATCCAAGTCATTGGAATCTCTGGTGGGGGAGAATGGGATAACCAGTATTTGGTGGGCTGGGGGGATCTACCATCGGTCCATTTCCTTCTGGCTGGGTAAGGATAGCCTCCTAGACCCCAATGTGGCCCGATCATCCGCCGTCCACCGATGTAATGTTTAAATAATTTGCATTAACGCCAATGCAAAACACAAATGAAATAGTGTTTTTAACGCTGATTTTTCCCTGGCATCTGTCCCAACGTTACAGCTGTTTTTTTCAAGACAGGAAGTGTGTTATTAGCCAGATCACCTGTTAAAATGAATGGACTAAGAGCCTAAAATCAGAAAACGAAAGCACCCACCATATCTAAGGATTGATAGGATTCAATAAATGGTATTACATTTTTGTTTTTGGGTTTTGATACACTTTAAATGCTTGATTATCTCTAGGAATTTAGTAAAGCAGTTTTACATACCCAATCCACCACTCCTGCATGCTCCTCTGTGATGCTAGACCAGCCCCTGCAGCCTCTTTTTGATGCAGGGCCCATAGATGCTGAGGAACTGTCTAGCACCAGATCATGGGGGAGCCCTATCTGCTGGGGAGCAGAAGATCGGGTAAGTAAGGCCTTGTACACACGGGCGTTATAAAAAACGAGCTCTAAAGCTAGTACTGACGCCAGGAAAAAAGTAAATAAAAAAAAAGTGATTTTATCAGCGTTATTCATTGGCGTCAATGCATGTTTAGCCACGCTAGCTTTTAGCTGCTTTTCTCTGTCTCTATTCAAAATCAAAGGTTCCCTATAGGAGCCCATTGATTTGAATAGAAGTCGCACCAGAAGTTGGATCATGATGACTCGACTTGTGCGCCGAGGATCTGGAAGGGGAACTCCCCGCCAAAATGGATAAAAAACATTTGCGTGGGGTTCCCCCCAAGAGATACCAGACCCTTCGGTCTGGTATGGTTTTAAAGGGGAGCCCCCACGCCAAGAAAAATGGTGTGGGGCCCCCCCAAAAACCATACCAGACCCTTATCCGAGCACGCAGCCTGGCAGGTCAGGAAAGGGGGGATGAGCGAGCTTCCCCCCTTCCTGGACCATACCATGCCACATGCCCTTAACATGGGGAGGTGGGTGCTTTGGGGAAGGGGGGCCCTGTGCCCCTACCCCAAATAACCTTGTCCCCATGTTGATGAGGACATGGGTCTCTTCCCGACAACCCTGGCCGTTGGTTGTCGGGGTCTGCAGACGGGGACTTATCGGAATCTGGAAGCCCCCTTTAACAAGGGGGCCCCCAGATCCCGCCCCCCCATGTGAATGAGTATGGGGGGCATTGTACCCCTACCCATTCACAGCAAAAAAAGTGTCAAAAATAAACACAATACACAGATTTTTTAAGTATTTTATTAAGGCAGCTCCGGCGTCTCTTCCGATTTCTACTCCCCTCTCCAGCTCTTCTCCCTCCTCCGGCGTTGTCTTCTCCCTTTGCCGGTTCTTCTCCCTCTCCGGTTCTTCTCCTCTCTGCGTTGTCTTCTCTTCTTCTTTTTCTGCTGGGTCTTCTCTCTTCGTTGTCTTCTCGCTCTTTTGCCAGGTCTTCTCCGCTGCCTTCTCCCTCTGTTCTTCCAATGTTGACTCAACGCGATCTCCTGGTGTAATGCTGGGTCCACCGTGTGCAAGGACTTATATTGGCATGGGGCAGGGCCACCCGCTGACGTTATCTGGAGGAACTGCCCCCTTGTGACCTCCCCGCCTGGGGCATGATGGGGTGGTGATGTCGCAATGGGGTGTGGCCTCCATATGATGTCAGTGGATGGACCTGCTCCATGCCAATATAAGTCCTTGCAAATGGGGGACCCAGCATTGCACCAGGAGATTACGTTGAGTCAACATCGGAAGAAGATCAGAGGGATAAGACCGTGGAGAAGACCCAGCAAAAGACAGAGAAGGCAGCAGAGAGAGAAGACCTAACAGAAGAAGGAGAAGAGAAGACAATGCAGAGAGGAGAAGAACTGGAGAGGGAGAAGAACCAGCAGAGGGAAGAGACATAGCCGGAGGAGGGAGGAGAGCCGGAGAGGGAAGAAAAAATCGCAAGATATTTCGGGGCTGCCTTAATAAAATATTTTAAAAACCTGTGTACTTTATTTTTGACACTTTTTTATGTGAATGGGTAGGAGTACAATGTACCCCATACTCATTCACATAGGGTGGGGAGCCAGGATCTGGGGGCCCCCTTGTTAAAGGGGGCTTCCAGATTCTGATAAGACTCCGCCCGCAGACTTTTTATTTTGGCGGGGGGTTCCTCTTCAAGATCCTCGGCACACAAGTCGCACCGCAAGTCGGATCATCATGATCTGACTTCTGATGCGACTTCTATTCAATCAATAGACTCCCATAGGGAACCACTGATTTTGAATAGAGGCAAAGAAACGCCTGACGAGGCTTAACACTCTGTATACCAACTTTTACCAGCATCTGCGTTTTTACAGCTCTAGCGATGGAGCCTCAGAACGCGCTGGTCCTAGGCTTTTTTTTTTTGGAGCTTAAAAACGCTTATGCCACTTACAGCTCAAAAACATCTGTGTGTGTATGAGGCCATTGAATAACATGGAGAAGCATTTTTAAGCTGTAAAAAAAGCTAAAAAATGTCAGTGTGTATGAGGCCTAAAAGTTATTTTTTCATCCTGTAGACCAAAATCAGCATTTAACCCGTGCAGTGCAGTTACAGTCACATTGCAAGAAAGGTTTTTTTTCCTGGAGATGGGCTTTAAAGTATATCTATAGTAACTTTAAAGTAAAGCAATGGCCAGTCTATTAACATTCAAATACTTATATTCTTAACAAGTAATAGAAAAAAAGCTTAACCTATGTAGTTGCAGCCACTGTGGAGTAAAGAGCTGAGTCCCCATTTAAACAACTTGAGTACTTCTGCTGTGAAATTTGAATATGCATTGCTGCACAGTGACTGTAATTACAATGGTCAAGGAGGGTTTGATTTAAAGCTTATGTAGCTCCCTTGTAGATAGATGCTATGATTAGGTAAACTTAGTTTTGGCTCACTGTATCCAGTATGCAGTTCATTGTTAGGCAAATTTTGGTTCACAGTGATCAGTGGCTGTGTTTGATTGTTTTGGCCTGTTCTATGTTTCATTGACTGCAGGAATGACTGCTTCCCCCTGGCAGGTCAAGGAATGTTATGGAAGTTAGTGGGCAGGTAGAGTTTAATCAGCAGCTGAATATTCATAGAGCCCTGACCAATCCCTGAGGGGATCCTGGTGACTGGGAGCCTGTATAAATACTTTGAGCCAAAGAGCAGCCTCATCTTTTTCCCTGAGGAGGAGACCACAGCCTAGGGGGGCTGCTAACTTTTGGGTTTGAGGTCTCAGTGTGGCTACCTGGAGGCCTGCTGCTGAAAGTTGCTGAAGCTGACTAAGAGTCTGATGATCTAGTCTGGTACCACAGTGTGAAAGTGTCTTGGGGGATATTGGAAGGAGGCAACTATTTTTTCCAAGGACATTTATGATTACAGACTAGAAAGAGAGAAACCTAGAGACTGTGTGTTGTTGCCACCCCCCTTGTGCTAGAGTCAGCTTGTTTAAAGTGGACATTGTGTCTGGTGTCCTAAAGAGTGCAGTCGATTTAATTCTTAGTGAAAGTACTTTACTCAGACTGTCTAGAGAGGCAGATAAATCTCCTCAAATTGCTACTACAAAGCTTAGTCCATCCTTTGCTTGTGCAAGGACTTGGTTCATAGTTCTAGAAGAGAACGTTCAGTGTCCACAAATCATTGCTAAGGGTTACTGGAGTATCCTACCATTACCCACTACCTATACAAGTTCTTATTAAAGTATCATAAAAAGCATACCCCTAGACTGGTTAATGACCCTGAAGAGTGATTGGAACTGTGTGCTTGGCTGCAAGGAAACTCAATGAGAAAAGGATTTGGGCAAATTACTTATATGTAAATATTTTAATATCCATAGGCTGGGCACAGTTCTACTTTAATGTTAATAAGCTGCTACTTGTGGGTATTTCTAGGTGCTTGCAAGTAATTTCAGCATTTCAAAACTTGGGGTCCTCAACTATGCATCAATCAACTTCATATAGGAAGTCAGTTCTTTGCCTCCCCCCCCACCTCCCTTTCCATACCTCATTATTGATCATTGCATCCTCCCATCAGAGTTATGGTACAAGATAAGAAACCTGAAGCAAGATGATATGAAACAATGCACTGGTATCCTAACACAGTGTCTCCTCCCAGCATATTATTGTGGTAGTGAAGTGCACATCTTTTACATAAACCAGTCCTGCCCTCTCATCCCTCTGTCTTATTGAAGCCACATTCACTACTATGGCTGTACTTACATCCTTGGTATGGAATATGTTTAAAAAAAAAGTATCTGTATGAGAAACTGCACTGGGTTCATGTACTCACATTTATACAGTAGCCTTGCTTTATGTAATGTTTTATGCATATAAATATGACATGTAGGAGTTGATTTACTAAAACTGGAGAGTGCAAAATCTGGTGCAGCTCTGCAAAGAAACCAACCAGCTTTCAGTTTTTTTTTGTGAAAGCTTAAAGAGTAACTCCACTTTGCATGGATTATAACAACCTTTGTTGCAGATTCTTACCTTTTTTTATTCTGAAGAAATCCCTCTGTGTTTCTATGTGCCTCTGTACTGAGTGGGTCTAATGGGAGTGGTTTCATAATTATCTGTCAGCTGAGCAGCTGCAGGACACTAATGAGGAAATCTGCTGGGCCTGAATCCCTTTAGACATGTTCCTATTGAAAGTATCTCACCAAAAATTACATTTTTGTTATTTGCTTGTTATTTGTTGGATGCCTGAAATCGGACTTGTATCTTAGGCAGACTTCTGGGAAAATTGGTCAGCCAGTCAAACAATCAGGAAATTATGTTTCTGGGGAGTGGGCAGCACACATTCTGTGTACAGAACACCTCCAGGTAGCAATATTTCAGTGCATTTTCAGAAAATTACAGCGGCTGCAGATTGAAAAGGAAAGGTAATGACTTGTGTCGCAATTATATGCACTATATTATTTTTTCTTTATTTGCTTTTTTTTCTCCCCACAAAAGTGGAGTTACCCTTTAATTTAGCAAGCTGAAGTCAGGCTCCATTCACACCAATATGTTTTTTCATGCTTTTTGCAGAAATACAGGACATTTTTTTAACATGGGTTCCTATAGAACATGTTCACATCAATGCATTTTTGTGCCTCTGTGTTTTTGGAAAGGGTCAAGGACTTTTTAAATGCAAAACTGTGCTTTTGGGCTTTTTTTCGTTCAATAGATTTCAATGTAGAAGCTGCAGAAAAGTATGTAGTGCATATTTTTACAGCGTTTTTATCATGATTTTGCTGGGATTTGTATTTTGTGTTTTTATATTGCCCTGACAACAAACCATTCCCCCCCCCCCCCAAAAAAAGAATAAAATGCAAATCGCTGTAAAATCGTGGTATAAACGCAGTCAAAATAACACAGAAAGCACAGCAAAAAGCACTGCAGAAACACTCAAAAGCAAGATGCATAGATGTGAATCGAGTCTTAGAAGTTGATTGGCTACAATGCACAGCTGCACCAGATTTTGCACGCTCTAGTTTTAGTAAATCAACTCCGTAGAGTAAGAAGTATATGCAGATATTGGTACATGAAATGTAAATGACTAATGACATTCTAGCCTAGGAGACTTGGAGCAATCTGATCTAAAGAAATGTTTTATTCAATTTAGAGAAATCAAGCATACCGGTATATACAGTTAGCTGCATTAAACTCCAAGAATTAAAATTATGACAATACTCATATTTCTTGTGATGTCACACAGCATGAGATCTCACATGTCTCACTATCACACATCAGCTGCTGAGAATTGAGTTTTTTCTAACCTCTACTGAGCATTTTGCAGCCTACATCTAAACACGCACGTTTATAAATAGGCTGTATCCCCCCCGAAGGAAAATCTTGCAAATAGTTCTGCCATGCAGCAATGATCAAACCTCCATGAACATACTGTACAATGTATGTATGTTTGAATTAACGAGGTATGGAATAAAATAAATATATGTAACCATGGCCCCGACCTTTGGTGGCCTAGTGGTGACCTCCAGAATTGGGGAGAGCTGACATCCCTCTTCATAGTGTGGGTTACTAGGCATAGTGGGTGTAGTGCAGATAAAGTAAGTTGGGTGCCAGACACTTTGAGAATGCAAAAAGAGATTTATTGTCTCTTAACAAGCAGGGGAGAGAAGATTAGGACCAGCACACCCTTAGGCAGGTGCAAAAACACTTGGCAGGCTCTGAGACAAAAATAGCAACAGAAGGACAGATATACCATTCAAGGTGCTGAATTGCAGCAAACTGTATTTGCTGCCTGCTATAGCAACTGGACTTGCAACTTCAATGCAGATCACATCTCACTGTATCCCGTTGTAGATTCTCTTACTGAGCTCCCAGTCTCTCACTAGACTCTTCAGATCTCAGCTGCCACTGGATCCCTTGAGCTCCTCCGCAACTAACCCGCTGTGGCTTCCAAGTATCACCCACGCTGTCTTGCTGGGTCCCTGACTTGGCTCTTCAGCTAACACACTGAATCCTCTGCAAGCATCACCCACACTATGCTGCTGGGTCCCTGGCTTTACTCTGCTGAAGCATTCCCAGTTTCTTCACCATCCCCAGCTAGCGAAAAAGGCTGCTCTGATACTTCTTCAGACTTCCGAACACTGGCCTCAGATAACAGGAGTGGTCCTTCCCTTATTGGCAACGGTTTCCCCTTTACCTCTGGCAACACTCAGTTCTCCATCCGGCAGAACCCCCTGCAGCTTGGTTAGGCTTCCGGCATGAAGCCCCAACCCCACGCTGCTTCTCTGTCTTGGGTAGGCCTCAGACTGCCTAGCAACCAGGAACTCCCGGATAGGCCTCAGGCTTCTGGCCTAGCAGCCGGGAGCTTTCCAACACACGTCCACCCAGGCAGCCGTCTAGGTGGCACAGAACCCCGATCACCTGACCCCTCCCAAGTAAATAGGCTCTCCCAGCAGCCTCTGGGGCCAAAGAAACCCCGACTGATTGGCTGGAACAACATATCCACTCCTAACATGGATACAATGTGATCTTGTCATTCTAGTGTCAAGAGCAGCAGTGCTACCCAATGACAGAAGAGAGGGATTCACCAACCCAGGCTTAGGGCAACAATCAGGAAATTCCCTACCAATTGGCCAGGCTAGTTACCACCTAGCAGAACTAAATTTGATAGCAACCCTGATTAAGACCAGGGTGCTACATAAATTAAAAAAAGATATAAGAGGCTAGTAACATAACCCCACATAGGAAAGTATGCCAACTAAAGAGACCAATTAAATAACTGCCCTTAAAAATTTTAAAAAGTTCAACACTGGCTGCACATCATTAATGTTTAAAAATAATTTAAAAAATTACTAAAAACTCAAGAATACACGGTCAAAATGAAAAAAAAACAATATGCTATGTAACTATACAGTCCGTTAAACATCTCTTTTGCAAAAAACAGTAAGGATTTTGAGATATCTACCATGTCCTCTGAAGCTGAAAGCTCTCATGTGCACTTCGTTTTACTGAGGAGACAACGTTGCTTCTTGTATTTCTAATTGCCTGTTGTCCCCTTTTGCATGCTGCCTCTCTGAACAGACTACAAGGAGCCGTCCTGACATCACTGGGGTAGGTGCTCCTTCAGTCCATGGAAAGCTCTGGCATTTTCACTCTCTGATCGGCCTGTGAAGCACTGCCCACTCCTTTGCCCGGCCTTTGCTCGCCCACTGCTCTGTGTCTATACAGGCTCAGGCTGCTCCCAGCTTGGCTTTTCTTCTGTCAGTTTACCAATTACCAGACCAGAACAGGCAGAGAGAAGCACACAGATTAATAGAAAAATCTACGTGCAAACTAACCTGTACTTGTGCTGTTTTACATAGCACACACACAGCTATTGATTGGCAGATGGGTGTATGTTATGTAAAATAGACTGAGCATGATAGAAGGCTGGAGGACTCTGATGGTTGTAGTTCCCTGTGGGAGATGCAGAAGCTAGCTCAGTGAAAGGAAATGACACGCTAGCTCTGCTGAACTCCTCCCATCATCACTAGCATTATACAGCAAAGCAGGAATGAATAGGAGGGATTAGAGACCACAATTACAGCTATACAGTAGGAAAATAATCATTTCAGTTTTTATGTTTATTACCATGGGTAACTTTCAGGTATTTATATGAGGATTTACTAAAATGTATATGTTTAGTTGTACTTTAAATATCCCCTCCATCATTTTTTCAGTGCCAGCAACAACGTATACTCAAATGCAACCTATCATTATAAATGATCCATCTAAGGATCATAGTGTAAATACACTGTTGGGTCAGGCCCAGCTCTGATGGCAGGCCTTGTCCTATAGGTATGTGTGCCACTTTTGTAGCAAACGCTTCGGTCACCTCTTTAGCATCCATTTTGCCTAAGGGTCCTTTCACACCAGCGGATCGTTCAGGTCCGCCTGTCAGTTATTCAGGCGGACCTGAAGGGACGCTCCATTGTCCTCCACTGACATCCAATCCGCTCCGATCTGCCAAATACAGACGGATAGAAGCCCTATTTTCCATCCGTCTGGCGGATCGGATTAGATGAACACGGACAGACGGTCCGTGTTGATCCGATCCCCCATAGAGGAGAGCGGAGCTCTGACAGGTCTGTTTCTGCACGGAGTGCAGAGACGGTCCCGTCATCTGCCGGCTCAGCGGGGATCAACGGATCAAAACGGGCTCCGCTCGTGTGAAAGAGCCCTAATCCTAAAATAAAATCTATTGGCCTTGGATAACTTTTGATTGAATTGCATTCATACATGCCCAGATCTATGCACAGGGATAGTCATGTCCCTTACATTTGATATAGCTAATATATGCTCCTACTAATTTACTCTAATATAATACATATAAACACAGTAGTTCTTTCCCATACTGAATTGTAGGTTTGTCACTGTACA
Organism: Glandirana rugosa; assembly: GCA_018402905.1. NCBI lineage: Eukaryota > Metazoa > Chordata > Amphibia > Anura > Ranidae > Glandirana > Glandirana rugosa. The sequence goes on along the minus strand of BLSH010345528.1, from coordinate 351,971 downwards.
ACGAATACAGCTGCTAGACTGATATTCCTTACCAGTCTCTTAACAATAGCTTGTACCATCATCTATGAGCTGGTTTTCTCTCTCTTCTAGCATTTCTTCAATCTTGTAGTACTCACATACACTTTCTCAGTAATTAGGTATTTGTACCTCTCAGCCGGGACTTTATGAGATATGCCCCTTCCTTCGGTTCCATCTATACTTTAAATTGTTCACGGATCAGAAAATAATTTACTCCTTATCCTCTTCTTATCCTCACAGTCACACTTCCCCTTCATTCTAATGGAATGTCTCCCAATCTTAAATGTATCAATAGCTACCTGAAAACCCCTCATTCTTGGAAGTCTAGTATACTTCTTAGAGGCTATCTACCCTTGGTCTATGGCATTTTACTTTATTTTCCACTGTGCATATTCTGTTTTTCTATGTAATCCAATTATTTATTCGCAACTACATTCATTGCCACCACTGATTTGCTCAGGATCCTTAGCCTGAGCTGTGAATGGCTATGCCATTAAAGAGAACTAAACATATATTACTTTGCATTAAAGGTTTCTGCTCTCAGTCTTTCTAGGAAGGAAAGGGGTCATATATTCTTGGCTATTATATAAAGTGGAAAGTAATTTATGTGATAAGACTGGGAGAAAAATGTGACGCCGGTGGGGCCAACCGTCTTCAATTTTCCTAGAATCATCCTTCTTTCTAATAGTAATGTAGAAATGAGTAACCTAGGCAAATGATGTCATGCATTCCAGGAGTCTTCAGGAGAGGAAGAGAGGTTTTCTCAGCTAAGCACACGCTCCTGCCTGCACGCCTGAGCTAGGGACAGATTGGTTCCTGGAAGTAAATGCTACATGAATCATCTGCCCTTACTCAAGATGGCCATGGCTAGAAACGCTGGGGGGGGGGGGGATGGGGTTAAAGAGATTTCTCAACACAATAAAGCATGGAGATATGGATGGATGGATGAGCTTGCTTTGAATATTAACATTAATTAAATAGTAATTTAGCTTTGTGATGATCAGGTGCAACGTAGTTCTGCTTTAAGGTTAAAGGAGTTGTAAAATTTCAAGGTTTTTCACCTTACTGCATTCTATGCATTAAGGTGAAAAACTTTGTGTGCTGCAGCTGCCCCCCAGAGCCCCCATCCCCTTTTTCTTACCTGAACCCATTTGTTCCAGTGACATGCACACGCTCAGCAGCTCCAGCCGCTGTCTCTGTCCTCATTGGATAAATTGATTGGCTCCTGCTGCTGTCAATAAAATTCAGTGACACGAAAGCATGTTATACTTACATGCCCTGTGTAGTGGTTTTGCACAGAGCAGCCCAGATCCTCCTCTTCTCGGGTACCCCACCAGCAATCCTGGCCTTTCCCTCCTGCCGAGTGCCCACAGCAAGCAGCTTGCTAGGGGGGGCACCCGAGCCGAGCCGCTGCTCTGTGTGTCCATTCCCCATCCCCCTCTCTCTCCTTGTTGGTTCACTGACTTTGATTGACAGCAGTGGGAGCCAATGGCGCCGTGCTGCTGTCTCAGCCAATGAGGAGGGAGAGTCCCGGGCAGACGACTCTTCCCTTCAACATTGCTGTATCAAGATGGTCTCAGGTAAGTATTATGGGGGATGAGGGGGGCTGCTGCACAGAGAAGAATTTTTATCTTAATGCACAGAATGCATTAAGATAAAAAACCTTCTGACTTTACAACCACTTTAAGTATAAATGTTAGTGTGCATCTAAAGTAGTTAGGATTCAAGTTAGGTGTTAGGTTTAGTGTTAGGATGAGGATAGTATTAAATGGCATGTGGGTACCTCTCATAATTTTAAGCTATTATACTTGTTTATTCTAGAGCATGGGTGCTCAACCTGTGGCCCTCCGGCTCTTGCAGAACTACAAGTCCCATGAGTCAATTTTTCCAATCCAATTCATCCCAAAGGTGTTCTATCGAGTTGAGGTCTGGACTCTGTGCAGGCCAGTCAAGTTCCTCCACCCCAAACTCGCTCATCCATGTCTTTATGGACCCTGATTTGTGCAGGGTCCATAAAGGGGGGGGGTTATGGTGTGGGGTTATTTTTCAGGGGTTGAGCTTGGCCCCTTAGTTCCAGTGAAGGGAACTGTTAAGGTGTAAGCATACCAAGACATTTGGGACAATTTCATGCTCCCAACTTTGTGGGAACAGTTTGAGGATGGCCCCTTCCTGTTCCAACATGACTGTGCACCAGTGCACAAACCAGGTCCATAAAGACATGGATGAGCGAGTTTGGGGTGGAGGAACATGACTGGCCTGCACAAAGTCCTGACCTCAACCCAATAGAACACCTTTGGGATGAATTAGAGCGTAGATTGTAAACCAGGCCCTCTCGTCCAACATCAGTGCCTGACCTTACAAATGCACTTCTGGAAGAATGGTCAAACATTCCCATAGACACTCCTAAACCTTGTGGACAGCCTTCCTAGAAGAGTTGAAGCTGTTATAGCTGCAAAGGGTGGGCCAACTCAATATTGACCAAGACTGGGATGCCATTCGTTCATGTGCATGTAAAGGCAGGTGTCCCAATACTTTTGGTAATCTAATGTCGTTAATAGAACCCTTTTTAATGACTATCGCTTCCAGCAATCTTGAGCTGCAAGAACATATAATGGGACCTCATTTGTGGTCTGACCTCAAGGTTCAACACCTTGGATTTATACAAAGTTATAACATAAAGCACTAAGTCCCCTACGCTGGATTCAGCTATGGTTGCGCTGTTTTGGTTTACAGTCACTTTAATCCAAATGTTATATAACAGTCAATCTCAATACTTCTATTTTAAGAACCAGCAGGGTGTTTTGGCTGATGCTAACCAGAGAATAAAACAAATGAGTAATACATCCATTCATAGCAGCAGGAAGGTGTCAAAAGTAGTGTTAAATAAAGTGTAGCAGAAACCTTACAACAACACTCTTGGGAAATAAGCTCATGACTTGACATTTACTGCAGGAGGTTTAACAAATACCTTTACTTAATTGTTATTAGGATCCCTTGACTTCAGTAAGCTGCCAGGCTCCCACAAGTGTTTTTGTTTAGGCAAAATACATATTCTTATTCTATATTAAAACAGATCTTATTGTCAAATTAATATAACAGTAAGCGATCATGATATCCTGAGATTGTAAAAAATAGTCTAAAAGCACATTCTTATCTTTTAATTAGAATAAATCCTAATCATTCCGGTGTCATATCATATGAGATATTACCCACAGGGCCAGAAGATCCTTAGTCAACCCTGGCCAGTAGTGAGATTGACACTTTCTGTTTTCACAAACTCTTAGTGGAATTTGGGAAATTTTGGCAAACTTTCACTATTGGCAAAACGCATTGGAGTTAATAAGTAAGGAAAATAGGGGCAATTTTAAAGGCATTTTTTTTAAATGAAAATAATAAACGTGTTATACTCACCTGCTCTGTGCAGTTGTACTACATGCACACATGCACGGACCGACATACACCTACGGTGATTCGCGCTATCCAGCCACCTTGCCGCAGTATAACTGCAGCGGGTGGCCGGGAACCGGTTAAAGCTTTCGATAGGCAGGTCAGCAAGCCCAGACCGAGATCTATCAGACACCTGTCCGCGATCTGCAGGTTGCTGATCCCCGCTTTAAAGTAAATCAGCTTCAGCTTTGTAGGTCCTTTTTTTTTTATATATTAAAAAAAAGACAACAATAGCAGCCATTGTTTTGCTAATTTTCCTTGCTTCCTTGCTGCTACTAATGTAAGGCTTAGATCATACGCAGCAGAGACCTGTAAACTGACTTCAGGCTGCTATAGCAGCCAGGGGTTTGTTTACATTCCTTCTGCGGCCTGCTGGATTTTTACTAGAAATGATTCGGGTGAAAATGTCTTGTCTACAGCCTGAGGAAGGTAGGTTTGATTTGTCTGGCATCGATTTACTCCACGCAAACTTATCTTTCATATTTTAACAAAAAGCTGGTATTATATTGAGTTTGTGGCACCAAAAGTATTTTTACTGAAAATATTGCACTAATATCATGTGACATTAAAAATTGCAACTACCACCATTTAATTGTACAGGGTCTCTGCTTTCAGAAAATATATAACATTTTGAGGCTTTAAGTCAGGCATCACCAAGGGGGGACCGCGGTCCGGATGCGGATCGAGTAACAATCCTATCCGGACAGCAGCCTAGCCAAATACATGCCTGAGTATCCTCTAAGACCCCCCACCCTTCCAGAGGCTCTCCTGCCGGCTCACCACTACCATCCTTGAAGAAGGGCAAAAGATTGTAGGCACAGCAGGTCTGAATAGAGGGCAGGACTTTTCAAATAAGAAGCAGGTGATTGGTTGCTAAGCCGCGGAGCGGTTCAAGCAACCATTCACCTGCCTTTACCATGAAAAGTCCTGCCCTCTATTCAGACCTTTTGGCGCTTACAATCTTTTGCAAGCTGGTGGGAGAGCCGTCGGAAGGGTGGGCAGGCTTAGAGGAAACTCAGGCATGCCGCCCACTATTCAGATCTGCCATGCCTCCAACCCTGTGTGTAAGGCAGGACAGTAAAAATAGCTGTGTGGTTGCTGAGATGTGAAGGGGACTTTGGTATGAAGGGAGTGCTTTGAGGAAAGGGACATGAGTCTACAATATGAAGGAAGGCCTGCAGTGTGGAGAGAGGGGACTGTGATGGAATGGGGGGGGGGTCTGTGGTGTAAGAGGTAAGGGGGGGAGGTAATGTGTAGAGAGCACTGTGATGGGGAGAAGAGGGACTATGTTGTGAAGGGGATTGTGGTGTAAGGATGGGGGGACTGAGGGCACTGGTATAAAGGGGGGTATGTGATGTAACGCTAGGTTCACACCTATGCATTTTCTGCGGCTCATATTTGTGCAGGCACAGCAGCCAATTCATTTGAATGGGCTGCTGCACCTGTGCGAAAAAGGTTCCTGCACCTTTTTAAAAATGCAGCCACTGGGAAATTACATGGTGCTTTTGCCCCATGTGATTTCCGGCACCTGAAAATGCACTGTGAGTGTGGCTACAGGTGGTTATGGGAGCGGGAATAGGTGGGATTTACACACTGTCCAGCACCCTCTACCACCCACAATAGTGTAAACCTAGCCTGGGGAGGGCCTAGGGGATTGTGATGTAAAATGGGGTCTAGGAAAGGTGTAAAGGGGGAGACTGTGATGTGAAGGGGGGCTGAAGACACTAATTTAAGAGCTCATTCACACTTATGCATAAATCTATGTTTTCCTGCACTAGAAGAACATAGATCTCTGCAAGGGCATTAGAAAACAATCATTTTCTATGTGCCCTGTTCACACTGCATTTTTTGGCAACTCACTGGAGCTCATCTGAAGGCTCTACAGTCTTTTTCTATGCATCGCAACTGAGCTGTGGTGCAAAAAAATGAATTACAGTAAATGTAATTTTAACATTTCAATAAAGTTGAAAGAAAAAATGGACATACTGAGACGCACTTAAATGTGCTTTGCACTGCCATTTTCTAGACCTCACACTAACAAGTGCAAACAAAGTAGAACCCTGCTGCATCTTACCATGAGGGACAGGATGATCAGGCCCTCAAGGGTGCGGGTACTGTGATGCGTACAGGAGGCTGTGATGTGAAGATTGTTTACAAACATGAGACGTGGACCTCCACTGGAAGACAATTCTATTAACTGCACCTCTGTGAATTTTAATTCAGTACCCCTGCTTAAGTCATCTTTAGGCTTAAAACATGCATATAGCATGAGTGCACAAAAATGAAAAGAAAAAACAATGAATCCAAAAGTGTCATCATTTTTATGGCTTCATGTATTGAGCTATAATATTAAAGCAGAGGAAGAACTACATAATACAGGAACATATGATGGGAAGAACTAGTAAGTTACGTCATATAATTGATATGCTTTACTAGGAATAGTGATTTTATTAACAAATACTTTAGTGGTAGGTGGCTTGAACAGTGCTTTAATCCTAACAGTTCTAGGCACAAGGAGGGAATCATGTAATGTCCCATTGTGAAGGGACTTGGCTCAAGGATTTGATTTTTTGCAGAATAAAACCTTAGCAGTCAGAACCCCTGACCCACCCATGTACATATTCAAAGACAAAAACAACTTGAATATGAGAAAAAATATTGCATGTACAAGTAGATAACTCTAGTTTATATCATGTGTATTAACTGAAGCCTGGCTTTAGGTGAATTCATACAGAAAAAAAGAACAAATCATGCAGCTACTTCTGTGTTTCAATGTCAATTTTTAAAAAAGCAACCCATACGGTCTACTCCCATTTTGTCTATGTACACTTTTGCAAAGAGACAAACACATTGCAAAATGCCTGAAGTCAGTGTGAAGGTGTATTCATTAAAAGGGAAATTTCCAATCCGTGTAGTCACATCTGCAAAAAAGGGCCTATGCCACAATGCAGATAATTAAAAATATCACATATAGAGAGTCTCAGATATACTTCATAAATAAGGTCTGATCTGCCACAAAAAAACAGAAACCCTAATTGAACCTTAGCAACAGGAGATCCTGCTCATAGGGTATCTATTCAATGTTCTTGTTCCAGATCAACAGTCCCACATGAATATAAACAAAATGATACATGTACAAGCTCCAGTTTCGTGTATTTAATATATAGACACAAAGCATACTGCAGAAGCATGAGATAATAGTTGATTTGTATTCTACAACGACTCAAAAATTAGCAACAAGTATGCAAATTAGACCTACGCCACAAAGCAGATGACTAGAGATATTTTACATATATGATGTACTCTTCTGATGTTCCCTGTAGGCCTCATCTGCAACAAAGAGAAATCCAGATTGAACCTCAGCAACTAGAGGTCCTACTTCTAAGTTATCTATTCCATGTGCATATTCATGATCAAACAATACCCCATGAACATGCATAGCCTCCAATTTCATGTAGACTTAGAGTACTGCAGACGCATAAGGTCAGAGTTGTGGTGTATACCAATCAAACAGCAATAAGTATGCGACTGAGGCTTATGCCACAAAGCAGGCAATTAGCATTGTCTCATATCAGAGACATAACCTAGTCTCTTGCTACCAGCCCATGGAGGAACTCAGGAGGCTCCAGGGGATAGAAGTCTAAGGTTGAACAAAGCAAGTGGAGTGAATATTATGTTGTGGTGAGAAATAATAGGCAGAGCTTTCACCCTATGACCTGACATAACTAAAGGTTTTAGTTGGGACAGAAGCAAATATGAAACACATAACTACTACGTATTTAGTCAGTACATAGTGATTCCCCCAAATGCACCACAGTACATCGGAGTAGCTTAATTTACTCCACACTCATGTGGCCAGAAGCATGAATGTCTGGCATGATGAGGGAATGAGACTCCATAATGTCTCTAATGACACTAGAGGGAATCCAGACAGGTCTCTAGTATGATCAAACAAAGGTTCCACCCATGGCTCCATCCCCCGCCCATAGATGTCCCATCTCAGCTTCTGTGTATAGGACAACTTGAGGATGACTGCCCCCTGAATGGCAGTCTGACATTGCACATGTGGGTGGTATTTTGGCCAAGGGAACAGCACCTGCAGTTTCTGTTAAGCAAGCCAGACCAGAAGTACATCACCACTGTGATGTCGGAAGTGTGACACCCCCAGACCACGTCAGCCACACAGTCCAGAGCAAGATCCAGTCCCAATAAGGCCTGCCACAGGGAATTGACCTGTAATAGTCCAGGCAAGCACAAGTTGCCCCCCCCCGAAAGTGGAGTAGTCAAGTCATCTTCCAACTTCTGTCTGAGGGGGGTGGGGGGGGGGCCACCACTAACGCAGCTAAACCTGTGGTATTATATGCTCCTCTTTTAGCCAAGTGTGACTCCTTAGAGAATTTTTTTAGGGAGGGAGTAGACTTAGCCACTCAAAGCCTGCTACCAACCTGCCAGGCCCATTCCTGCAAGGTGTGGGGTTCAATAGCCATGGAGGCTCTTGCAGTCTAGCATGAAGGCCTAAGAAAAAGATAAAACCATCAGAATCTAATCTTTTGGTGTTCCATGTAGGCCTGATGATGAACTGGGGAGGCTGGTTTGCTCTGGCCTTTTATACTTGTAGATGATCTGGTTTCCTATTTTAGGTGAGCAGAGCCAATATTTCTCCCCTATGCGGTTCTGGAAGATGAATTGGGAAAGATTAGTTATACCTGTGAAAATGTAAATGAAAAATGCATTACTATAGAGGTCAGTGACTTATCATTTAATATGTAGGAGTTAACGAGAGTCTCAATAAAATTCACACTACCACCAAGATATATAGTAATAGGCGGATATATACATAGCACTAATATAAGCTACACATGGCTAAATCTGAGCATTCAGAAATGAGTAATCAAAATCTTTGCAGACATGAATAGCATTTTAGATGAAAAACTCGGACCAGGTGCCGATCTATCGTGATCTGCCAACGCAATCACTCTCTAAACTTGGAAAAAATACTTTTATTATTCAAGTTGATTGCTCATCATTGTGATGCTTTTGCAACCTTTTGTATACAGTTGAATACTGACTTCTCTCTGAGTCTCTAAACAGAAAGATAACTCACTCATTTTCTACAAAGGGGTAGTGACCTTCTTTATACAGTAAGTCTAAGAAAAGTTGTTTTAAAAACAGAGAGCATCTTAGATGCTTATTTATTCTCATTATTTTACCAAAGAGTGTAGCACAAATCCACCGGTATTATTATGACAGGCTTAGAAATTGCATGCCCTTTGTTAAAGGTTATGCCTGGCAAAATACTTGGCACACAAAAGTTCAGGCAGAATTTAGACATTTTAGCTACACAATCAACATTTTTTTTACATTTCATAACCGGTACGCATTATGACTGCCATCAGTTGACTAGGACAAATACACGTGTACTTTTTTCTTTTGAAGAAAGGCAAATCTGAAGCTAGAATTTAGAAATCAGTGGCGGCTGGTGCTAAACTTTTTTCTTTTTTTGTGGGGGGGGGGGCAGCAAACAAACACCCCCCCCTCCCCAGGTCCGCACTCACCCCTCCAGGGTCACGGGGCCGTGGCTTCCCCGGCTACCTCTCCAGGCCAGCACACCACCCTCAAAATTTCCACTCGCCTGCTCTCATTTGGCAAGTGGAAATTAGTGGAGGGTGAGCGTGGAGCAGGGGCAGATGGACTGGTTTGACAGTTTCCTGGACGATTGCTTCTGGCAGAAGCGATGCGGCCATCAGAGCAGCACGGAGCGTGGCTCCCTGCCCCCCAGTCCGCTCTGATGTCCTGTACAAAAGGCTGCATCGTTTCTGCCAGAAGCGATCAGCCAGGAAACTGTCAGAAGGATCAGGCCGCCGGGTGACACAGAGCAGGGATCTCCCGCTAAGACGCTGCTTGTACATGAATAGCTGGCCGTTGTCAAAGTCCCGCCTCCTGGACTGGCATTGGACCAGTGTGCTGTCTATTAGAGTATCCAGTCTAGGAGGCGGGACTTCATTTGACAGCGGCGGCTATTCATATACAAGCCGCGTTTCAGCGGGAGATCCCAGCTCTGTGTCATCTGGCCGGCAGATCCTCCCCATTCCTCCCTGATGCATTGCTGGGCACTGATGAGGCTGCATTGATGGGCAATGATACGCTGCACTCATGGGTACTGATATGCTGCACTGATGGCCAATGATATGCTGCATGTATGGGCAATGATACGCTGCACTGATGAGCAATGATATGCTGCACTGATTGGTACTAATATGCTGCACTGATGGGCAATGATATGCTGCACTGATGGGTACAGATATGCTGCAATGATACGTTGCCTTGATGGCCAATGATACGCTGCACTGATGGGCAATGGTATGCTGCATTGATAGGCAATGATACGCTGCACTGATGGACACTGATACACTGCACTGATGGGCATAGATACTCTGCACTGATGGACAAAGGTATGCTGCACTGATGGGCAATGATGCACTGCACTGATGGGCAATGATGCGCTGCACTGATGGGCAATGATACGCTGCACTGATGGGCACTGATGGGCACTGATAGGCTGCACTGGTGGGCACTGATATGCTGCACTGGTGGACAATTATACGCTGCATTGATGGGCAATGATACGCTGTACTGATGGGAACTGATACGCTGCATTGATGGGCAATGATATGCTGTACTGATGGGCAATAATATGCTGTACTGATGGGCACTAATACGCTGCACTGATGGGCAATGATACGCTGCACTGATGGGCAATGGTGCGCTGCACTGGTGGGCCTGCACTGGTGGCCACTGACAGTCTACACTGATGGACATTGATATGCTGCACTGATGGGCAATGATAGGCTGCACTGATGGACAATGATAGACGTCACTGATGGCTACTGATATGCTGCACTGATGGGACTGCACTGATGGGCGCTGTTGAGGCTGCACTGATGGGCACTGATGAGACTGCACTAATGGGCACTGATGAGGCTCCACTGATGGGACTGTACTGATGGGCACTGATCAGCTGCACTGATGGGCACTGATATGCTTTATGTTAATATTGTTAAAGTTGTTGTCAATATTTATTTTTGGAACTTAATTTTGTATAAAACATTTAACAGTGTAATTTCATTAGATAATTTACGAGGGGGTGTTTAGGGGCGGACTTAGGGACGAGCAGGGTAGGAGTTACATACAAATTAGAAATTGCTAATCAGACAATGGCGGATTGATCCTCCTATTAAGATTTTGCATCAGGCTTCTCAAACCTTTGCATACCTGCTCTTTATATGATGACTAAGCTTCTGCTCTTCATGACATTTATGAAAAAGGGTGGAGCATGGGTGATCTTAAAATAATGCCCTCCCTGAAAAAAGTTCTGCGGATACCCAGGGAAGTGATATGTGAGATTAAGGCCTCTTGCACACGGACTTAATACTTTACTGATGTTTATATGCAGGATCTTGCTGGCAGAGGCTGGCATATAGATCCTGAGTAAAACATGCAAGGTATGTTCAGTAAAGATCTTATGTATAGATTACTGCACTCAAACATATATACAGCGGGTAAAATAAGTATTGAAATTGAAATACAGTGGAACCTCGGATTGCGAGTAATGCAGTTTACGAGCGCTTCGCAATACAAGCAGTTTTTTTCAAAAAAATCCTGACTCGGGTTTGCGAGTGATGTCTTGCAAAACGAGCAGGATTCGAGCCTCTGTGCATGCAATACCATATGTGACCAGAGGTGTGGGGGTGTGGTGAGGCTCGGAGACGCTCGAGAAGCACTCAGAAATACCAAAAGTGTCAACAGTTCCTGAGCATTTCCAAATGTTTCCGAGCGTCTCCGCGCCTCAGCAGTGCCCCCGCACCTCTGGCCACATACAGTACTGCATAGACAAGCAGTCACTGTGGAATGAATTATCTGAGTTTCCTATGGGGAAACTTGCTTTGATAAACGAGTGCTTTGGATTACAAGCATTCTCCTGGAACGGATAATGCTTGTAATCCAAGGTTCCACTGTAAGTAATTTTTCTACGTAAATGCATTTCTAAAGGTGCTATTGACATTAAATTTCCACCACGTGTTCTTTAACGACTCATGCAATCCAGCTGATTGCAACCCATACATTTGCAATCCATACATACAAAGAAACCAAAACAAATAAGTTCAGAAATTAAGTTATGTTTAATAAAATGGAATGACACAGGGAAAAGGTATTGAACACATGAAGAAAGGGAGGTGCAAAAAGGCATGGAAAGCCAAGACACCAGCTGAAATCTATCAAAAAAGCAATCCTGCCCCTTGTCAGTGCAAATTAATATCAGCTGGTTCAGTCCCAACTGATGGCCTATAACCACTTCCACACTGCCTAACGTATATTCACGACGACAATGTGGACGCTTGGCGCGAATCAACGTAAAAATCTGCGGGTGGCCGCTAGGGGGCGCGCACACCCGCCGTACTCCTGAGGAGTGTGCCCGCGGCTCGGGCAGACCCGATGTCCGCCGGTGAGCCGCGATGAGCGCCCACAGCCAAAGAAGGGGTGGTTCCCCACTCTGTTAGTGGGGGCATAGGAGATCTACTAATCCCTGTCACTGGGATCAGTTAGATCTCTTATGCCCATGGTAGCCCAGTCCCCTCACAGTTAGAACACGCCCAGGGAACACACTTAACCCCTAGATCTCCCCCTGCAGGATAACCCCTTCACTGCCAATGACATTTATACAGTAATCAGTGGACATTTACATTTCTGATTGCTGTATAAATGTCATTGGTCCCACAAAAGTGTCAAAATGGTCCGACATGTCCGCTGCAATAACGCAGTACCGCTAAAAATCGCAGATCGCCGCCATTACTAGTAAAAAATAAAATAAAATAAAAACCCCAGAATTGAATTCTCATCGTCCGTAAACATGGCCACTTTTGCACAAACCAATCAATAAACACCGATTGCGATTTTTTTTTTTTTACCAAAAATATGAGGAAGAATATAAATCGGCCAAAACCGATGAAAAAAAAATGTTTTTTTATATTTTTTTTTTGGATTTGGATTTTAGCAAAAAGTAAGAAATTTGGGTTTTTTTGCAAAATCGTCGCTCTTCTTTTGTTTATAGCGGTGATCAGAAATGACGCAGAGGTGATCAAATACCACCAAATGAAAGCTCTATTTGTGGGAAAAAAAGGACGCAAATTTTGTTTGGGTACAATGTTGCACGACCGCGCAATTGTCAATTAAAGCGACGCAGTGCCGAATTGCAAAAAGTGCTCTGGTCCTAACCTGGGAAATCCTTCCGGGGCTGAAGTGGTTAAAAAGGTGTCTCATTACCAAATTAAACAGCACCTTGTATGCACTTGAAAGCACTTTATATATGGTTATTATTATTGTTAATGAACCACCACCATAAACTAG
>BLSH010345528.1:322183-339091 GCA_018402905.1 Glandirana rugosa | reverse complement strand
AGGAAGAATATAAATCGGGCCAAAACCGATGAAAAAAAAATGTTTTTTTATATTTTTTTTTTGGATTTGGATTTTAGCAAAAAGTAAGAAATTTGGGTTTTTTTGCAAAATCGTCGCTCTTCTTTTGTTTATAGCGGTGATCAGAAATGACGCAGAGGTGATCAAATACCACCAAATGAAAGCTCTATTTGTGGGAAAAAAAGGACGCAAATTTTGTTTGGGTACAATGTTGCACGACCGCGCAATTGTCAATTAAAGCGACGCAGTGCCGAATTGCAAAAAGTGCTCTGGTCCTAACCTGGGAAATCCTTCCGGGGCTGAAGTGGTTAAAAAGGTGTCTCATTACCAAATTAAACAGCACCTTGTATGCACTTGAAAGCACTTTATATATGGTTATTATTATTGTTAATGAACCAGATTAAGGAGATTGACTGATAGGTCGGCAAACAAGGGATGAGCAAGCGCTGTATTTTTTTAATACATCATTACCAAGGTGTCAAACAAGAAACATCTCATGATTGGTAAAAGCAAAGAGCTCTCTCAACACCTTTGCAACCTTATTGTTGCAAAACATACTGATGGCATTGGTTACAGAAGGATTTCTAAACTTCTGAATGTTTCAGTGAGCACTGTTGGGTCCATAATCCAGAAGTGGAAAGAACATCATTTCACCATAAACAGATCACGACCAGGTGCTCCTCTCAAGATTTCTGATAGAGGAGTGAAAATAATTATTAAAAGAGTTGTCCAAGAACCAAGGACCACTAGTGGAGAGCTTCAGAAAGACCTGGAATTAGCAGGTACAATTGTTTCAAAGAAAACAATAAGTAATGCACTCATCCACCATGGCTTGTATGCACGCTCACCATGCAAGACTCCATTGCTAAAGAAAAAGCATGTTGAAGCTTGTTTAAAGTTTGCTGCACAACATTTAGGCAAGCCTGTGAAATACTGGGAGAATATAATCTGGTCAGATGAGACCAAAATTGAACTCTTTGGATGCCATAATACACATCATGTTTGGAGGTCAAATAGCACTGCACATCACCCCACAAACACCATCCCAATAGTGAAGTTTGGAGGTGGGAACATCATGGTGTGGAGCTGTTTTTAAGCATACGGTACTGGCAAACTTCATGTCTTTGAAGGAAGGAAAGTGATTATTTACTTTGCAAAGAATACCCAATCATGTGCATGGAAACAAAATGTATTTTTGCTTGCACATGATTGGATGATGAAAGCCAGCGAGCTTCATCTCATTCACTAAGCTAAATGAAATTTCCAGCTGAATGAAACAGCCTGTTTGCCCACTCTGTTTCCATAACTTGCTGGGCAGAGATTGCCAGTCAGGGTTACAGACTAGCCACCTATCTGTTTCCCTAACAATTCTAGGTTGATTGTAGTTGTATCAGGACAGTTGCACCAACACAGTAAAATACTGTATCTGATATTTTTCTTTTAAACGGAAATAGACTCACATTCACTAGATCTCTGCGGTACCTCTGAGCTCCCTGCCAGACATGGATATGTTTGGCTGGTCTGGTTTGGGGTATCGGTCTTCATCCATTTCGTTTGAGCCAAGATGACATTGGCATAGGGCCAACGTGGTGCCCATATTTAAAAAGGGATCAAAGTCTTTCCCAAGTAACTATAGACCTGTTAGTTTAACTTATATAGTCAGGAGAGTTTAATAAAAGACCACATAGATGAGTTCTTGCTGGAACAAAATATTTTAAGCAACAGACAGCATGGATTCATGAAAGACAGAAGTTGTCAAACAAACCTGATTTCATTTTATGAGGAGGTAAGTAAAACCTTGGACAGACGGGTGGCTGTGGACGTGGTATACTTGGATTTTGGAAAAGCGTTTGACACCGTTCCCCACACACGGCTAATGTGTAAGGTAAAGTCTACAGGCTTGGAAAGATCAATTTGTAAATGGATAGAAACCTGGCTAAAAGACTGAGTTCAGAGAATAGTGGTTAATGATTAATACTCTTACAATGGTCTAAGGTTATCAGTGGTGTACCCCAAGGTTCAGTGTTGGGACCAGGGCTATATCTTTATAAATGATATAGGGTCTGGGATTAAAACTACAATTTCAGTCTTTGAAGTTGACACCAAGCTATGCAGTGGAATAACGTCCTTACAGAATGTCTCCAACTTGCAAGCAGACCTCAATGCACTGTCTAATCGGGCGACTTTGTGGCAAATGAGGTTTAATGTTGACAAATGTAATGTTATGCATTTGGAGGCTAAGAATATGCATGCATCGTACATACTAGGGGGAGTACAACTGGGGGAATCCATAGTGGAGAAGGATCTGGGTGTTCTGGTAGATCATAAGCTTAATAATTGCATACAATGCCAAGCTGCGGTTTCCAAAACAAGCAATGTCCTTTCTTGTATTAAGAGAGGTATGGACTCCAGAGATAGAGACATTCTTTTGCTCCTGTACAAAGCATTAGTAAGACCTCATCTGGAATATGCAGTTCAGTTTTGGGCACCAGTTCACAAAAAGGATATCAGGGAACTGGAGAAAGTGCAGAGAAGGGCAACCAAACTAATAAGAGGCATAGAGGAGCTCAGCTATGAGGAAAGATTAGAGGAACTGAATTTATTGTCTCTTGAGAGGTGGAGATTAAGGGGGGATATGATCAACATTTATAAATTCAAAAGTGGTCCATATAGTGAACTTGGTGTTGAGTTATTCACTTTAAGGTCATCACAGAGGACAAGGGGGCACTCTATACGTCTAGAGGAAACAAGATTTCATCTCCAAATACGGAAAGGTTTCTTCACAGTAAGAGCTGTAAAAATGTGGAATCGGCTCCCTCCAAAGGTGGGTCTTGCTAGCTCCCTAGATCACTTTAAAAAAGGCCTGGATTCTTTCCTTAACCGCTTGCTGACCAGCTGCTGTCGTTTGACGGTGCGCAAATCGCTGTAGCTGTACGGCGGTGCTTGAACAGGAGATAGTGGGCGCGCTTTCATACTATTTTCTTTTCAACCTTACTTTCTACGTGTTTTCCTTTATCTTCTATCCTACACTGTCTTCAGTTTGCTCACATTCTTGCCCTTTTCTCATTCTATTATTCTCTTTGTACAAAAAACTATGGGGAAAACCCCTACAGAGGTTAAAACATATGTGTTTGAAAAATAGATAAAGTTAAGGTGAATTTGTGATAACAAATACAAATCTTAAGAAATATCAGGTTATTCATCTCATCACTTTGCCTGGGGACTGCAAAAGAACATTTCTACAGTTTCAAAAACAAATTTCCACACAAACACTGACTCCCACACAAAGGAGCGGGCTGAAAATGATATTCGCTTGTCACAATCATAAGCCAAAAAAAAATGCCACACAGAGTAACAGTGCGGTAGAGTTCATTAACTACTTATAATGCCATGGTACAAAGGTCAACCAGGGCAACCGATAGGAAGGTAGAGCCAGCCTACTGTACAGAGCCAGTAGTTTCCTTGGCCCCATCAGTTCAGCAGCAGAGGCTAGGGACAGAGAGAGGACTATCTACTTATTTTTTGGGAGGAGACAGAGTAATCCTGAAACTCACAATCCCAACAATTAAAGTGGTTGTAAACCTCAGTCATGAAATCTGAACAAAGCACATATATGTGCAGTGTTTACTTGTCCATCTCCAAAGCTCTAAGCATCGTTTCTCTCTAGTGCTTCGTTCTTCTGTTATCAGCATGAATCACTTCTGAGAGGTTTTCCGG
Organism: Glandirana rugosa; assembly: GCA_018402905.1. NCBI lineage: Eukaryota > Metazoa > Chordata > Amphibia > Anura > Ranidae > Glandirana > Glandirana rugosa. The sequence goes on along the minus strand of BLSH010345528.1, from coordinate 335,356 downwards.
CACATGAGATAAATTTGGAGGGAGCTGAGCACACAGCTTGTCTATTCACAACACAGCTCTGTATCCTTCCTTCGTTCCTGTGCTGTGTGTGGAGGGTGTGTGTCCCTTTCTTCCAATCAGCTCTCACACATTGTAAGTGCAGCTCTCCACTCCCTCCTCTCTGCTCCTCACAGATGCAGAAGGATTTTATCACAAATCTGCACTTTTGAATGGAGAAGAGAAGAATGCAGATAAACAAGTAAAACGTATGTAGGAGGATTTGCTTCACCTCTGTGTATTACCTGAAACTATACACTTAAGTGGGTATATGAGAGTGTTTACAACCACTTTAAAGAAAAGTTTATTCATTTTTTATTTTATGTATGACAGGTACTTATATAGTATATATTGTACATTCACATCAGTCCCTTCCCTCAAGGAGCTTATAATCTAAGGTCCCTAACCCACATTCATACATACACATACTAGGTACAATTTAGACAGGAGCCAATTTTTCTACCAGTATGTCTTTGGAGTGTGGGAGGAAACCGAAGTATCCGGAGGAAACCCACGCAGTTACAGGGAGCACATGCAACATTACATACATAATGTGCCCTGACCTCCCTACCGGCCCTATATATACATCCTGGTAGGGAGGCGGTTGCACCGGGATTATGGTTGAGGCTACAACCATGATCCCGGGGTTATTTTTTTCAGTCGGCAATTCTGCTTCATGTAAAAGTATTCCCGAGCAGTTGGGCAGCTGCTGGAATACTTTTACAGGTGGCGGAAGGTGGTCCCATCCCTCTCCTGCCACTATTACTGGGCCCCCCCGACGATGCGACCGGCGACATCCATGTCCTCCCACTGTGTGACCTGTGTGACGTCAGAACCGGCAAGCGTCGACTATGCCGTCACTTCCAGTCCTGGCTCTTTGTTTACTGGACGCATAGCGGCCAGTGAAGCAGCCAATCAGACCGATCGGCTGATCGTCTGATTGGCTGCATTGGAGCCCAAAGGAGAGATGGGGAGTCTAATAGACCCCCCATCTCTCCATAAAGTGTACCTGGCATTGCTATTGCCGTCAAAAGGGATGTTTACATTCCTTTTGATAATAAAAGTGATCAAAGATTTTTTTTTTTAAGAAAAATACTGTAAAAATAAATAAAATAAAACAAATAATAATTAACCACTTGCCGTCGTTATACGGGGGCAGGTCGGCTCTCCTGCGTGAATCGTTGTAGGTGTATGGTGGTCCGTGCACGAGCTATTGTGGGCGTGTGCACGCCCGCAGATCCCGTGGACTCGATGTCCGCCGGCGACCCGCGATCGCCTTGTACAGAGGCAGAACAGGGATCTGCCAATGTAAACAAGGCATATCCCCATTCTGCCAGTGGACATGTCAGAGATCTGCTGCTCCCAGTCATCGGTAGCAGTGATGTCTGTGTCCCTCCCAGCCCATCCCCCCTACAGTTAGAACACGCTGAAGGAACACAGTTAACCCCTTGATCGCCCGCTAGTGTTAACCCTTTCCCTGCCAATGTCATTTTTACATTGATCACTGCATTTTTATAGCACTGATCAATGCAATAATGTCACTGGTCCCCAAAAAGTGTCATTTGGGGTCAGATTTGTTCGCCACAATGTCGCAGACCCACTAAAAATCGCAGATCGCCGCCATTACCAGTAAACACAATTTTAAAAAAGTCCCTAAATCTATCCCTAAACCTATCTATAGTTTGTAAATGCGATAACTTTTGCACAAACCATTCAATATATGCCTATTGCCATTATTTTTTTTTTTTTACCAAAAATATGTAGAAGAATATATATCAGCCTAAACTGATGAATACATTTTTTTTATATATTTTTTTGGATATGTATTATAGCAAAAAGTAAAAAAAAATTTTTTTTTAAATTGTCACTGGTTTTTTGTTTATAGTGCAAACAATAAAAACCGCAGAGGTGATCAAATACCACCAAAAGAAAGCTCTATTTGTGGGAAAAAAGGACATAAATTTTATTTGGGTACAGCGTCGCACGACCGCGCAATTGTCCGTTAAAGTAACGCAGTGCTGTATTGTAAAAGGTGGCCTGGTCAGGAAGGGGGCAAATCCCTCCAGGGCTGAATTGGTTAAAAAAAAAATCCGTGCTCACACGCAGTGGCGAATGCACACGTCAGTCCTGCGCAAATATGTAAACATTGATCACATCATGCATGTGAGGCATCACCGCGATCGTCAGAGCGAGAGTAATAATTCTAGCACTAGACCTGCTCTGTAAATCTAAACTGGTAACCTGCAATGGCTTTTAAAGCATCACCTATGGATAATTTACAGTACCATCATTTGTTGCCATTCCATGAACGTGCACAATTTTAAAGTGTGACATGATAGGTATCTATTTTCAGCATAACATCATCTTTCACATTATAGAAAAAAATTGGGCTAAATTTACTGTTTTTTTTTTAATTCATTAAAGTGTATTTTTTCCAAAAAAAAGATTGTTTTAAAAGACCGCTGCACAAATACCGTGTGACATAAAATATTGCTCACCACCATTTTATTCTGTAGGGTCTCTGCTTAAAAAATATACTATGCCTTGGGGTAATTAATTTAAGTAATTTTCTAGTTAAAAAAAAGTTGATTTTTACATGTATATGAGAAGTGAATTGGCCCGGTATTGAGGTAGGTAAATTATTTCTAATTTTAAAACAATAAGAATACATATACCTTATATAAATCCTGTATAATAATAATAATATACCCATTATGCGCAGATCGATACCAAATACCCATCCAAATTCAGAGCTATCATTAAAAAAAGGAAAGATAATTAAAGATAAACAGGCTAAATAACCAGCTACAGAAATAAAATAGTTGTGAACCTAGAGACTGCAAAAGTTAAAGCCCGACTGAAGTCTTAACCCTTTTTTATCTCTTTATAGTTATTCACCTCTGCACATCACATTCTGATTTGTGATTGATCTTTGCTTGGTAAAGTCCTAAAATACTCCTTTCTCTCCGTGAAAATGCAGCGTCCCTCTCTACCACTCCAGTGTAATGTTCACACCCCTTATCACAAGTGTCTTCATACAGAGGACACTATGGAGCATGCATAGGTGTGCGCAGCCTATTGTATTAGGGTGTGCACCCTAAAGCTCAAACACACTTGTGTGTGCGTGTCTACATATATATGACCCCGGTACATTGTTCTCCATGCCAGCACAGTGAAAGAGAAGTGTGTAAACATTTTGATTATGGCAGAGTCGGTAAAAGGGAGACGTTTCCAATCTTCCTGCTGTCACACAGAGTGATAATGCTAATGCACATGGGGTGATTAGGCACACCGGCACACCCTGTGCACAAGCCTATTGGAGCATGCCATGCTAGATCTGTTACTTAGTGCTGATTATTAAGAGAACTAGGTATAACTTTGTTACATATTGGACTGCACAGCCAGATGTAGACACCCTTCCCAACTACTGTAACACACTATAAAATGCAAAGCTGTGTCTTTAACCACTTCCTTACTGGGCACTTAAACCCCCCTCCTGCCCAGACCAATTTTTGGCTTACAGCGTTGTCGCATTTTGAATGACAATTGCGTGGTCGTGCGACGTTGTACCCAAATAAAATGTGCGTCTTTTTTTCCCCACAAATAGAGCTTTCTTTTGGTGGTATTTGATCACCTCTGCATCATCATTTCATCAGTTTTGGCCGATACATATTCTTCTACATATTTTTGGTAAAAAAAAATCGAAATCGACGTAAATTAATTGGTTTGCGCAAAAGTTATCGCGTCTACAAACTATGGGAATTGATTTATGGCGTTTTTATTATTTTTTTTTTTTTTACTAGTAATGGCGGCGATCTGCAATTTTTATCAGGACTGCGATATTGCAGCAGAAATGTCGGACATTTTTTACACATTTTTGGGACCAATGACATTTATACAGCGATCAGAAATTTAAATATCCCCTGATTACTGTGTAAATGTCATTGGCATTGAAGGGGTCAACCTGTAGGGGGCAGTGAAGGGGTTAACAAATGTTCCCTGGCTGTGTTCTAACTGTGGAGGGGCGGGGCTGGCCGGGACATAACAGATCTAACTGATCCCAGTGACAGGGATCAGTAGATCTGCTATGTCCCCCTTCACAGAACGGGGAACCGCCGTGTTTACAATGGCGGTTCCCCGTTCTGCCGCTCTGTCAGGCGATCGTGGGTCTCGAGCGGACATCGAGTCCACCCGACCCACGGGCACGCCCGCGCAGCGTGTGGCGGGCGCGCGCGCCGCTGCTGCCACCAGGGGGTGCGCCGGGAGCGTGCACAGGGGACGATGTCCATGGACGTCGTCCCGGCATTTCAGATCCGCGCTGGAGCCGTACTTCCGGTATAGCGCGGATCTGGAGGGGTTAAAGACTGTGTTGAACTAGGCTTTAAAAATATTAAAGCTTTTCTAGATGAAAACGAAGAAAGTTTGGCATTTAAGTGACAACCTGTATTCACTAATTAAAGTCTTTAAGGATGCAAGTTTTTTTAAACCTTTCTCCGTTAATCGTTTAAAATCTTGCATCTGTAACAACTTACAGCAGAACTAATGTATAGGGTGGGGTAGGCATATTAGCACATTATGGTGCACTTACATCTCAGTGTGCTGTCTTCCAGCTATGAGAGGTCCAAGCTCAAGTCACAGCTCCATCTGTTCCATCTTGGTTCTGTTAGATGTTTTGATGCAATAATGACGTCTCCCCTTTCGTGCTTCAGATGCTAAGCACTACAACACATGACAAAAAATTGCACCGTGGAGAGAAACATCCAACCATTCATTTACACTGGATCTCAGGAGAAGCGTCTAGAGCTCAGATAAGGAAGCTGGAGTAAAAGTGAGGTTATTTCCTACAGAAAGCAGTTAAGGAGGAGGTCCAGCCACTCCAAGAAAAATTAAAAGTCAGCAGCTACAAATACTGCAGCTGCTGACTTTTAATATAAGGACACTTACCTGTCCAGGGTTCCCGCGATGTCAGCACCCCAGCCAATCTTCAGATTGACTGTCAGGGGCAGCCGCCGCCATTCCTGGTAAGGGCCGGTTCACACCTAGGCGATCCGACTTCAGGGGCGTCTTTGCTAGGCGATTTGAAAGTGACCTCAGAGCTACTTTGAACATTACAATGCAACCTGAAGCGACCTCCATGCCAGGGGACTTTGCCTGTGGCCAACCAGAGAAAAGAGGGAGGGGGTTGCCTTCAAAAATGATTTTCTTTTTCCTGTAAAGTCACTTCAAAGTTGCTTCTTGATCTTGGACTTCCATCGACTTCTATGGGCTCAAATCGACTAGAAGTCGCTTTGAAATTGTACAGGAACCTTTTCAGAAGTCGGAGCTCCTTGAGTAGCACATATTAAGACGGCTCCATTCATTTCAATGATGGCAGGCAATTTGAGGCGACTTGGGGGGACACAAGTCGGATTGCAAATCGCCTAGGTGTGAACGGGCCCTTAGGGAACCTGGCAGTCAAGCCTTCAGGCTTCAGAGCCAGTTCCCTACTGCGCATTAGGCTTGTGTAATTAGTTTCATTCCGAATTTCGTTTTTACAGAATTTTTCTAAATTCGGCAATTCCGACGAATTCTGAATTTCCGAATTTTTTCAGAATTTTCGTTTTTCCGATTCGAATATTCGGCATTCTGAAAATCGGAGAATCCGAATTGCGGTCATTTCGGAAATTAGGCAATCGAGATAGCCGAAAATCCAAAATTCGGAAATCGGAAAATTCAAAAATAACAAAGAACATTTGAAAGAATAGCAAAACCTAAAAAATCTGCGCTGTGGATGTGTCTCACTAAAATAACAATGTAAATAAATAAATCAATCACAAATTCAAACCATAATACAAATACAGTGAAATGATTGCAAACAGGGGGCTGCTGTACTCAGGTAAAAACCTGCTGAATGTATGTTGTATCTATAAACAGCGCCAACCTTGTATTAGTGACACCAATTATATAACTCTCCCAAAATCACAACTACATGGACAAAAAGGTCCGTTCTAGTCCATAAACAAATCAGTGCAACGTCAAGTAGTGTCCTTATAATCTTTAAAAGTGACAAAGTGCTTTAAGGTGCTCTCCAGTACTCCACACAAATCAGTGCAAATGGTGCCAAGTGCCGGGAACCCTCTTGTGCCCCCACTCACCAGAAAATATGGACCTACTGCTTTTTAGGTCAAAAAAGCTTAGGTACTGGTGAGGGTAGGGTGATTCTTGACTAGGCAGACTGAAGGAAATGAACCGACTTGTAACCAGCATGATAGATGGATCCACGGTGGCTCAAAAAGACAAAGGGATATTCATAGTGCAATCTGTATAAAATAGCTATTTATTGCGCATAAACGAAGCTACTTACAAGATGCCAATGAATAAACAGCATGAAGAAATCATACACCGGTACGGCGTGGTGACTAGCGTGTGTTCCACCAACTGCCGGCGGATGTGATGTAAACGGCTGTGATGGACCGGATATGATGTCATATCATGCTGGCTACAAGTCGGTTCACTGGAGAGCACCTTAAAGCACTTTGTCACTTTTAAAGATTATAAGGACTCTACTTGACATTGCACTGATTTGTTTATGGACTATAACGGCCATTTTTGTCCATGTAGTTGTGATTTTGGGAGAGTTATATAATTGGTGTCACTAATACAGGGTTGGCGCTGTTTATAGATACAACATCTGAAATAATATCTAACTAATAAATAACTGTAAAATTAAAGGTATTGGAATTTCCTTGAAAATATGGCAGTTAGTGATAAATGTCATATTTAAGTTCGCTAACAGCCAAATGTGAAAGGAAATTCCAATATCTATAATTTAATAGTTATTTATTATTATTTCAAATGTTCTTTCTTACTTCCGAATTTCAGGAAATGTTAGAAGATCGTTTCGTGGAAAAAGGTTATAGGAGACCGTTTACATACGACAAAAAAATCCACGAGGTTGGAAATATAGAGGAACACTCTTTTACAAAACAAAATCAAAAAGGAAAAATGATTTCTCAGAGATCCCACTGATTTTTGATTATAGTATGCAACATAAAAAAATTGAGAACATTGTTCAAAAGTCATTGGAACATTTTAACTGCAGATCGACACCTAGCACAAGTTCTCCCTACTATACCAAGATTTGTTTATAGAAAAGCACCAACAGTTAGAGAATTAGCAGCAAAGAATATATTGGATTCCCCCAAAATGCCTTACTTTACTTTTTCTGAAGGAAAAGGGTTTTGCCCTTGCAAAAAGTGTTTGGCTTGTCAACATACAAATAGTAATAAAAAGAAAAAAGAAGAATTTACTTCAACATCAACTGGCAAGAAATATAACATAAAATAATTCATCTCCTGCAAGACAGAAGGAGTTGTTTATGTCTTAGAATGTCCATGTCATCTGCAATACATAGAGAGAACAAAAAGGCCTCTCTGGAAACTTTAAGAGAGCATGTCCAAAACATACAAAAAGGATATCCTAAACATAGTATATCTAGGCATTAAGCCGAATGTCACAACAAAGATCCATCTTTATTATGTTTCTGAGGCATTGAGAAGTTTAAACCACACTCCAAGGGAAGCAACAAAATCATTTCACTTAGTAAGTAGTGTTGAACGAACCCGAACTGTAAAGTTCGGGTCCGTACCGAACTTTTGGGTGTCCGGGACCTGGACCCGAGCCCGGACTTTTCAAAAAAAGTCCGGGTTCGGGTCCGGGGGTTCTGGTAATTTTACTAAAAGTTCTGAAAAGTGCTGTAAAAAAGTCCTGGAAAGTCCTAGAGGTCTGCAAATGGAAGGAAAATGGGGGTAAGGGTCGGACAAGTGCCCTACAAAGAAATGGGGATAGGGAAATAACTTAAAATATAAAAAAAAAATAAAAACATAAAACAATTAAAAATGGAGGTGGATGTGGACGATCTTAAAACTGTGTGAGAAAAGTATAAATTAGCGGGGAAGAACAGTGATATGGCTTCTCCCAGCTAATTTATACTTTTATCACACAGTTTTAAGATGATTGTACATTCTACAATCATCTTAAAACTCTGTGAGAAAAGTATACATTAGCCGGGAGAAGCCATATCCCTGTTCTTAGAATATCTGCAAACTGTGTGTGAAAACTATCAATTAGCGGTGGAGAAGCCACATCACTGTTCTAAGAACAGTGATAGGAGATATCACTGTTCTACAATTATCTTCTGTGTGTGAAAACTATCAATTAGCGGTGGAGAATCCACATCACTGTTCTAAGAACAGTGATAGGAGATATCACTGTTCTACAATTATCTTCTGTGTGTGAAAACTATCAATTAGCGGTGGAGAAGCCACATCACTGTTCTAAGAATAGTGATATGAGATATCACTGTTCTACAATTATCTTCTGTGTGTGAAAACTATCAATTAGCGGTGGAGAACAGTGATATGGCTTCTCCCCGCTAATTTATACTTTTCTCGCACAGTTTTAAGATAGTCCACATCCACCTCCATTTTTGATTTTTTTATGTTAATTTTTTTTTTTTAAATTATTTAAAGTTATTTCCCTATCCCCATTTCTTTGTAGGGAACTTGCCCTACTCTTACCCCCATTTCCTTCCTTTTGCAGACCTCTAGGACTTTCCAGGACTTTCTTACAGCCATTTTTGTGCCTAAAAGTTTGGGTCCCCATTGATTTCAATGGGGTCCGGGTCAAAGTTCGGGTTCTGTCCGGACCCTACTAGAAGTTCGCTCAACTCTATTAGTAAGGCAAAATCTCAATGGATTTTTGAGATGCAAATTTTAACTTCTTTAGGTCATAACATTGAGTTTGACCTTAATTGCTTCATTTCTGATTACTTGTTTATGCTATTTTTTTTTGTTATTTTTATTTATTTTATCAAAACGGGCTCCGCATGTATGAAAGGACCCTTACTAAGCCTAAGGGCTCTTTCACACATACGGTCCGTTTGGGTCCGCCTGTCAGTTTTTCAGGCGGACCCAAACGGACGCTCCATTGTGCTCTATGGAGCGGCGGATGTCAGCGGTGACATGTCCGCTGACACCCGATCTGCTCCGCCCCGCTCCGCCAGAAACAGACGGATAGAAGCCCTAGTTTCCATCCGCCTGGCGGATCGGATTGGATGAGCACGGACAGACGGTCCGTGCTCATCCGATTCTCCATAGAGGAGAGTGGAGCTCTGACAGGTCAGTTTCTGCCTGTCATCCGTCGGCTCAGCGGGGATCAACGGATGGATCCCCGCTAAGCAGCAGAGCCCGTCAAAACGGGCTCTGCATGTGTGAAAGGACCCTAAGGCCCTTTTCACACATGTGGACCATTCATCAATTCATAATTTCCGTCACATCAAAACGGATGAAGTATTCATCAGTTTTTCATCCATTTTTCACCAGTGCTCATCAGTTTTTCATCAGTTTTTGCATTGGTAGTGGATGTAAAAAAACTGATGAAAAACTGACCATTCGTCAGTTTACATCGTTTTTCGTCCAATCCGTTTTTTTTGACGGATGAAAAATAGGACTTTCATCCATTAAAAAAAATTAATGTTGATGGAAGCGGATGAAAACGGAGGCAAATGAATGATCATCCTTTGTCATCCGTTTTTCCATAGAGATACATTGATGTCCATTTTTCATCCGTCAACGGATGGATGAAAAACAGACAAACGGTCTGTATGTGTTAAGCTTTTTATACTGTCTCTGGTGTTTCTCAATCTCGGCATGACTCCATTGTGAGCAGAAGATCACCCATCTATCTCGTTGGGCTTCCCTGTAGAGAGTATTGTATTTTCCAATATGAAAACCTCCAGCTGTCACAATACATCAAAGTTCTCTGAGCCTTGCTGGTCCTAACCTTCTCTGTACAAGCAAACTCTGTAGCCTTCGACAACCCCATTCACTCCACAGAAGTAGCTGCATTAACTTCAGAAATGTATTTTTGTGATACATAAGCAGTGGTCGGTGTTCACACAACTATAATCAGCTTTCACACTTTTTTTACTGCAATGTTTTTCTGTGCAGAATTAAAAAGTAGTAGCCTCATATCGTGAACTTCCACAGGATAACTTCCCTCACAAATCAAGTAACTCTTCCTCCTCACTGCTGAAAAGACATGCTCAATGACTACTGGGGGAAGCATAGCCAACACTTCCATACTACTCCAGGTTGAGTGTACCCTGATTACCTTGCACCTTCTCATTCATCAACTCTCAGTAGAGAATGGTGATCTGATCTTTCACATTTTGACTCTAAGGCACAACCCCATAGTAAGTCACGCACAGCAACGAACACTCTCTTAACATGGAAAAAGTCTGTCAGTAACAGAAAGCACAGGCCACCCAATGAACTTTTGAGGAGAGATTAAGACTTTCCTTTAGGAAGCCTCTAACTTCTGTATATGGTGCTCATACTACCAGAATAGAATTCACCAGTAAGTGGAGCTACATGAGAAATTTGTAATAGTAGGTTCCAGTCAATATTTCCAAATTATCTGTCTGTAAATATATTTTAAATGCTTGCTCAGAAAATATTGTATATTTGTAACTTAGGCTCCGTTCACATCTGAGAAATCCAAATCACGTGCGAAATTGCCGCGATTCTGCTTGCGATTGGAAGTCGCGGGATGCCTGTGCGATCCCTGTCACTTCCAATGGCACCCTGATTGCGGCACGATGTTGCCGCGATTGTCTCCATACGAATCATGGTAAAATCGCATAAACAGAACCGCCAGATGCCTATTGCCCAAAAGAAGTAGAGTGTTTGCCGTTGACACTCACATTCTGCTGTCCTGCTCTTGAATAACAAACATTTAGCAGAACGCTTGAAGATTTCATCAGCCAGTGCTACAATTTTTTGTGTCTCATAATAAATAACAGAGAAAAAGTAATTTCATAAACTATCAACTACAGAATCAGCCTTATAAATATTATATCTCTTTCAATTACACCCTAATGCAGTAAACTGAAATTTAATTTCCCCCACTGTAGAAAAGAACGTGTAATTCACTTCTTTAGTTTAAGATCTTTAAAAAAATAATACATGTTGTTTTTGATCTTAATAGAAATGCAAAATCTGACTACACAAAACTCATCGGTCTGTCATGAGAGGCGTGAAACTGTGAAATAATTCACAACTGTCTACAAGCTTCTGGCTTTATCCTCAGCTGAACCCAATGTCCTAGCCAATACAGTATGTCATTAGAGAATGAGGTTTTATACATATGGGCACTTATGTTACATAGGGGTTGCTTTATTTAAGGAGTATAGCATGTTCACTTTGCAAGAGAATTTTCACTTAGGTCAGTGAATGAATGAATATTGCCATATTTCGTATAGGATAGTTCACGCTACAATCTCACCTAACCCCAAGCAGCTGGCATTTGAAGTGAAATTAATCACGGGAACACAATGAGTATATAAAATATGCTAAATACAGATTAATCAACCCTATCTAGTGTATCAAATCACATGCTCTGTACCCATACACCGACTATATATCATCAATTGCAATAATATATAATGACATGTACTACCTGAATAAAATCTTCAAACTGTGTATCACATTAATATGAAAATCAAAACACAATCACAAATCTTCAAATGTGAACATAGAAAAACAAAAGCTTGAAAGAAATGTATTGCAAACAAATGGCAGTGTATATAAATCATATCTTCTAATATCCTTGTGCAATATGTGAAGTTATAAATATACAATACACTGGTGCCAAAACGATTGTGACCTCCACCTTCCCTAGTGGGCACAAAAGTTCACCTTCTAAGACAGACTTTATATCAAAAAGTCATGCAGAGCATGTCCCCTTTAAAGCCAGAACAGAGCTAACTCCAAATTTCACTCACTTGATGCAGAGATCTCCCAGAATGATGATGAGCTCAAAAAAGATAAAAGGAAACCATAGTGCTCTCCATAAAGTCCAACTGGTTTATTAAAAAGTTACACTCACATGTATTTTAAAACAATTAATCTAATCTAGTGATTGCAATAAAAAAAATGTCAAGGGCTGGTGCAGTACAAATGCTCACTGCTCACAAAGTACAACCCCTCCAGGCAGTAGTAGGCAGCACCTCCCACATGCAAAATCTCCCTATTCCGCCTAACTAGTTTTGTCAATCCTGACATCATCATGGGCATTCAGTTTGTACTGCACCAGCCCTTGAGAAATGTTTTGACCTTCACATTTAAAAAAAATGACTGTCGATTTGACCCCACTAATGAATAGAAAGTCAGAGGAACGTACTTAAAGAGGAATTACAGTCTGCTCACATAATTTGTAATAAAAACATCTTTGCCATTCTGAAGGTTTCCTCCAACCACTTTGCATATTTTATATATACTGTGATTCTGTACTTGCCAAATATGCTGCAGAAATCTCTCTCCACTAAGTCTGGCTGCAGCCATTTTAAGTGTGGGCAGCTGAAGCTGCTGCCTGTTCACTTCCTGGATTTACACAAACACACAGGCACACAACCACATACACATATATACAGACAAATATATACAGATAGACACACTCACAACACTGCTTGCCTGCACACATTTTTCCTCTCTTGATGAATACACATGGATCTCTACAGCCTCCTGTTATCTCGGCCGTCATCCAGCCCCCTCCAGCTTTGTAGCTCTCCCTGGCTCTTCTATGACTCATCCCTCCTCCACTCTCCTGCCCCCCCCCCCCCACGCGCGCGGGTGCGCACGCTGGCACAAACTGGCTAATTACCAGACAAGAAAAAGGAAATGGGCTGTATAAGGTATTTACTAGCAGAAAAAAAACATGTTTTACTATCCAAAGTTAAAACAACAAGGGCAGAAGATTTAAAAGAGAAGTATGTGTTTTTTAGTTTTTTCCCCCATTATACATACCTAGACAGGTGCAGCATCGGTCCGATGCTGCATCTGTCCCCCGGCGTCTGTACACTGAGAACCGAGCCACCGAACACCGCCAATGGCTCGGTTCTAACAGATCCCCGAGCAGAGAGCCGCTGGCTGTCAATCAGCGGCTCTCCTCTCTGCTCCTCCATGCTCATTGGAGCACTGAGCTTTCTTTTCAAAGCAAAACAACCCATACAGGCTTTACAGAATACATTTCCTTCATACTATTTCTATAGGAAAAAGAACAGACCATTAATCGGTCAAACACGGTCGCACGCGTGGG
>BLSH010345528.1:301617-313680 GCA_018402905.1 Glandirana rugosa | reverse complement strand
AAAAAGGTGTAAAGTCCGAAGTTTGTATTTCTATATTTTGACATTAAAAAACACTTCTTAGTTGTTCACCCCGTGTTAGTACTTCACCTTGCTTTAAATAACCTATAAAGTTTGAAAAAATTGTTTATTTTTTGACTTTTTAACCCGCACGTTTTAATAAGTCGGGGGAATTCAATTATGAAACATCGCGGTGGAAAACGACGCTAATGTCGACATTGAGCGAACCCCATACAGAGATAGTCAAAACGTGTAGCTCTCTGACTTTAAAAACGGGTAAGGGGGAACGTTTTGTCGAGTTCGAGTCACTCCAACCTACCTCTCGTAACATAAAGCAAAATCTACAATGGAATGGTTCACAAAAAAACATATCCAGGTGTTAGAATGGCCAAGTCAAAGTCCAGACCTGAATCCAATCGAGAATCTGTGGAAAGAACGGAAAACTGCTGTTCACAAATGCTCTCCATCCAACCTCACTGAGCTTGAGCTGTTTTGCAAGGGGGAATGGGCAAAAATTTCAGTCTCTCGATGTGCAAAACTGATAGAGACATACCCCAAGCGAGTTACAGCTGTAATCGCAGCAAAAGGTGGCGCTACAAAGTATTAACTTAAGGGGGCTGAATAATTTTGCACGCCCAATTTTTCAGTTTTTTATTTGTTAAAAAAGTTTGAAATATCCAATAAATTTCGTTCCACTTCATGATTGTGCCCCACTTGTTGATTCTTCACAAAAAATTACAGTTTTATATCTTTATGTTTGAAGCCTGAAATGTGGAAAAAGGTCGCAAAGTTCAAGGGGGCCGAATACTTTCGCAAGGCACTGTACATATTAATAATAATGGTTGATAATTTAATTATAATAGAAAATACGAAAAACAAAATTATCCAAATGTTTTTCATTCTTTCGGATTTTCAAATTTTTGTTCTTATTTTTGGATTTTCGTTCTTTCTGATTTTTGGATTTTCGTTCTTATTCGGAACTAAACAAATTGCACGTTTAGCTGTGAGATATGCTGTGGGCAAATACACACAGTGGTATACAACTCTAGTCTAAGTTTCATATCGCTGTGTAAAAATAAAGAAATCTACATCTCCCGGACTGTTTTTAACACTGTATGCATGTAAACATTTGTGTTGACGCATACATGCGTCCGGCATCCAATGTACATTGCCCCTTTTGGCTGCTGCTTGGGGCCAACATAGAAATGTCAACATTGTGTAGCCAGCAGTGCCGCTGATTGCATGCTTTTGATGTTTATGTGTCTGCCCTGAATGAATCATTCATGCAGGCTGCAGCACATGTGCAGAATGACTTAAGACATTGCCTATAATTAGTAGGTTGAATGAGAAGAATCCATTGACTTCTCATCCCAGTAGATAGAGGAATATCAGTTGGTCTGATTGGATGCAAGCACTGTTCGGCTTAGAATTTTCTGAGTGGCTCCTTCAACCAAAGACCAAATTGAGGTTTGTCAAGCGGGATGGTGGTAGGGTGTTTGGGGATGGGTGGCAACAGGGCAACCGATAGGTTTGCCCCCTCACCCCTTAAAACTGAACACACATGAATTACACAGGTTCTGTGTCTGATTAAGGTGGTAATTAATCTCACGTAATGCCTTGCCTGCATTAAATTAGCCTCAAAACCTGTGTAATTCATATGTGTTCGGGTTTAAAGGGATGAGGTGGTAACCCTAGCAACCCACAGCTTGAATATCGGCCAATTCAACAGGAATTAGCCGAAATTCAAACAGTCTATGGTCAGCTTAAGACAGTCAGTGGGTCTTGTGAGAAACTGGATCTCTGTAGACAGCAAGTATGCCTGTTGCAAAACAATTTAATATAAATTTGGCACACAGTTGGGAAGGGAAATAAATTACAGATCAACACAGTTTTTTCACCAAGTCCTAGAAACAACCAGGCAACTAGTATTTTGAACAAAGAGCAAGCAGTGGCAGCTAGCCTATTTTTCTCGGGAAAGAGTCAAGACATACAGTAGTTTTCAAACAAAGCAATTTAGTCACCTTGTCAGTGCTGATACGGCGATCAAAGGCTTTACTGATAATCCCATTCCCATGTCATGGCTGTGTGACAGCTCAGTGCTACACATAAACTGATTTTTGTTTATCAACAAAGTCATGTGATTACCATGTCAGCTACATAACCCTCGAAAGCTCAATGCACCCTTAAAACCCCCCAAACCACTCCAATTTTGCCAAAATGTTCTTATTTTTGCCTTTTTATTTTTTTTAACAACTTCCAAATTTCATCATCAGTTTTATATTTGCTAGCACTTTATTTCATCATGAGCAATACTGTTCACTATACAGACTGAAGCCAATCAGAGTGCAATGTGTAAGATGGAAAAATAGTAAAAAAAAAAAAAAAAAAGATCCATATTAAAGGGAGGGTATATCTCTTTTCACCATGCTTGGTTAAAGAGGAAGAAAAACCCAACTTTATCTATTGTTAAAATTGCTCCCTCCCCCTCCTCCTACCTATCTTGCCTAACCTTTTAGGCTGGGTTTACACATATGAGAATTGGATGTGGGTTTCTCAGCATCCAATTTGCATGACAGAAGACTGTGAATGTCTCTCAATGGAGCCGGTTCACATATCTCCGGAGCGACTGCGGAGTGGATAGCATAGGGGTCTGGACCTGATTCGTTCCTGAGACGGAGAACAGGGACGTCTAACCCATTGGCGTCTATGGGTGACATCATGGCTCCCAGAATTCAGAGCCGTTGTCAAGCAATCCCTTACACAGAGCTGTGGAATCATGTGACCAGACTAGAGTAGATTAACCAGTCCAGATCTGCGCTATAGCCTATAGACGGCTACAGTGCGGATCTCAATTGCCGGGGGAGACGTCCATGGACGTCCGCCCCTTTGCACGCTCCCCACATGCACTCACAGCCAGCGGCAAGCTCTCACGGCCGCCGCATGCTGCGTGGGCGTGCCCGCAAGCCGGACGAACTCGATGTCCGCTGGAGACCTGTGATCCCCTGTTAGGGCGACAGAACGGGGAACCGCCGATGTAAACAGCGATTCTCCGTTCTGTGAGATTGGACATAACAGATCTGCTGATCCCTGTGATCGGGATTAGTGAGATCTGTTATGTCCCTGCCAGCCCAGCCCCCACACAGTTAGAACACATACAGGGAACACAGTTAACCCCTTCACTGCCCCCTTAGTATTAACCCCTTCCCTGCCAATGACATTTATACATTAATCAGTGGACATTTACATTTCTGATTGCTGTATAAATGTCATTGGTCCCAAAAAAGTGTCAAAAATGTCGGACATGTCCGCTGCAATATCGCAATCCCGATAAAAATTGCAGATCGCCACCATTACTAGAAAAAAAATAAAATAAAATCGCCATAAATCAATTCCCATAGTTTGTAGACGCAATAACTTTTGCACAAATCAATCAATATACGCCGATTGCGATTTTTTTACCAATAATATGTAGAAGAATATATATCGGCCAAACCCGATGAATAATTTTTTTTTTTTTTTGGATATGTATTATAGCAAAAGGTAAAAAATATTGTTCTTTTTTCAAAATCGTCGCTCTTTGTTTATAGTGCAAAAAATAAAAAACGCAGAGGTGATCAAATACCACCAAAAGAAAGCTCTATTTGTGGGGGAAAAAATTTAAAAAATGTTGTTTGGGTACAACGTCGCACGACCGCACAATTGTAATTCAAAATGCAACAGCGCTGAAAGCCGAAAATTGGTCAGGGCAGGAGGGGGCTTTAAGTGCCCAGTAAGCAAGTGGTTAAAAATAGGTAAGTACACAGATCTTTTTTATACAAGTTAAGCAGGATAGGTAGGAGGAGGGGAGGAGGGAACATTTTAAAGAATATATACAGGTGCATCTCAAAGAGTATCATCGAAAAGTTAATTTATTTCAGTAATTCAATTAAAAAAGGGAAACACATATATTATATAGATTCATAACACACAGAGTGATATATTTCAAGCATTTCTTTCTTTTCATTTTGATGATTATGGCTTACAGCTAGTGAAAACCCAAAATTCCGTATCTCAGAAAATTAGAATAATACATAAGACCACTAAAAAGGGATTTTTAATACAGAAATGTTGGCTTACTGAAAAGTATGTCCATGTACAGTATAGTATGCACTCAGTACTTTCTGGGCTCTTTTTGCATGAATTACTGCATCAATGCGAAGTGGCATGAAGGCGATCAGCCTGTGGCACTGCTGAGGTGTTATGCTTTGATAGCAGCCTTCAGCTCATCTGCATTGTTGGGTCTGGTGTCTTATCTTCCTTTTGACAATACCCCACAGATTCTCTATGGGGTTTAGGTCAGGCGACTTTGCTGGCCAATCAAGCACAGTGATACCATGATCATAGGCAGGTGCCAAGTCCTGCTGGAAAATTAGATCACGAAAAAGGATTAGGCGCTGATCATATATTGTGACTTGTGGACACACTGGGGACTGAGTGACTTGCTGCAGGTACCTTGCAGTCTAGGTTCAGATCCGGGTTGGGAGTACAGTAAATAAAAGGAAATGCGAACCCAAGGGCGCTTGTGTGCAGTGTTGCCCACTGTCAGTTTATAACACCAAAGTAAAAAACAGCAATATTGTCTTTGTTGAAATTGGTAAAAAACAGGGCCAGCCTGGGTTACTATAAAAAAGTAGAAAGTTTATTGAAGACTTACATATAAAACAATGGCAGGCTTGGGAAGGAGCCGGGATGCTCGTTGCTATACAGGCTGGTTGGCAGTACTCCCTGGTGGAACGGGAGGTTTCCCTGGGCTATAGTGATGCGTGATCCGGAAGGAGATCGAGCCACAGTGTCCTCACAGAGCCACTGGAGATGGTGTGGGCTGTGCAGTGGAGGTGACGTCTGCCTCACTGGTATGCAGAGACCAAGGTAGGGAGGGGCCGCAGCAAGAGCTCTCACCGGTACCTTCGCTCCTGGTGTCTGCAATGCAGGTACTGGATAGTGGTCCAGTCAGCGTAACGACATGTTTCGCGACACCGCTTAATAATGTCACCTCCGGATCACGCATCACTATAGCCCAGGGAAACCTCCGGTTCCACCAGGGAGTACTGTAAACCAGCCTGTATAGCAACAAGCATCCCTGCTCCTCCCCAAGTGTGCCATGGTTTTATATGTAAGTCTTCAATAAACTTTCTACTTTTTTATAGTAACCCAGGCTGGTCCTGTTTTTCACCAATTTCAACAAAGACAATATTGCTGGTTTTTACTTTGGTGTTACAAACTGACAGTGGGCAACACTGCACACAAGTGCCCTTGGGTTAGCATTTCCTTTTATTGGAAAATTAGATCAGCATCTCCATAAAGCTGGTTAGCAGAGAGAAGCATGAAGTGCTCTAGAATTTCCTGGTTGAGGGTTGTGCTGACTTTGGACTTGATAAAACACAGTGGACCAACACCAGCAGATGACATGGCTCCCCAAATCATCACTGACTGTTGAATCTTCACACTGGATCTCATGCAACTTGGATTCTATGCCTCTCCACTCTCCACTCTAAAATGCAAAATTTACTGTCATTCGATAAAGAGGACTTTGGACCACTGAGCAACAGTCCAGTCCTTTTTCTCTTTAGCCCGGGTAAGACCCTTCTGACGTTGTCTCTGGTTCAGGAGTGGCTTGATACAAGGAATGCGACAGTTGTAGCCCATGTGCTGGATACGTCTGTGTGTGGTGGCTCTTCAAGCACTGACACCAGTTGTAGTCCACTCCTTAACCACTTGCCGACTGCCCGCCGCAGTCGGTTGTTCGTTATTGCGAAACGCCGTCATAGGACTGCGGCCGCGATAATTAGTGTTGTGAGCGAGCGCTCAATGTGTCCGGGGGGGCCAGGGAGCAGGTAGGGCGGACTCGATCGCCGCCGGCTACCCGCGATGCCCCCCCCCCACAGTGAGAGAACGGAGGTCCGTGTATGTAAACACAGATCTCCGTTCTCACAGAGGGGGAAGGGATGTGATCACAGGCTTCCTGTATATGGAAGCTGTGATCACTCCCCTTTCCCTGCCAGCCCAGCACCAATACAGTTAGAACACACCCAGGGAACACTGTTAACCCTTAGAGCGCCCCCTTCAGGTTAACCCCTTCACTGCCAATGGCATTTACACAGTAATCAGTGCATTTTTATAGCAGTGATCGCTGTATAAATGCCAATGGTCCCAAAAAAGTGTCAAGATGGTCCGACATGTCTGCCGCTATATCGCAGTACCGCTAAAAATCGCAGATCGCCACCATTACTAGTAACAAAAAAATAAATAAATAAAAACCCCAGAATTTAATTCTCATCAATCGTAAATGCGGCAACTTTTGTGCAAACCAACCAATAATTGCCGATTGCGATTCTTTTTACCAAATATATGGGAAAGAATATAAATCGGCCAAAACCAATGAAAAACTATTTTTTTTATATATATATATTTTTTTTTATTTGTATTTTAGCAAAAAGTAAGAAAAATTGTGTTTTTTTGCTAAATTTTCACTCTTTTTTTATTTATAGCAGGGATCAGAAATGACGCAGAGGTGATCAAATACCACCAAAAGAAAGCTCTATTTGTGGGGAAAAAAAGGATGCAAATTTCATTTGGGTACAACGTCGCACTACCACGCAATTGTCAGTTAAAGTGACGCAGTGCCGAATCGCAAAGAGTGCTCTGGTCCTAAAGTGTGAAATCCTTCCGGGGCTGAAGTGGTTAAGAATCACCCCCGATTTCTTGAATTGCCTTTGCTTCACAATCCTCTCAAGGCTGCGGTTATCCTTGTTGCTTGTACACCTTTTTCTACCACGTTTCCTTCCACTCAACTTTCCATTAATATGCTTGGATACAGCACTCTGTGAACAGCCAGCTTCTTTAGCAGTGAACTTTTGTGACTTACTCTCCTTGTGGAGGGTGTCAATGTCAGTGTCTTCTGGACAACTGTCAAGTCAGCAGTCTTCCCCATGATAGTGTAACCTACTGAACCAGACTGAGACCATTTAAAGGCTCAGGAGACTTTTACATGTGTTTTGAGTTAATTAGCTGATTAGAGAGACACCATGAGTCTACAATGTTGAACTTTTTCACAATATTCAAATTTTCTGTGATACTGAATGTTGGGTTTTCATTAGCTGTAAGCCACAATCATCAAAATTCAAAGAAGGAAATGCTTAAAATATATCACTCTGTGTGTAATGAATCTATATAATATATGAGTCTCACTCTTTGATTAAAATTACTGAAATAAATTAACTTTTTGATGATATTCTAATTTTTTGAGATGCACCTGTATAAAGTTAGGCTTTTCTTCTAGACATGTGCAGAGCGAAAAAATTTGTTTAGTTCAGTTTCATTTCGATTGGTTATTTACATAAATTTGTTTAGTTAGATTTGTTTCATTCGTTTCGGAATTCATTTTGTTTATTCGTTTTTGAATCGATTTGAAAAGTTTTCAAATCAATTTCGAATAGTTTTCGAATTTGAATCGTTTTCAAATTCGAATCGTTTTCAAATTTGAATCGTTTTCTAATTCTAATCGCTTTCGAAATTGAATCGTTTTCCAAATTCCAAGGAGAATGGGGTGGAGTGGAAAATGGAGGAATGGAATACAATAGGAGAAGACAATGTGGTGGGGTGGAACAGAGCTGTTTTACTGTTGCATTCTATTCTTTTGTTTTCTGTTATATTCCTTTGTTTTCTATTTTATTTTGTTCTCTTTGGAAATTGGAAAACGATTCAAATTCGAGGACTTTCCGAATTTAAACACTATTCGAAAATTATTTGAAAATGATTTGAATTCGAATTCCGTCCAAATTTTTTTTTCGTTATTTCGGAGTCGTTTAAATTTGGTACGATTGTAATTTGGATACATCCGAACTTTTTAAAAATGAAAATTCATCCGAATTTTAATTCAGAACTAAACAAATTGCACGCTATTTTCTTACACTTTAAGTAAACAGTAAAGATTTAGTGCCAAGTGTCCCTCTTTTTGCTGGACAGTCCCCCCATTTTCCAATTTTTTGGGAGCCCCCCTGTGAGTGTCCTATGCAAAAAAAAAAGAGATTGCAGAGGCAGGTGGCAGATAATTTTGAATAGTCATTTTTCCTATGATAGGAAAGTATCCTCCCAGTTTTTTGGGGGATATGCAGTATATCCTGAACTGCAGAGTGTTTGATCAATTTCTTTTCCTATCATGCATTTTGCTATAATCTGTGCAGCATGCAGTATGCACCTATGTACTCTGAATAAAGGATTGCTGTGTAGAATCCTTGTGTTGGTAAATCGGTTGATGAATAAAATCTGCTTGAGCATGAGGTTCCCATGACAACATCTGTATGCACAGTAGTCGCTAGTCAATAAGACATTCTGCATCTTAGACTGACACCTTTGCCCTTCTGCATGTAAAAATAGCTGTGCAATGCTTTGTGGAAGCACAACATCACCTACCATGTTCCCATACTATTTTTTTTTTAAATAATTGGTTCAGAATGAAACAATACTGCCCTGAATGTATGTAAACAAATAAAATAAAACACAAAAAAACAGCTCTCATCGATATTCTCACCACCTCTCTGACGATTAAACCCCAAGGTCTAGACCCATTATATTTTAGCCTGTCATTTAACCCACTTCCTGTGAGCCCAGGTTGTCATGCACAATGTGTATTATGACATATAAGATTTTACTCAAGCAAAAATTACTGATGTTTATAAATATTTAAAATATTTATAAACATTTTCCTAGGAATTCAATTAAAAATGCAGTTTTAGGACACAGCCCTGAGTCTTTTGCTTATAAAGTTATTAATTAATTCATAAAGGTTCATTAGAATCTTTTTTTTTTTTTTGTTGCCAGCAGTTTAGACATTAATGGCTGTGTGTTGCGTTATTTTGAGGGGACAGCAAATTTACACTGTTATACAAGCTGTACACTCACTACTTTACATTGTAGCAAAGTGTCATTTCCTCAGTGTTGTCACATGAAAAGTTATAATAAAATACTTACAAAAATGTGAGGGGTGTACTCACTTTTGTGAGATACTGTATATATTTTTTTTATATTTTGAAATGTTCATTTGTATCTGTACATAATTTCTTTCCAGCTGCCACATACATAATGGCTGCTTTGTTTGATTTAATGCGCCTGGAATTAAAATCTAAATTGGCATAATTTTATATTTAATTTTTTATTGTATTAATTTGTTGCATGCTCCAATTGAATGAGTTAAAAAAATGATTATGCCACATACGCTACAGCCACTTTAAAATAGGAAAGCAATTTTCCATCCTATCTGACCTTTACCCTTGATTCAGCACCAAAATAAATCCAAAAGGTGTGAAGGAACATACACACATACATCTAATTCTATTCAAAACTGGACCAAAATAACAAGAAAATGGAATTGATTGAGTGATCAGTTTACAAAATGACTGTGTTAAATATGTGTGACCACTCAATGGTATCATTGTAGCCTACACAGGCAGCCCAGTCAGTGC
Source organism: Glandirana rugosa (assembly GCA_018402905.1). Classification (NCBI taxonomy): domain Eukaryota; kingdom Metazoa; phylum Chordata; class Amphibia; order Anura; family Ranidae; genus Glandirana; species Glandirana rugosa. The sequence continues at coordinate 304,183 of BLSH010345528.1, read as the reverse complement.
TCAGCAAAGGCTGAGACATTAAAGTACATCCAAAGACTCCTATGTGAAAATAAAAACAGGTCTATAATAATAATATGTGATGTACATGCCTCATCAATAAAAAAAATATTACCGATTCCAGACATTGCAGCTCCCAGTGGGAGGGTTCCAGCAACAGGGGAAGTGCTGCCGAACCAAGGAAGCAGTGGGCAGAGTTATGTATGGCCAGCTACTGATTGGCAAGTTGCAGGCTTCTGAATAATTAGCAACACTGCTGATAGCCACACCCCCTGCAATATCTTCTCCTCCCACTGTAGTAAAAGCAGGAACAGCCAACATGAGGGTGACAACACTGCAGAGGAGCAGTAATGTCCCACTATCATAAAAAACCTCGCAAGTTTTAAAAAAGCAGATTACACAAAATGATTTGTCTTGCCCAGGATAGCGCAGTTTCAGCTGACACATGATGAATGAAAGAGGAGTCTTTTTTCAATCTCATGCACCCTGTAAAGCATGGGTGCTCAACTTGTGGCCCTCCAGTTGTTGCACAACTACAAGTCCCATCATACCTCTGCCTTTGGGAGTCATGCTGTAATTGTCAGCCTTGCAATGCCTTATGGGACTTGTAGTTCTGCAACAGCTGGAGGGCCAAAGGCTGAGCACCTATGCATGTAAAGCCTCATTCTCTGCTACAATCACCCAATCTGCAAATATCTGTTTGACACACAGATTAAACAATGCACTTTTTTTTTTTTACTAACAACCAATGTGCTTAGAGACTGTCAGCAGTGTGCTTAGAGGCATTGTTTGTTACCGACCAAAAATCTATTTCCATTTCCATTCAATGTTCCCAATAATCATCAATGTACTAAAAAGGGCTGGTTTCATTGACTACCAATGTAAAGTACACTATATTGTCAAACGTATTGGGACACCTGCCTTTACATGCACATGAACTTTAATGGCATCCCAGTCTTAGTCCGTAGGGTTCAATATTGAGTTGGCCCAGCCTTCACAGCTATAACAGCTTCAACTCTTCTGGGAAGGCTGTGCACAAGGTTTAGGAGTGTCTATTGGAATGTTTGACCATTCTTTCAGAAGCACATTTGTGAGGTCAGGCACTGATGTTGGTTGAGAAGGCCTGGCTCGCAGTCTACGCTCTAATTCATCACAAAGGTGTACTATTGGGTTGAGGTCAGGACTCTGTGCAGGCCAGTCAAGTTCCTCCCCCCCAAACTCATTCATCCATGTCTTTATGGACCTTGCTTTGTGCACTGGTGTGCAGTCATGTTGGAACAGGAAGGGGCCATCCCCAAACTGTTCCCACAAAGTTGGGAGCATGAAATTGTCCAAAATGTCTTGGTATGCTGACACCTTAAGAGTTCCCTTCACTATAACTAAGGGGACAAGCCAAACCCCTGGAAAACAACCCCACACCATAATCCCCCCTCCACCAAATGATTTGTATCAGTGCACAAATCAAGGTCCATAAAGACATGGATGGGCACAATTGGGGTGGAGGAACTTGACTGGCCTGCACAGAGTCCTGACCTCAATCCAATAGAACACCTTTGTGATGAATTAGAGTGGAGACTGCAAGCCAGGCCTTCTCCTCCACATCAGTGCCTGACCTCACAAATGTACTTCTGGAAAAATGGTCAAATATTCCCATAGACAGACCCTTAAACATTGTGTACAGCCTCCCCAGAAGGGTTGAAGCTGATATAACTGCAAAGGGTGGGCCAACTCAATATTGAAACCCTACAAACTAAGATGCCATTACATTTAATGTGTGTGTAAAGACAGGTGTCCCAATACATTTGACAATATAGTGTATATCTTTCCTCCTAATGCCAGTGTGAAGGGACTATTTTATTACTGACCACCAAATGTAAAAGAGGCGATTTGCCACTAGCTAGTAATGTATAAGTGGCTATACAGGGCCATTAAATTAAATGTGCTACAGAAGCTGCTGCCACAGGGGAATGCTGTTATAAGGTTGTGTGATTGGCTGTCAAAACCATACTGCTATTAGGACATAGTGAAAAGTGAGGAGAAAGGGAACATCCACTTATCTTCATTCATTCTTGCAACTTTGCCCTATGTGTGCCTCTTTTATGGGAAAGAATGCCCATCAAAAAGTTAGCGATGGGTCTATGTCAGTGGTTCCCAAATAGTGGGGGGGCGCGAGGCTCCGTAAAGGGGGGCTCGTTTGACCTACGCATCATTATCCGATGCAGAGTTCAGCCGGCGGGAGTGTGACAGCAGGCAGCGGCAGGGATTCGGGGGAAGGTGGCCAGCGAGGAGGGCAGATACATGTGAGAGTGAGCTCCGCCTCTCCCCCCTCCCTGACCACTGAAGAGGAGCGGGCGCGGCCACCCCGGCGCTCCCAGAGCCTCCATTCCCCCACCCACCTCCTCTGTTCCAAGAAGACCGCGGCCCGGAGGAAGAGGACAGGCGGGAGGCGAAGGCTGGAAGGAGCAGAGCAGCAGGAGAAGCTCCGGACCAGGAGGAGACTCGGGGCTGCCACTCGCTGCTGGCCGTCAGGTACGGCAACATCACAACCACATAGGTGCTGCCTGCCCGC
>BLSH010345528.1:289119-299556 GCA_018402905.1 Glandirana rugosa | reverse complement strand
GACGATCGATGGTTCATTGACCTTCCGGTGGACCTTACCACATCCGGTACCGCATAAACTATCTTTCCCGTGCCCTCTGGTAGACTCAGAAAAGGAAATTACAGGAAATTGGCGAACGGCTGACGACCGTTAACTGTCGCTGTCACACCGAGCTATTACGTTTTGCGGTAGTATGCTGCCGCCGGTGCTCTAGCTCGGGTCACTCGCGCGCGCGGCGGCCTCCGCGCGGGCGTGCGAGTGACACAGGCCCCTCCCGGTCCCTCGCCCACGCCGCCTCAGCTAGAGGCGGCCGGTGGGCGCTACGGGGGGGGGGCCTCACTTTCTTGCCTCCAGGCACATTCATTTGTCACTCCGGGGGGGCATCGCGGGTGGCCGGCGGAGATCGACTCCGCCGCACCCGCTCCCTGGCCCTCCCCGGACACAGTGAGCGTGCGGGCGCGCCTCCGGCGGCGCGCGCGCTCACTGGGCTCGATCTCGTGGCCGCCGTCGTATGATGGCGTTTTGCATTATCGAGCCACACTGTCGCTGTCAATTGCCAGCAGTCGGCAAGCGGTTAAAGGACATTAAAGGAAAAGACTCAGATGGTCTCCCGTGCCCTTTCTATCAAATACGCCATGGCCTACACCATTCCAGGTGGCCTTCCAGTTACTTGGTAGCTAGCAGCTACTGCATATGCCCCAGCTGCATACTATACAATGGTCAACCCCTCTACCAGTAGACATTTTCTGAGCATCTAGGAACCATGTCCTCTAATCAGGAAGAGTTGATGGGTGATGGCAGGGACGTGCAGCCAGGGGAGGCAGGCGAGGCAGAGCCTCACCTGCCATGAACATAAAAAAAAACTTTTAGTGTCATAGTTCGGCGACCTGGGGTCACAGAGACCCAAAATTTGGTAGGAAGGTAGCTGAAGTCCTACCACTGGTAAAAATGTGGGGCTCCTATTATCCATGGTTCCAGAGATATGGGGTTCCTTGTGCAGCCTGTCAGAAGCTACATACAGAACGGCCAGTTTAAATACAAGCTGACACACTCTGTTTTCAGCAGACTGAGAGGATGAGCTCACAGTGCCTCTCCTCATTTCTTGTCAGAGACAGTGAGCTCAATGGACAGCTTGAAGCCTTGGACCAATGGTAAAGCACCATTGGCCCAAGCTGTCCAATAAAAATGCTGCAGCGGAGGCACGCCTCACTGCAGTGTCATAAAAGGGGGCATGTGTCTAAAAGACAAATGCTCCCTTCCAGCCCAGCCCTCTTAACTACAAGGAGAAAAAGGTTTATGTGTACAAGATTTATCCATAATCCCATGTTTTCCTCACACAGTTAAGAGGAAGAATGAGAATCTGCTGCTGCTGAAAAGGTACAAGCTAAATCATATATTATTATGCTATATGTTTTAAGAAAATAGTTTATTATTTATCTATTTACTGTGAAATTACTGGTTTGAAGTTATAACATCAAACTTCAGTAATTTGTCCATTAAGCCCCCTGCTTGAGTACAGTTTTTGAAAATATAGTAAATTACCTTGAAAATAATATATTATAATTATTTGTATATTAGTTACTTATGGTAATTAACCCCTTGCTACCCAGGCCAATTCTGACACTTCTCTCCTACGTGTAAATATCATGATTTTTTTGCTAGAAATTTACTCAGAACTCCTAAACATTATATATATTGTTTTAGCAGACACCCTAGGGAATAAATTGGCGGTCGTTGCAACTTTTTATGTTACACAGTATTTGCGCAGCAATTTTTCAAACACTTTTTTTTTGGAAAGAAATTATTCCATAAATTAAAAAAAAGAGATAAAAAAATAGATACCTAACATGTCATAATTTAAAATTGCGCAGACTTGTGGAATGGCATCAAACTTCAGTACTTAAGAATCTCCATAGACAATGCTTTAAACATTTTTAGAGGTTACCAGTTTAGAGTTACAGAAGAAGTCTAGTGCTAGAATTATTGCTCTCACTCTAACGTTTACGGCGTATGCAACCCGTGTGTATCTGGCTCTGATACCAGCCAGTGCCTCACCAGCCACTGACCTCACCGCACGTCCCTAGGTGATGGTTAATTAATCTGGTTCGCCAAATCCAGTTGGCTGTCCTCAGTTTTCTATATGGGTTATATAGAACAATTCTCTTGTAGGAGGGAGCCCTATCCATCCAAATGTTGGTTGTATTTTGTTAAATAAATATTTAAACTCCCAAGCAAGATACTTGTTTCTAACCAGGCGCTTCCAATCACATATCCAGAAACTCCAACTCCAGTTGAAACTTTTTTATTTTGAATACACTTAGGGAGAATACGTACTTATGTCAAGTTTGTATTGCTGGTCATAACCTTGTCAGGAACATTTTGTCCCTGCGAAAGCAAAAAAAGAAAAATGGTAATGCAAAGAAGAGACCCAGACCACAAAATAAATCCGACAAAAAAGAGGTTAGTGAAGTATGTGTCTCCAATCGTATCACTTCCTCAGTGTTACCTAAATTTCCCCAATGTTGTCAAATAACACAAATAAAAAACCTGACAGACGTTGTATCCCTTCTCCTTCTCTGTCTAAAATTGACAAAAAAAAATTTTGGCTGGAGCAAAGGCTTCGAAAATTACAAACGTGCAGGCATACATTAATGAAACACTTGCTCTCCTAAATAGCTTAATTTACTATTTCTGAGGTTGCCCCGTCACTAGTGAGTAAGATTTGGTAGCATTCAGGGAAAGGGAAGGAAGGAGCAAAATCACAAAGGTAATCTCTCCTATGTGACTCTTCCACAGGCTAAGTGTAGTTAACAGAGTCACCCGTTTGACATCAGGTTAAAGGCTGGTAGTACTGGTACAGGAAAAAATTATGACATAGCGCCACAGAACTACAATGATAGGTATGAATATACAACCGCCCCAGATATCTATTCAACCATCTATCCAAATTCAGAATTAAAGAAAATTAGGGGAAAAAAACAGGTCCCGTAGTGCTATGATGAATAAAGTGCTCATGCTCATAACAGTCTATTAGGACAGGTGCTCCACTTATGTTCAGATCACGTGCCCCACATGGATGTACACTCACCCTAGATATAGACCACCTATCTCTAGTGTGGTGAATCACGCTTGTTGGAGATAGTGGAGACACTAGAGATAGGTGGCCTACATCTAGGGTGAGTGTACATCCATGTGGGGCACCTGATCTGAACATAAGTGGAGCACCTGTCCTAATAGACTGTTATGAGCATGAGCACTTTATTCATCATTGCACTACGGGACTTGTTTTTTTTTTTTTTTGCTTTTTTTCCTAATTTTCTTTCATTTTGAATTTGGATTGGTAGTTGAATAGATATCTGTCACAGTGTATAGTCATACCTATAAAGGCTGGTACACACGGGCCAAATATTGGCCGCTAATGGCCGGTTCAACAGAAACCAGCCGACTTCAAACCAGTGTGTACAGCAATCTATGCGACAGAAGCTGGCCTAATATCCGGCTTTTGTCAAATGTAATAAGAAAAACCCCTGGTTGCGGGACTTTGGAGGTAGTGGCACAGAACAGATTATTTGAAAAATAAAAACATATACATAGATGAAGGGGTTTGTATGTACATATACCCCTACTCCAAACCTCTGGTGTCTGGTAATATCAAGTTACAACATATATATATATTGAAAAAACATACAGCTATACATATGAAATATTATTGTTAAATATTGCACTAATACATTCCGCACTCCTACAAAAGGAAGAAGAGCCCGACGCGTTTCAGTTTGAACCCTTTTGTCAGGGGCTTTTATGCAGAGAATTTTTAATTGAACTTGTCTAGCGGTATATGAATGTCTCGAGAGGTCATGTGCAATTGGTGCAATTTTCATTAGTAAGTTGACACAGCGAATAATATCGTATCACTGCCACGGTGGTGACATGACGGAGGGGTCCAGAATAGACCACACCAGTTGGTTCTGGGCAGTATATAATTCCCTTTATGATCAAACATGAAAATGTTGAAATGTCTGATATAGTGGATATGCCTGTGGGCTCGTCAGAGGGGTTACTCCAAATGGAGTTGATTTCCTATGGGGACTAACAGTTGTGCAGCGAGCTGGGGTATACCAAACGAGCCCCAAACTCACAGAGTTTCTTCTGGACGACCGATGTGTCCCTATTATGTCCCCGATTATATGAGATACTGCGGGATCTGCCGCAGACTCACCATATGGGAGAATACCTCCGATGTGGGAAGTGGCGTCCTCACACTAGTCAAATCCGGTGGTGTGCGTGGCTTTTATCAAATGGTCATTGTGGAAAACAAGTAGCTGACCGGCAAGAGCTGATCAGTTTGTTCTGGTGGGGGTAGTCCAACACCATAGCACAGCAGGGGAGATCGCTGAACTAACATTGCTTGTGTTAGGTTGGCAATACATTATATAATTTGCTTGTTCAATTTACCTTAGGTTTACCTTCAACTATGTAGTGCAAGGGCCTGCCTGATTGCATACAAATTAAAAGTGTTCAGGTTTGACCTCAGATTATATGGTTTTGGTAAATCTAAAAGAAAACTGAACAAGAAAATTGTATAATGTATGGCCAGCCTTAGTACAGCGATTGTTTTTTTTTTTCATTCAGTACCCCATATTAGATGTGTTAACATTTTAAATTGTGGATATTCCTAGATGTAAAATGGAAAAGATCCTGGCAAATTGATTCTATACTATAGTTTGACTGAGAAGATCGAGTAACCCTAACAAATAAGTATTTCTAACCAGATAAAGAATGCTATATGAACATTATTGTCAGATCCTTAATGGTCCTGCAACTTCTAATTTAGGACCAGCCAGCCAGATTGACAAAAAAAACATTAAAATATGTGATGGAAAAAAACTGCAAATTACTTATCCCATTTGAAAAGTCAGGATTAAGATTATGTAAATAGAATTATAGACAGGCTAACAAAAGAAATCTGACACATTGGTTAAAGCAGTATTAAACCCAATAGCAAACATGTATTATATTGCAGCTTACCAGTTCTTAGATGTGATGGCTGCATTAGTTTCTCTTTTTAGGCTTTCTTTCTTCTATTTTATAGCTGGTGATCCAGCCAGTAAATCTGTTGTTTTTCACAAGCTCAAGTTCTCCGGCAGTATGTATCAGTTTACATGGATGACACAAACCGCTTAAAGAAGTAGTAAACCGCTCGCATTTTTTTAAACCTGCACAGCAAAGTTATAATGTGCTAGTATGCATTGCATACTAGCACATTATGTGCAACTTACCATAGAATGAAGCCCTCCAGCTGTCACCGGCCATTCCTTCAGAGTGCATGCGCTGGTGACAACACTGGCTGCATATACAGTAAATATAACTTAAACGATGCACATTTAGAAGATATTCACAGTACCTATAGGTAAGCCTTTTTATAGGTTTGCCTATAGGTAAAATTCATGCATGGGAGTTTACTCCCACTTTAACACTGGCAGGGGTGATGAAAACAATCAGCTTTTATTTATTCATGCGAAACCTTTATCCCAAAAGCAAAAAAAAAAACTGTTAATGTAACTGATTACAAAGTATGAGCTGGAAAATGGCTTCAATTTGTTAGCGTATCTAAATCTGCTAATATATTTAACACTACTCTCCCCCCAAGACTGACAATGCTGCTGTCTGCTGTGCCTCCTGTTCTCATTCCTCCAGATTTGTGTTTCTCTAATACTGGCCAAATCACCAAGTGAAACAGAGGGAAAAATGATTGGTAAGCTGTAACATTTTGTATACATGTAGCCAGGAGTTGGATACTTACATTTTCTGCAATCAGAAGACGCTGTATGGTGTTAATTTAAGGCAGCTGTTTCTCTCTAGTGTTCCAGTTTGGTTGTCCTGTGACTCTTTTAATTAGAGGCAGAGCAAGGCATCTTGGGACATGTCGTTTTTCTGCAAGGATTCGCCCCCTGGCTGTATTGGGTGAAACTACAATTACCAGTGGACTGATGGAGAAGAGGGGATCACTGGGAGTGAATATAAGAAGCAAGGTTTGGGCCTGGCGTGCTCTCTTGGGACCGGCGTGGATCTGTGTGCAGGGAATCTTTTACCGGGGAGCTGCAGCTATTGCGGCCTGCTTCTACAGATCTACAGAGCAGATATCTGGAAGGACACCTGCAGACAGTCTCATTACTCTGTCCTGTGGCGGCCTGAAGCCTGTTCCTTTTCCTTCTACCCTGCAGAAATATCAGACCCGTGTGAGTCATGGTACAGTGCGATGGAGGCCGGAGGGCATCCTTTGAGCTATACACCAGAGAGATCATCATCCTCACCATCATCATCCTTATCATCATCTACATCTCCTGTTCCAGTATGGTGAGCGGGTGAAAGCCCAGTCTAATAGACACTGTGTATAGACATCATTGCTTCCCTACATTTCTTGCTATATTTGATTCAAAGATCTGTTCCTGCATACTGAACCTGGACACTATACACAGACATCCATGCTATCAATTAGTCTGCTGCTGCTTGTAGTTCCACAGAGTTTAGTATCTTTAAGTCAGTGATCACTGTGAAGTCATTTACAGTTTTATTTGCCATAAGAGTGCTGTCTATTGATCATACACCATCTTTTGGATCAGCCATTCTGCCTCATCAACCAATACTCTTTGCATGCAATTAAAATATCAGAGAGCTAGCTGAAGACCTATTGGATTATCTTACAGTAACACTGGACTACGCCTATTTCTTTCCCCACTTTAGGAAGTCATTGTTTTGCTGAAAATATCAAAGCTGCATTTCACCAAAGAACTCTCTATAAGAGCAGGTTGAATAGTGCTATAGTTACTGTTTGCTGGAGTTGTACCTGTTTATTTATTACTGTACTGTTCTTATGTGAATGAGCACTATAGAGGGGTCTGACACTTATAGGAGTCATTCATTTGCTCTCCTGTGCCCCACTTCCATGGGCAATATATGCACCTGTTGGGTTTAGGAAATATAGTGTACATTGCATAATATTTTGAGCCTAAGTGGTAATAGTCAATCTTTTGCCAATAATACTTTATATAAGTCAACCCCCCTTGAGTTAAATTAAAGTTGTTCTTTGATTTTTCTTCAATCAGCCTATTGAGTAAAACATTACTGATTTAACTCACCTTGGTGCATTTTATTACTGCTGTCATTACTTAAAGGGAAAACCAGAAGATGTTTGGGCCCGGTGTGTGGGGGGTGGCAGAGGGCCCGCAGGGTTGGGGTAGCCAGGGGGGTATTGATTTATCTTGTGACCCTCAAGAGGGCAGCGCTACATACATAAGTGTATACATTTTTGGTTTGGGTTAATACTGCTTTAACTTTAAAAAAAAAAAAAAAGACGTCTGTTTTCTTTGACAACTGTGTCGAAATTTGCCCAGTGTTGACAAATGAAAATCTGCTGAATCTATGTCTAATACAATAAAACCATCTAGCAATTTTCTGATACTTCACACAAAATGTACGTCTAGACTAGAGAAACAATATCTTAGTGATTACTGTCAGTTACCACAGATCTACAGTATACGTTAAAATAAAATTACTTATGAGGAATATAAAATTATAATGGTGAAATATCTCTTCTTAGAATATGTAACGCTTGCTCCATTCTTATAGTTATGACCATTGACAGGGTTCAACCTAGGATATATAAAGCACCCATTGCAAAATTTTAGTACAGCACAGGCTTCCCGCACACTGTTAAAAGGCTAACCTTGTTCTAGTGTACAGAAGTCCTCATTGACCTTCAATGTTTGATTAAAGTTTTACACATCCCCCCTAAGCTAACTGTATTATGCCTCCCTCTTCTGATTCCATTGAATGGTTAGTCTAATGCCTAGTACACACAATCAGAAAATTGGATGACAAAAATCCCTTTCAGAGCGATTGTACGATAATCTGATCATTAGTACACAGCATAGGCATGCACACAGGGTATGCCAGATGTGCCTGGGCACACCCTATTCACCCTTTGTGGCACAGAATCCCCTTGTTTAGACTCCCCTGATATTTCACCAAAGCCCCCTAATGTGGCTCTGAAAAAAATTGTAAAAAAGTAATTTAAAAAAATAAAATTTAAAAAAATAATAAAAAATAGAATAATAAAAACTACTGACACTGTGAGTATATATACACATGCGCAAACACAGCATATGTGTTTGAGCTTTGGGGTACACTCCTTAATGCAATAGGCTGTGCACGCCTATGGTACAAGAGCCGATCAGGACAGTACATCCAACATTATCCAAAGGGACAAACAAGAATTTTTTTCTTGTAAGATACCAGATTGTATGATTTTTGTTTAATCAGTACAGTATTTGTTTGAAAAAAATCGGAAGATCAAGACAGGAAAGACAGGGTAAAATGGAAGGGTGGTGGTGTCTGTCTCTATGTGAGAAGTGACCTCAAAGCGAGTGTGAATGAGGACTTAGTTGATGGAGAGTGTGATGAGTCTGAAGCATTATGTGTTGATCTGCATATGGGTGTGCACACTACAAAGGTTATCATTGGAGTTTGTTATAGACCTCCCAGTGTTAAAGAGGAAGTGGAGACTCAGCTCCTTGCACAGATGGAAAGAACTGCAAGAGCTTTAACAGTGATAATAATGGGGGATTTTAACTACCTGGAAATTAACTGGAGTAATGGCACTGCTGGGACAGTTAAAGGGCAAATATGTATAAACCTATTACAGGACAATTTTATGGTCCAGTTTAGTGAAGCCCCAACTAGGAATGACGCTTTGCTGGACCTTGTAATTTCAAACCATGCAGAGGTTATTACCAATATTCATATAAAAGAACATCTGGATAACAGTGATCATAACATGATTTCATTTAATGTAAGCTACAAGCAACAAACACATACAGGAAAGATAAAATACTTAAGTTTAAGAGAGCAAATTTTACAAGGACAAGGGCTGCTCTCCAGGACTTAGACTGGGAGGAAATATTGGCATCAATGAACACAGAGCAGAAATGGGAATTTTTCAAAAAGACTGTATGCGAACTCACTGCAATGTATATTCCCATGGGCAATACATTTAAAAGGCTAAAAATAAAACCTATGTGGCTCACGGCCAAAGTTGAAAAAAAGTTATAAATGATAAGAAAAGAGCATTTAAAAAATATAAAAATGAAGGAACACTATCATCTTGTAAATGTTACAAAGAATATGTAAAAAGTAAATCAAGGACACAAAAATTCAAAACGAACAACAGATTGCAAAAGATAGTAGGAAAAACCCCCAAAAACTCTTCAAACATATTAATAGTAAAAAGGTCAGGTCTGAGCATGTAGGCCCTTTACAAAATAATCTAGAGTGGGTGACTGGGGACAAAGAGAAGGAAAACTTATTAAATACATTCTTCAGCTCTGTGTATACAAAGGAGCATGGGGGAGCTCATATCCATAATGGGGGTGGTAGTGACACAGCCCCAAATGATCCATAATGGCTCAAAAGTGAAATGATAATCCAAAACTCAGTGCCAGCCCCTGAATTCAAATGAAACAAATCATACCAATCAATACCGTTCATAAAGTGCAAATAGTGCTCATGACCAAACTAAATTAAACAATAATAACACTTAACTTGTGTATAAACAAATCATATAATTTTCTTGTGCTGATATAACTCAGACAGGGCAGCTGCTGTAACTCAGGTTGAAGCCTGCTAGTAGTAGGTGTACAAAAATATCAGCGCCAGCCCTTGCATTAATTTAAAAGTCCATCAAAGTTCATGAATAAAGTGCAAATAGTACTCTTGAATAAAGTGCTCCACATAAGTGTTCAAAAAGTGCTTCAAAGGTGCTCAAATTGAATATCCAAGTGACATGGTGAATGGTGATACGTGACCCCCTATATAGACCGCACTCACCAGATGCTGTTGATCCACTGCTTTTCAGTCAGTGGATCACAAAAGGCTGTAGGGGGTGTAGATTCAATCTGGACCAAATATTGGAAATCCGGAGCCTCAGGTACTCATAAAAAATAATAGAAAAAATCCATAGTGCAAACTGCTAATATATAGATTTATTGCGCAAATTTTAAAATCTACTTACAAAATCCATCAGGTTAGAAAGCATCGAAACAAACAGTAAACGTGTGGAAGGTAGTATGGCGTGCGTTCCACCTCTCAAACCACGCTGGCGGATGTGACGTCAAGGCCGCGACAGAACCGGAAGTGACGTCAACTGTGCAACTGCAGTGAAGGCCAAGACAGCGCCGGAACTGCAGTGTAGGCGGTCGCACCAAACTCTCCACCTTGCGTGCGGTATGATGGAAGGTGTGCAAATGACAAACAAAGCTACGAAAGATTGGACTACCTAAAACATTCATCTAAAATTTTAAACGCGTTATTTAGATATATAATCGTCAAACGTGATACCTAAAAAAGATAATAAAAAATACTCATGGACTCCGAGGCCTAAAGGTTATAAACCAGGTCTAA
>BLSH010345528.1:218643-245034 GCA_018402905.1 Glandirana rugosa | reverse complement strand
GGAACACGTCACTAGTTCCCCAATTTCGTCCGTCTCTCCTCCGTAAAATAGCGGAAAAGTGGTGGACGAAATTGGGGAACCTAAGGTGTGATCGTACGTAACGTGTGTCAACGTCCCACAAACGTCTCGCCGGGCTAAGTGAACTTACCCAGTACGAACCGTCCGATGTGGACCATTCACACTGTCCCACATATTAAGGACGTTGTACACATGTGAATCCAAGGGGTTAAAGCAGGTGGTGAAAAGGCGATAAAATGCCTCCTCTCTGCCTGCTTTAACCCCTTGATCACTGCACAAGGTTGCTATATTTCTTTTAAGTGAGACATGGTGTATAATTCCTTTTGCAAAATGTGTAGTGGAGTGCAGTTGCAGGGGGTAAAAAACAGGGCTCATCTACAGGGATTTTACCACCCCCATACTGCAAATGTAAAGAAGTTCTTACTGGCCTGAGCCCCCTATCATAGTTGCATTTTAGGGGCTGTCGTGGGAGAAGAACAGAGAGGAACGCTGTACAACAAGGACAGAGAGGGATGCCGGGGACAGAGAGGGAAGCAGTATGATGAGGATAGAAAGGGATGTTGTGGACAGAGAGGAACGCAGTGTGACGAGGGCAGAGAGGGATGCCAGGGACAGAGAGGGACACTGTGCAGACAGGGACAAAGATGGGTGCCATGGGGGGGTCAGAGAGGGATGCTGTGGGGGGGTGGGGTAGGACACAGGGGGACACCGCGGGGGAGGTTAGGAGGATGCAGGGGAACACTGTGGGGTGGGGGAGGGGAGGACACAGGGGGACACCGTGGGTGGGGGAGAGGAGGACACTATTGGGAATGAAGGACACAGGGATTCACCAAGGTGGGGGAGGACACAGGGGGGACACTATGGGTGGGGGAGGGAAGGACACCATGGGAGGGTGTAGGACACAGGGGGTCAATGTGGTGGGTGGAGGACACAGGGGGACACTGTGGGGGGACCAGGAGAGTATCATAGGGCCTCCTGTGCTCCTGTTGGTGCCCCCTACATCTGTACTGGCTGCCGCTCTACCCCCCAACCCCCCATGCCGACGCTGGTGTCCCTAGACTCCAGTAAAAAAAAGTGCACAGGCAGCACAGCCTCACTTGATCCTTGCAAAAAGACCACTTGCCAAACCATAGATGCTGGAGGTCCCAAACCTGGACCAGTTGTGGTTCAGATGGCCCTCTCCATGTGACCCAAGTTTGGTATTTTTATCGGCTATGGTTCGTGCGAGCGGTTTCCCCAAACCAGGTGTCCCCCTCCTATAGACTCCAATGTTAAGTCCAAAATTCACCCGACAATTGCTGGTCAATGACTGGTCATTTTGGGGATCCTGTACGGCCAAACCATAGGTGCTGGAGGTCCCACACTTGTACCAGTTGTGGTTCAGGGGGCCCTCTTCATGTGACCCAAGGTTGGTATTTTTATCGGCTATGGTTCGGGCAAACGGTTTCCCCAAACCGGGTGTCCCCCTCCTATAGACTCCAATGTTAAGTCCAAAATTCACCCGACAATTGCTGGCCAATGACTGGTCACTTTGGGGACCCAGTACGGCCGAACCATAGGTGCTGAAGGTCTCAAACTTGTACCAGTTGTTGCCCAGGGGCCCTCTCCATGTGACCCAAGTTTGGTATTTTTATTGGCTATGGTTCGGGCGAACGGTTTCCCCAAACCGGGTGTCCCCCTCCTATAGACTCCAATGTTAAGTCCAAAATCCACCCGAAAATTGTTGGTCAATGACTGGTCACTTTGGGGACCCGGTACGGCCGAACCATAGGAGCTGGGTGTCCCCCTCCCATAGACTCCAATGTTAAAGACCGCTAAAGTAAGGGCCCCTTAGAGACACTGGGGCCCCTTACAACAGTACTGCCTGTACCCCCCTGATGCCCACCCCTACTACTCATCGGCCACTTTATTAGGCATAAGGGGGATTTAAATTATTTTGACCGTGGCATGGTTCTTGTGCCAGACGGGCTAGTCTAAGTATTTCAAAAACTGCTGATCTACTGGGATTTTCACACACAACCATCTCTGGGGTTTACAGAGAATGGTCCAAAAAAGAGAAAATATCCAGTGAGCGGCAGTTGTGTGGACGAAAATGCCTTGTTGATGTCAGAGGTCAGAAGAGAATGGGCAGACTGATTAGAGATGATAAAAAGGAATATAGGATATAATCAGTAACTCAAATAACCACTTGTTACAACCAAGGTATGCAGAATACCATCTCTGAATGCACAACACATTGAAGCAGATGTGCTACAGCAGCAGAAGCCCACATCGGGTGCCACTTCTGTCAGCTAAGAACAGGAAACTGAGGCTGCAATTTTCACAGGCTCACCAAAATTAGACAATAGAAGATTGGAAAACCGTTGCTTGGTCTGATGAATCTTGATTTCGGCTACGACATTCAGGTGGTAGGGTCAGAATTTGGTGTAAACAACATGAAAGCATGGATCCATCCTGTCTTTATCAACAGTTCAGGCTGGGGGTGGTGGTGTAATGGTGTGGGGGGTATTTTGGGACCCTTAGTAGCAACTGAGCATCATTTAAATGCCATGGCCTACCAGAGTATTGCTGCTGACCATATCCATCCCTTTACGACTACAGTGTACCTATCTTCTGATGGCTACTTCCATGTCACCATGTCACAAAGCTCAAATCATCTCACCATTGGTTTCTTGAACATGACAATGAGTTCACTGTACTGCAATGGCCTCCACAGTCACCAGATCTCATCCAATAGAGCACCTTTGGAATGTGGTGGAACAGAGGATTCGCATCATGAATGTGACAATAAATCTGCAGCAACTGTGTGATGCTATCATGTTAATATGGACCAAAATCTCTGAGGAATGTTTCCAACACCTTGTTGAACCTATGCCATGAAGAATTAAGCAGTTCTGAAGGCAAAAGGGGGTCCAACCCGGTACTAGCAAGATGTACCTAATAAAGTGGCCGATAAGTGTATGTTGTGCTATGTAGGAGTAAATCTATAAAACAAAAAAACTTTTAATTATAAGGACTCTAGCTTACTATTGCCAGCACTAATAAGATATTTTGGTATGGTAGCCCTGAGTGAAGATACTTCATCAAATAGATGTTGATGAGAGAAGTACCCACAGTCGGTGACACATGCTGGGCATTATATAGCTGCCCACTTATTTGAGATTCTATTTGGCAGAATGGCAAGAGCTACAAAGGAAGTTGATGCTGGAAGATTAGGAAAAGGTGTATTGATAATATACATACAGTCAGGTCCATAAATATTGGGACATCGACACAATTCGAATTCTTTTTGGCTCACAATGGATTTGAAATGAAAGAAACAAGGTGTGCTTTAAGGGAAAATGCCCCAAGAACAAGCAGGAACTGAAGACAGTTGCAGTAGAGGCCTGGCAGAGCATCACCAGGGATGAAACCCAGCGTCTGGCAGTTGCAGTAGAGGCCTGGCAGAGCATCACCAGGGATGAAACCCAGCGTCTGGTGATGTCTATGCATTCCAGACTTCAGGCTGTAATTGACTGAAAAGGATTTGCAACCAAGTATTAAAAAGTGAAAGTTTGATTTATGATTGTTAATCTGTCCCATTACTTTTGGTCCCTTAAAAAGTGGGAGGCACATATACAAACTGTTGTAATTCCTACACCGTTCACCTGATTTGGATGTAAATACCCTCAAATGAAAGCTGAAAGTCTGCAGTTAAAGCACATCTTGTTCGTTTCATTTCAAATCCATTGTGGTGATGTATAGAGTCAAAAAGATTAGAATTGTGTCGATGTCCCAATATTTATGAACCTGACTGTATGTCCTTTAGCAGCCACTATCTTTCACCATGCCCATTAAAAAGTGCAGCACCATGGCACATATTAAATGATACACTTTCTTTAGACTACACACAGAAATCTACTACTATTGTAAAATAGCTAGTTGGTCGTGTTTGCCCCAGGCCAAAGGTTCTCAGTCCTTTCTAGAAGACAGAGATGCACGAGTGCTTGTACTACAATCTATCCACTAACAATGGGAACTGGGATAATGAGCCTTTCATTTGCGTTAAGACTAAAGTAAGTTTACAAGAAATGAAACTGGTTTAGAAATTAATGTTGCAATAGGGACAGCTATACTGGGATTTCTGATCATATTGTCTTATAAAGCTGTGGTTGTTATACTAATAATGTTTGTGTTCAGCAGGGGAAAGCATTTTGTTAATACTGATTAGAAACACAGCAGTGAACACTCACGACCACATTTGCATAAGCCTCCTCAAGGCTGACATCCATAATCACTTTAGTTATGAGCTTACAATAAAAAAGATAATACTGTTTACATGGCTCATTTGTGGAAAATGTGCAATTTCACTAGGACACGAAATTATGTAATGGACTAACAAACATATTGACTTTACAGAGGTAGAAATTCATCAACTCTACCGAGAATTCTGCTTGTGTCAACACCAAATTTGTGCCAGCATGAGATTTTTCCCAGAGTCCTCTTGCTCCAACAAAAGGTTGGGGCTGTACTTACAGCCCAGCTCTGGGTTATTTTTTTTTGTCATTGACCCAGAACAAGCATGCTAAAAGTGAAGTCCAAATTAAGTCACAATAGGAGCTATGAACTTTTCTCAGGCAAGTACAAGTCGCTATGTAGAATCCAACTATTCATTCAATTTTGGTTCCAGCCAAAGGAACAAATGGAGCACATGCACTATAGGAGCTGAATGTGGCCGGAATTTTTTTCTGCAAAGACTGTGTGGCACCAGGCAGGGCCACACAGTAAAGCTCTCAGGATAGGGGCTGACGTTAAATATTTAGGTAGGTGTCTTCAACTGAGTAGGGTAGCGGGAACCGTTAAAGAACTTCACTGAAATGCAATCGTTCTTTGTCTGCTACTCCTCTCTGTCAATCCCTCCACTGGCTTCTGCTCACCCAACAAATTAAATTCAAAATACTAACAACTTACAAAGCCATCTATAACTTAGCCCCCAGCTACAGCACTAACCTAGTCTGAAAATACCAACCTAATCGTTCTCTTCATTCTTCTCAAGATCTCCTGCTCTCTAGCTCCCTCGTCACCTCCTCCCATGCTCACCTCTAGGACTTTTCCAGAGCCTCTCTTCCTATGGAACGCCTTACCCCAATTTGTCTGATTATCTTCTACTCTATTAGCTTTTAGATGATCCCTGAAAACCCTTCTCTTCGGAGAAGCTTATCCTACCCACACCTATCAATTGTAGTTTCATTTTCTCCATCAGCTCATCCCCCACAGTTTTTACCTTTTGTTTCACTTGACCCTCCATTTTAGATTGTAAGCTCTAAGGAGCAGGGCCCTCTGATTCCTCCTATATTGTAACTGTACTGTCTGCCCCCATGTTGTAAAGCTCTACGCAAACTGTTGGCGCTATATAAATCCTGTATAATGATAATAATAATAGAGGTCAGCAATATCATATGGCACAATCATTTTGCACCTATTTTAGAAAGGACCGATGAAGACAGGTCAGAGGCATATCATAACATTTTATATTATGCAAATAATGTAAAGGTTGAGATTGCCATAAGTTCAGTGAAAGTTTATTTTTAATGACCAGAGTTCAGAACACAAAACCAGAATGTTTTGGGGGCTCAATAGAATGCTTCTTGTTCAGGCTTCAAGTGTTAAATGGCTAGGTGAACTCAGAATCAGCACAATACCAGAATAATTTGGAGTGCCAATGTTAAAATTATTCAAGGTCGGTGAATCAACAAAATGGGCGTTTTGCTTTCTCACTGATCCTGGAAAATTTTAGCACACACAACAATTAATCCTGGTATTGTGCCAATTCTAAAGCCCTGAGGAAGGGGGGGTTTTCTTGGGCCCCTGAAACGCATTGGCTAAACACTTACTAGACTCACTCTACATTTGTGGTGCTCTAATCCTTTGCATACTTTCCAGGCTTCTCTGGGGACGCCCAGGGACACCCCAGTTGACAAAGAGCACCCTCTAAATTTGGATTTTCAACATGATTTCCCTATTCCTGGGCCAGACTCTACCAACACATCTTTTGTCGTATTCTGGGAAGAAGAGGGTATTTTACAGTTGACGTTTCTCATAAAATACAAATGTGATAGAAGCTGCACATTATAACTCAGCTTTAATGTAGGCTGTAATATTAAAAGGAAGACATCAGCAATAAAACAGTGCTTGAACATACAGCAATATCCTAATTACATAAAATGACATGTTTAGAATTAATCAGGTTCAGACAGTGTTTTATTTATTTAGCCACAGAACCGGTGCAATCCCCATGCGTCAAGTCTTAAAGGGATAAGGTAGGTAGCAGCCCATGATTATGCTGAATCTGTCTCTGTCCAGATTAATGTAAAAGAGTACAAGTTTCTCCCTGGGTGCAGCCATGTTGAATAATTAAGCAGTTATGTTAAATAATTTAGCATATATGAGTAGTAGCAAACGCTTTTAACTCCAAGCAACTACTAAGTAGCTTTTGTTTCATTTTGGTGATGTGAAAAAGGTTTCCAAAATCTTGTCAGGTTTTGAATACTATTTAGGGAGACTTCCTGTTCTGTTTGACATCTTTCACCAAGGTAGGAAATGAGGGGAATCCTCCATGGGGGACACAGACCACAATAAGGCCTCATACACACGGGCGTATTTTGACGCCGGCGTCTACTGACGTTTTTTAGCTGCTCCCCATGTTAGTCAATGGCCACATAAAATACGTCGGCGTTTTTGAGCTGTAGATGGCGTCGGCGTATCAGAGAACCCACGACCAGCGCGTTCCTTGGCTGCAACGACGTCAAAAAGCGCCGCAAAACGGCACGAGACGCCAACAGACGCCAACAAACGCCACCTAATATTGTACCGGCGTTTTCCGGCGTTTTTTGACGCCGACGTTTTTAGGTTGAAAAATAGCAGAGGAATGATTTTTTTTTAAAAAACGTCAATTGACGCCGACGCTCACTAGCGCTCAAAAACGCCAATGCATAACGCCGAAAAACGTCGACTTTATCTCCTTGACGTCGGGCCCGACGTTTTGTTTATTATTTTATATACGCCCGTGTGTATGAGGCCTAAAAGACTGAGAGGTTTTAATCATAGCCCACTCTAAGTAAAAAAAATCTTTAATTGTTGTCTGTGTTCCTTTTGAGGATATTTCCGCTCACATTAACATCTGTTTTGCCTGATCAATAGACAGGATGTGTCTGTATCACTGTCCCAACAACAGGACACAAAAAGTAGTTTTGCTGCAAATGGGCATTAATGCTCTATTCACACTATGAGCTGCGAGTGAATCGCACCACACTACTATAAAGTTCATATGCAATTAAGTACGTAGCGATTTGAGCCCATTCAAAACCGCATCATACCAAAGACGTGCATGCAGCAATTTTGGAACCGCGCTGCAAACGGATCACATGGTCCTTTTGTACCATTTGATCCAGTACCAGCAAACACACTGCATTTGCGACCCGCGTTAGGGTGTTGTTAACATTGCAAAGACACCTGTTGCGGATGGCAGGGGCAGTGCGATTTGAATGCGGTGTGGGAAACGCGCACGGATCGCACCATTTCCCGCACTGCATTAATGCAAACCTAGCCTAAAAAAACAGATTTTTGTCATTCCTACTCTGTACTTCCTGCTTATATCTGTTTTCTCACTATCTATATACATTCTTTGCTTTACTTATAAATATATAAATACAGGCAGTCCCCGGGTTACAAACAAGATAGGGATTGTAGGTTTGTTCTTAAGTTGAATTTGTTTGTAAGTTGGAACAGGTACATTTTTTAAGTGTAGCTTCAGCCAAAAAACTATTTTTAAGCTTTTTGGATAGCATAGGGAAGGGGTAACACCCCTGTAATGTTTTGTTTTGCTGTCTATGTTTCTGTTCAGATTTCACTTCACTTCCTGTCCCAATGATAATTGGATTTTGAAAATTTTGGGTTGTTGAGGAAACAAATCTTGGTGATAAAGCATCAGTGGAGACACCTTTTTCCCATAATAACTCTTACAGGAGTGAATTTCCCTTCCTAAGGGGAGATTTCCTCTCACTTCCTGTTGTCTCCCTCCGTTTGTAAGTAGGAGTCGTTCATAAGTCAGATGTTTGTAACTAGGGAACCGCCTGCACTTGACAAAGGACTCCCAGAGCACAGTGGGTTAGTTAAGCAGACAGCTCAGCAGATTGCTTTGTAGCTCCCTTTGCCTGATAAATACTACTGCTAAGTGTCTGATAAGAGAGTTCTGTAATTAATGGGCATCCTCCAGCAGAGCTGTGCTGTGCCGGCAGGCCAGATGGGGAGTGATCAGTGACATAATTATAATGCTGCCCACATATGAAGGTGCTAAACTAGGGATGTTACAATACCAATGACCGGAGAGAGAGCGGGCACAATGGCCACCAGTCTTATGAAATCGACATAAATTAAAATGACCCTTTGTTTTACTGCATTCAAGAGGTGGTTTATCAATGGATGGATGGCCGAATTAAATTTCATGAAGATTTTGGTTAAAAGTAATAAATGAACTATATAAAAATTGAGATAGATTCGGCTTTAAAATCTGTAAATTTAATTTAGGTACATCTCCCAGTCAGATATGTTTAATCACCTCTCAAACCATTTTTCAATCCTATCTAATTGTTCCTGTGTAATAGGCTCACCGCAGCTTTCATTAATGACATTCAAACTGATTTCTCAAGCTGGCTAATTTTATCTGCGCTCATCACCTGAAAGACATTCATTCAGATTTTCCCAGGTCGTGCATTTATATATTGACAAATTGAAGTTCTTTTTGGCTCTAGCCTGTAAAAATGAAATTAAAACATCTTGGTAATTGCCATATTAAATAATCCCTGCTTTATTAAACAAGAGACATCTAATGATGCCCCAAAAGACTGCAGGATAGCCTTTGAAACTTAAAGGCTGCAGGGCATAGTTGTACTAAGAAAATGTATTAAAGTGGTATTGAACACAACTAGCTGCTATTATAGATAGTTTTTTTTATAGAGGAGGTCCAGAATCTAAAGTAATTTAAAGCTCAATATACTGTATTTTATTTGAGATAAGGCAAGGAAGAGTCTCTTTTAGAATTTTATTCCCATCTGTGTACCTATTGGGGGCTTACAGTGCTTTGAAAAAGTATTCATACACCTTGAAATTTTCCACATTTTGTCATGTTACAACCAAAAATGTAAATGTACTTTATTGGGATTTTATGTAATAGACCAACACAAAGTGGTACATAAGTGGAAGGAAAATGCTAAATGGTTTTCAAAATTCTTTACAAATGAATACAGTATGTGAAAAGTGTGGCGTGCATTTGAATTCAGCCCCCCTGAGTCAATACTTTGTAAAACCACCTTTCACTGCAATTACAACTGCAAGTCTTTGGGATGTCTCTACCAGCTTTGCATATCTAGAGAGGGACATTTTTGCCCATTCTTCTTTGCAAAATAGCTCAAGCTCAGTCAGATTGGATGGAGAGCGTCTGTGAACAGCAATTTTCAAGTCTTGCCACAGATTCTCAATTGGATTTAGGTGTGGACTTTGAATGGGCCATTCTAACACATGAATATGCTTTGATCTAAATCATTCCATTGTAGCTCTGGCTGTATGTTTAGGGTTGTTGTCCTGCTGGAAGGCGAACCTCCGCCCCAGTCTCAAGTCTTTTGCAGACTCTAGCAGATTTTCTTCTAAGATTGCCCTGTACTTGGCTCCATCCATTTTCCCATCAACTTTGACCAGCTTCCCTGTCCCTCCTAAAGAAAGTCACCACACAACACAATGCTGCCACCACCATGTTTCACGGTGGGGTTGGTGTGTTGAGGGTGATGTGCAGTGTTATTTTCCTGCCACACATAGCATTTTGCTTTTAGGCCAAAAAGTTAAATTTAGGTCTCATCTGACCAGAGCACCTTCTTCCACATGTTTGCTGTGTCCCCCACATGGCTTCTAGCAAACTGCAAACGGGACTTATGGCTTTCTTTCAACAATGGCTTTCTTCTTGCCACTCTTCCATGAAGGCCAGATTTGTGGAGTGCTCAACTAATAGTTGTCCTGTGGACAGATTCTCCCACCTGAGCTGTGGATCTCTGCAGTTCCTCCAGAGTTACCATGGGCCTCTTGGTTGCTTCTCTGATTAATGCTCTCCTTGCCCGACCTGTCAGTTTAGGCAGTTGTGCCATACTCTTTCCATTTTTGCATGATGGATTGAACAATGCTCCGTGAGATGTTCAAAGCTTGTGATATTTTTTTTTGCAACCTAACCCTGCTTTAAATGTCTCCACAACTTTATCCCTGACCTGTCTGGTGTGTTCCTTGGCTTTCATGATGTTGTTTATTCACTAAGGTTCTCTAACAAACCTCTGAGGGCTTCACAGAACAGCAATAGTTATACTGAGATTCAATTATGCACATATTAGGTGACTTCTGAAGGAAATTGTTTCCACTAGATTTTAGTTAGGGGTATCAAAGTAAAGGGGGCTGAATATAAATGCATGCCACACTTTTCAGATATTTATTTGTTCACAAAAATTGAAAGCCATTTATCATTTTCCTTCTACTTCACAATTATGTTTGGGTCTATCACAGAAAATCCCAATATAATACATTTATGTTTTTGGTTGTAACATGACAAAATGTGGAACATTTCAGGGGGTATGAATACTTTTTCAAGGCACTGCACCCTCACTTTCTGACAGCACAGGAAGTGAAGGAAAAACTCCCCAAAGGGGACAAAGACCAGAAGAAGTTGGGAAGGGTTAGAAAAAATATGCCATTTTGAAGTACTACTATTGTACTACTTTTTGTAGTACTTAGTAATATCTCTTTCGGGACCTCCAGCTGATGCATGCTTATCAGTCAGTGTTTGGGGCAGCTCCATTGGTTCTTCATTCCTCCCCTCTGAAGGTTACACTGCAGGACCAAACAAAGCCATTGTAACTCAACTGGGCATCTTGCTGTACTAAGCTCAAAAAGCTATAGTATGGAAATGGAAACAATCTGAGCCTCCATCGCTCTCCTTCTGGAAGGTGAACAATGCTTTGATGCTTTATAAAGCAACTTTTTTTAAGTAGAGCCTCTCCAGTAAGGTTCTATCAAATATGGGGGACGTGGTTAGATTCCTCACAAACGACTTAATGCACTGCAGTACTGGATGCTTAACTGATGATTCTATTCTTGCCTGATTCTAAAAAGGGTGGTGTATTGGGGTAATGTGGGGTCTGTGCGACTGGAATACATTACATATAGACAGTGAGCTAAAAGAATTCCAGGGTTTTTGTTTCTTTTTCCTTTTCCTTCTCTATGTGTTTTGCTGTCATAAATACTGGGGGAAACCGTGTGGTCTTCCTCTTAAAGAAGGTCTTGTGCATGGATGTATGTGTATGTATGTCTGTATATATTTATATATAGTAGGTGTATTTTACATTTATATTTAAAATGTATTTGGTTTAGATATAGTAGTTGGGGTGTGGATTATGCACCTTTTACATGTGTTTTGTGGTCAAACTTTAATAAAAGTACGGTAATTTAAATTTTAAAAAAACTATTATTTTTTTTTTACACAAAGACAATCTGTCACACAGAACAGATGAGCAGGAAGAAAAACCAGCACAGCACATTTCAGAATCCAGGTAATTTATTAACCTGAGAGCATGAACATTCAGCATGACATCATATACCCAAAGAACCTAACAAAATTCATGTTAGGAAAAGACCAGGCATTCCAATCACAGACAATAAAAGGGTACATTACATCTGTTCATCGGGGCCATATGGAAGCAAATTTGATCATTGCATTAAGTAGGAATGTATTCTTATCAAACATGACATATTTTTGGTCCAGACCTCCATTACTTCACAAAGGGCAGGTTAGCAGATACCCACTTCAAGGCTATCATCCTGCGAGTGATATAGTAATCACCAAGGGCATGGGAAGATTGATAATAACCCAGAAGACGTGTGAGAGGATAATATTTTAAGAGATATATTTTTCATTTTTTTTTATAGACAGTCACAGTGAATAAACTCAAGTTGCAAAATGTTTTTTTTTTTTTTTTTTACCTTGATTCAGGGAATGCATTAATGTAAAAAACATTTTAGCTTTAGAACCACTTTATTACACTGAACACTCAAAATTTATCTTGCAGGAGGGCCAACCATAGACCCAGGGGTTAAATACTTAATTCTGTCTAGGAAAACATTTAAAAGTACTTTTCTTACCTTATCATTGACCCCCCCCCCCCCCAAGGAGTTGGTACTTTTCTCTCTGATGCTCCAAGTTGTGGTAGGGCCCTCAGTGTCCTCACTTCACAGCCCCGCTACCAGGATGTGACGTCATAAGGGCAGGGCTCAGGATGACGTCAGTGTGTGGCCCCGCCTCATGCAAATATAAGGCAACCACGCAACATGGACCCGACATTCGAGTGGAAGAGAGTGACGAGTCAACATCTCCAGAAGAGAAGAGAGAGAAGAAGAAGAAGGAGAAGAAGAACAAGGAGAACAAGGAGAAGCTAGCCGAGGAGACAGTGGCAAAAGAGCAGAAGACAGAAGATGCCTCAGAAGACAGAAACTCCACAGAAGACCCCTCAGAAGACAGAAAACCCTGCAAAAGAGCCAAAGAAACAAGACAGCGGAGAGGGAGAAGACGCCGGAGCTGAATTAATAAAATATTTTAAAAAGCTGTGTAGTGTGTTTTTTTTTGTAAATGGGTAGGGGAACGATGTACCCGACACTCATTTACATAGGGTGGGGGCCGGCATCTGGGGGCCCCCTTATTAAAGGGGGCTTCCAGATTACGATAAGCCCCCGCCCGCAGACTCCGGCAACCAAAGGCCAGGGTTGTCGGGAAGAGGCTCTTGTCCCCATCAACATGGGGACAAGGTGCTTTGGGGTGGGGGGAGCAGAGCCCCCCCTGCCCCAAAGCACCCATACTCCCCATCTTGAGGGCATGCGGCCTGGTATGGTCCAGGAGGGGGGGCACTCGCTCATCCCCACCCCCTTTCCTGGCCTGCCAGGCTGCATGCTCGGATAAGGGTCTGGTATGGGTTTTGGGGGGAATTCTACACCGTTTTTTCGGCGTGGGGGTACCTCTTAAAATCCATGCCAGATTGAAGAGCCTGGTATGCTCTTGGGGGGGACCCCACGCATTTTTTTGCGGGGATTCCCCTTCAAGATCCCTAGCACACAAGTCGCGCCGCAAGTCGGATCATCATGATCCGACTTCTGGTGCGACTTCCATTCAAATCAATGGACTCCCATAGGGAACCATTGATTTTGAATAGAACAACCTGACGAGGCTTAACGCTGTGTATACAACGTTAAGCTACGTCATTGAGCGTTTTGCCGGCTCGGCGTCAAAAATACCATGACGCTGCAGCTTCGGAACGTGCTGGTCCCGAGTTCCAGTTACAGCTCAGTAACGCCGACGCCCTCTACTGCTCAAAAACATCAGTGTTTTTAGAGGGCCATTGAATAACATGGAGAGCTGTAAAAAAACGCCCAAAAACGTGGCATTAAAAAATGCCCGTGTGTATGAGGGCTAAAGGAATAGGCTATTGGCAACTGGATGTGCAGATGGGGAAAAAAAACTGCGTGAGTGAGGAATAAGGTAAGTAAAACTGTTTTTTATCGTTCCCCTCGACAGAAACGAACATTTGACCATTGTCCTTCATTTAGACATGCAGTTGGAGGGCAGCAAAAATGCGCAGTTGAACTGCATTTTTGCCACCCGACAACCTCCCCCTAAAGCAGCAATAGTCAGTGGAAGGGGGTGTCTACATGGCAAGGTCTTGACGTTTCATGTCTTTGGCATAGTTTACCCGACCTGTATCGATCAGCGGGCCGTAAGCCCGCCGAACACTACACACTCAGGCAAATGGGGAATCACCACAAATGCCCACACTCATGTGCAATATAGTGTATTTGTTGGCAAAAATGGGGTTAAAACAGGCAGTGAGGAGGGGATATATCGCTTCCTCACTGTCCATCAGTAGCTTCCCAAGTGCAACCCAAATATGGGCTTCAGAGAAAAGCGCAATTAGACGCACAACTAAATCTACCTTTTCAGTGCAGGGAGAGCCCCACTGCAAAGGTAACTTTGAAATTTTGCTGGAGTTCGGCTTTAAAACATTTTATTTAAATATTAGTATATTTGATGCCACATCTGCAAGCTTCAATAAAAATATGGTATCTTACTAGGTTTATGCTTCTAAACTATAGAATAAAATGCAGATATAAAAACGGCATGATGTCCTCTTTTCTTAGGCTCCTTTTCAAGCTGTAAAATTCATTTCATTCTCTGACTATAAGCACCCTCCAGAGCACACCTGCGGCCAGCACAGAAAAATAAGGTGATTGTAGATCAAGCAGATGTTGTGTATTGAAGATCCTCTACAATACTATTACAGAGTAACACTACCGCTCTATCCATAGCAACTAATACCCAGTGACGGCTTGTCAATATTTTTTTTGCTTTTAAAGGCTCAACATAATAGATTTGCAACTAACACAATCATTCTTCTGCATAAGCTTTTAAGATCTCTGGTGGGTTTTCATTATATTGGATATTTTAGGACATTTTACCCTCAGGAGCAAGCATAATGTGCTGCCCGCTTCAGTACCTAGATAGATTTCACATAACTGGAATCATGGATTCTACAGAGCTGTTGCATAAGGCATTACGACTTATATGCTGTGCAGTGGCCACACAGTGGACCTTATAAACTTAAGGAAATGAACACTGAGAAAACATTATGGCATGCTTGCACTGCAGGCTTGCATGGGTGTGCAAATTTATGTGCACACCATGGATACAATCCTTGAACCAATGTCCAATGAACACAAAAAGATATGTGCATGTCAAAAATTTTATTAGAGTGAAAAAGAAGTATCACATTCAGCTTGCTAAGCAATAAAATGTGCATGCACCAAGCAAGAAAGAACCCATAGGCCATACCGTTGAAGCAAAGGCGGCAGAGTGTACACAGTTATCATTATTAAAGCCTCCGTTCCAAGCAGCAGCCTATGAAATTGTGTATGCATCCTTGCCGTTGCCACAGAGAGCATGTTTTCCAAGTGAACTGTGACACGGTCACCCCCTCCACAACATACACTAAAGGCTTTTCTACTGTAACCTTTAATGATGGCAGTATGCAGTTCATACAGTTTTGTTCCCATATGTAAAATCACAAACAACGATTAGATAGGCCCAAAAACATCATAGAAAATCATAATTTTATTTTAATAATGGCAACACTTAGTTGATTTGGGAATTGGAGTCTACGCTACATAGCAAAAAATGCTATATGTATGCCGCGGAGTGTGCACTGGTATTCACGGCATTACAAGCACATGGTAAATAGGGGAATACAATTTGGTAATCTACACATGAGCAATGAGCTGATGTATGTAAATTCATTTTATATCTTTACATTTGTGGATCCCAGAACACTTACTGTGCCACAGATGTGTTCAGAAGTAGTCAAGGAAAGCATTTTTGTGTACACATCATTTGGTTGGCAATAAAATTAAAACACATACACTGTATGTCAAACACGGGACCCATAAAGTCACTCACTCATTTCAGCAATTTTCCCCCTTCTTTTATGGTTCATAGGGTATTCATTTTTATATAATATTATTTTATAATATTTTTATCTGAATTAACCACTTCATCTCTCACACCTGTTCACCCCCTTTAGACCAGAGCAATTATTACATTTCTGCTATGGACCTCTTTATTCGGCAATAACCTTTTATTATTAAAGATAGCAAGGTAATACATACAGTGGGCACGGAAAGTATTCAGACCCCCTTAAATTTTTCACTCTTTGCTATATTGCAGCCATTTGCTAAAATCATTTAAGTTATTTTCCTCATTAATGTACACACAGCACCCCATATTGACAGAAATACAGAATTGTTGACATTTTTGCAGATTTATTAAAAAAGAAAAACTGAAATATCACATGGTCCTAAGTATTCAGACCCTTTGCTGTGACACTCATTTATTTAACTCAGGTGCTGTCCATTTCTTCTGATCATCCTTGAGATGGTTCTACGCCTTCATTTGAGTCCAGCTGTGTTTGATTATACTGATTGGACTTGATTGGGAAAGCCACACACCTGTCTATATAAGACCTTACAGCTCACAGTGCATGTCAGAGCAAATGAAAATCATGAGGTCAAAGGAACGGCCTGAAGAGCTCAGAGACAGAATTGTGGCAAGGCACAGATCTGGCCAAGGTTACTAAAAAATTTCTGCTGCACTTAAGGTTCCTAAGTGGCCTCCATAATCCTTAAATGGAAGACGTTTTGGAGGACCAGAACCCTTCCTAGAGCTGGCCGTCCAGCCAAACTGAGCTATCGGGGGAGAAGAGCCTTGGTGGGAGAGGTAAAGAAGAACCCAAAGATCACTGTGGCTGAGCTCCAGAGATGCAGTCGGGAGATGGGAGAAAGTTGTAGAAAGTCAACCATCACTGCAGCCCTCCACCAGTCGGGGCTTTATGGCAGAGTGGCCCGACGGAAGCCTCTCCTCAGTGCAAGACACATGAAAGCCCGCATGGAGTTTACTAAAAAAACACCTGAAGGACTCCAGGATGGTGAGAAATAAGATTCTCTGGTCTGATGAGACCAAGATAGAACTTTTTGGCCTTAATTCTAAGCGGTATGTGTGGAGAAAACCAGGCACTGCTCATCACCTGTCCAATACAGTCCCAACAGTGAAGCATGGTGGTGGCAGCATCATGCTGTGGGGGTTTTTTTCAGCTGCAGGGACAGCACGACTGGTTGCAATCGAGGGGAAGATGAATGCGGCCAAGTACAGGGATATCCTGGACGAAAACCTTCTCCAGAGTGCTCAGGACCTCAGACTGGGCCAAAGGTTTACCTTCCAACAAGACAATGACCCTAAGCACACAGCTAAAATCACAAAGGAGTGGCTTCACAACAACTCCGTGACTGTTCCTGAATGGCCCAGCCAGAGCCCTGACTTAAACCCAATTGAGCATCTCTGGAGAGACCTAAAAATGGCTGTCCATCAACGTTCTCCATCCAACCTGACAGGACTGGAGAGGATCTGCAAGGAGGAATGGTGGAGGATCCCCAAATCCAGGTGTGAAAAACTTGTTGCATCTTTCCCAAAAAGACTCATGGCTGTATAAGATCAAAAGGGTGCTTCTACTAAATACTGAGCAAAGGGTCTGACTACTTAGGACCATGTGATATTTCAGTTTTTCTTTTTTAATAAATCTGCAAAAATGTCAACAATTCTATGTTTTTCTGTCAATATGGGGTGCTGTGTGTACATTAATGAGGGAAAAAAATGAACTTAAATGATTTTAGCAAATGGCTGCAATATAGCAAAGAGTGAAAAATTTAAGGGGGTTTTTACTTTTGTTGCTTTAACGCCATCTGCAGATCTAAATTCATCCCTTTAATCTGCAGATGAATGAACAGAAAGATAACAATGTACACAATATGTTACATTGTATCTTTGTATAATTGAGGTCTGGAGCAGTAGTGCAGACTTCTTTTTTGACAGCTGGAGTTGCCAATTTCTTCTCTGAGTACCGTATTTTTCGCACCATAAAACTGGGGGAAAGTGTCTCTGCGTCGTATGGTGTGAATATGGATCAACACTGCCCCCCCCCCCCCATCGCCGCCACCATGTTACATACTGGGCCGGCCATGGTGCCTGGACACGGCCGCAGAAGTGAGGCAGCCAGCGGCATCTTCTCCAACACACAGGCGGGCAGCAAGAATCGTTTTTGGGCCTGATCGGGCCCCAGCAGCACAAATGATGATAAATAGTAAGGGGAGGGGGCCCGGCTGGGTAGAAGACTTCATCCCAGGAAGCTTTTGCAACAGGTGAGGAGACCCAGTGCGCAGAGGCATGTGGCACACCCACCCAACGTAATTACGTGTTGCGCGCATTGGGCCTGCTCATCTACTGCTAGCCTACGCTGTAGTAGGTGTATCGGTCGCCTCCCACTGAAAGTGCCATCGCTTACCTCAGGAGAGGCGTTATAAACCAGCAAGCCAGCACAAAAAAAAAACAGTGCCAGGGACCGGGTGTCAGCCCAGCCACCCACAGCAGGGCCAGGGTGTCAGCTAAGCCACCCACAGCAGGGTCAGGGTGCCAGCCAAGCCACCCACAGCAGGGACTGGGTGCCAGCCAAGCCACCCACAGCCAGGACCAGGTGCCAGCCAAGCCACCCACAGTAGGGACTGGGTGTCAGCCCAGCCATCTACAGCAGGGACAGGGCCAGCCAAGCCACCCACAGCAAGGACCAGGTCCCAGCTCAGCCACAGGTTCACTTTACATGGTTGAAATATTATTCTGTACACCATTTGGTTCATAATATTTTTTTTCTATTTTTCCTCCTCTAAAACCTAGGTGCATCTCATGGTCAGGTGCGTCTTATGGTGTGAAAAATATGGTATACTGTAATGATTATTCACAACGAACAATTACGGTATACTGGGGGGGGGGGGGGGCAAAGCGACAGGATATGCTACACACACCCTGTGTACAATGATGACATTTTTTGGGGTGTGTGTAGTATGCCCAAAGTCTGCAACTAGTTTAAAAGGTTTTGTATAAATTAGAAGAGTAGTATAATTGCAGATTAGATGTTTATATTCTCACTTTTAACTTTTTATTAGTAGTGTAGTAGAATTTATTATATTTTGTATGGACATTATAACATTAAAAAGGGGGGTGACAACACAACAGAATATCAAAAGGCCATAGTTCTTGTGCCTTCAGACTTTTAAGGGGATTGTATATTGTTTTTGTATATTTATCTGTTTTATTTACATATTTATTTATTGATTGTGTTATGAAATAAAATGTAAGATTTCAAAAATAAAAAATATTTCATATTAACATTTTTAAACCAGCGCTAGGTATTGCATATTTTTTATGTGTTTTCAAGCTAATCTTTACTTTGCTGAATATATTTCTATTATTTACAGTCCTCAATAACTCAAGCTTAAATTCCTACACACAATTGAATGGGTCAAAGGAATGACTAATTTCTCTCCCTGGCTGACCTGGGCATAAGAGGCTATAAGAAAATTCAACTAGAGAGACAAAGAGACATTCTGAAAGCAAGACTCATATAAACAGATTTTTATAAATTAATAATTAAAAAAAGATATAAAACATGAGTTGACATTTAAAAAAACCTAACACCTAGAAAAAATTGCAAAACTGATCATTTTGCATACATGTGATGACTTTGCTGGTGAATGAGCTGTGAATGTGACATTCACTCCTTTATAAATATGAAGCTAATCTGAGTGGTGTTGAATAATGAACGGACTCCACATTGTTATTTGGTAATGCTAATAAGCAAAATTAAAGTGATTGTAAACAATCAACTTGTAACACAACCCATTCAGTTTTAAACTGAAATGAAAGGCAAAACATTTATGTATAAATCTAAAAAAAAAAATTATAAATATCTTTTTCCGCTTTTTATAAGTGATCACATTCCATGTGTTCTCTCTGTTCTCAGCTGCATAAGAGCTGGGGGGAGCAGAAGAAACAGCACGCTAAGTTTCCCAGTGAGAAGCTATGCAGAGTGGTTGTGTCAGGACAAGTCTGATCATTGGAGGAGAGCACACTTAGTTCCCAGCATAGCTAGAGAACTGACCACGCTGTGCTCTCCTGCTTAGTGTGGCCAGTTTTTAATAGGTACCAAGGATTTCACACAAAGGAAGCAATACAAAGAGAACAGGAGACTTTCTCATATACTGTAAGTGCATGGTACAGCAGGCACATATCAGTAATATGAAATGCCGAGGTAACAAACACTTTAACTTCTATTATTTCAATATGTAAAGAGACTAGTGCTTAGAAGTGCAGAACAAAATTTTCTTCAGTATGATCTAAGATATTTGTAGTTTACATGCACCAGTCTCCTTCTGCTAACTTTCAACTTTTCATCATGCGGTTTGCTAGACAAATATCAGATCACAGCATTTTTTATTTTAAATTCTTTCCTAAAGGGGACTTTTTGGAACTATTATAACTACAATTTACAAATAAAATTTCAGTCAAATATCAACCTGAGAGCCACAGAAGTATGATCCCCACACACCCCCCTCTGGAGGAATCCTAAACTCCCATAGTTCTGTTCCATTCCAGACCCGCCCATCTGAGCCAATTATGGTATAAAAACACTGCAGGATATTATCTCCCAGGGCCAGCTGCTAACATTTAATAGGCTTCAGTCTTGGTACAGCCTGCCCAATTCATATAGGCGTGCGCACAAGGTGTTTCAGGTGTGCAAAAGAAGTCACCAGAAGAAGTGTGTGTGGAAGATATATATATATATATATATATAGCTGGGTACTATTGAAAGTTCTACATAGAGTTTATTATATGCCCAGGAGACTCTATACTATCTATGACAATGTAGATGCTCATTGGCAAAAATGCCACCCTGAACTAGGCACACTTTTCCATATGGTATGGTCAAACCCTCTTATACACGATTTTTGGCGGCCAGTGGTGGCTGACAATCCCTATGGATCTATTGATTTTGCTGTTAGGGGTGTGTGATACAATTGACACTACTCATCAAGAAATTGTTTATTTTCCATATGACATACTATGCTAGGAAAACCATTGTAACCAACTGGAAACTATCTGATCCCCCAATGGTACAACACTGGCACTCCTTGGTCAATATGGTACTATAAACTCACCTATCTGGGGCGTCACTGACATCATAAATTTACCAAAATCTGGACAGCGTGGGTGTAAGCTAGAGATCTGACACTGTTAATATGACCTGACTGTCATGTTGATTTATTATTTGGCAGACTCACCCTTGTCATATGTCTTCCCTCTCGAGGCCCCATTCGGGACACTAAGCCTACTCCATCCATTTTTACCTCCCCTCCTCTTTCCCTTCATTGTGCATCCTTATTCTTCTACTCCTTCCCCCCTCCTTGGTTGCCACCTGGTTGGTCTGGGTGCTGGTCGCCAGGCCTCTCAATCTGCCTGTTGCCCCTCTTTTCCTATGCCTTCTCTACCTTTCCTCTACTTTCTCCCCTGCTGGATGGAGGACCTCGTACATTTTATTATTAGTCAGACTTGATGAGCTGAGAGCTAGCCTTACTCTTGTATGTACACTCCACTCCTGTACTGTACTATTGTAAGCCAAGTTACTTGTATACCTTGATTTATGTACTGCAAGGATATGTTTCACTGTTGACTATTATATTTTCTGTGTAAACTTTTTTTTACCTGTTAACAAAAATAAAATCAGTGAAATAACCTCAGGAAATACTGTGGACTGTGGTGCTTACACCTCTCAGCCATTCATATTTTGCTGGAATAGCCCATGTTTGAGGACATAGTGTTGCCACTGGCCAAGCCAGATAAAGTAAGTAAACAAGCCAGTACCAGTATATACAGTAGTACTAACTTGGCTATTAAAGGCTGATCAATTCTTACCCATCTATATGCCAGCTTATCCAGTTTCCTAGCAACACCCAGTTTTTGGGGGGTCCCCTTTGTGTTACATCCCTTACCTGCTGTTTTGCTTCTGTTAGTTGCATCATGTGGTGTCAAGTTTTTTGGAGAGCCCCGTGAGCATACTGTAGTGGGGTGTGTGTGTGTAGCTTGACCTCTATTGGTGGTTCTAGAAACCATCACTATTGGGAAAGCTAGAAACATATGGGTGGATTTGAAATCTTCACATACATGGGCTTAGGCAGCTGTTTTGAGGGGGCCTTTGTCCTGACCTCAAAGGCATATTGAAGATCTACTCACAGTGTGACTGGCCCTCCATGGCATCAAAAGTCAATGTTACTTTCTGGCCTTTATTTTAACCAGGTTGATGCAGAGTGGGTACTGTGTAGCCCACTGAGCACAAGAGAAAGTTGCAGGAGGAGGAAGGAAGATTGGACTGAATTCTGGTCACTTGAGCAAGGCATGCTCATTGATAATCTATTTCTGTGGAGTCCACTGAAATCTTTGGATAGTCTTTTTCTGGGTACAGATCTTTGGTCATTTGTACTGACTGGGCGGAGATGACATTACTCCGGCACATGTGTAAAAATTGTAAAAAGACAAGTTTTTAATGTAGAAGAGTTGTGCTATGTCCCTTGTGCATTAAAGGGGTTGTACAGGTCTGTTTTAATTTTTAAATAACAAACATCATACTTACTTCCTCTGTGCAAGAGTTTTGCACAGAGTGGCCCCAATCTTCTTCTTCTGGGGCCCCCCAGCAGCGCTCCTGGCTCCTCCTCTTTTTGAGTGCCCCCTTGGAGAAGCCCTTCCCCTCGGGGCACTACCGAGTCCTGCTGCTTCGTCCATTGACACAGACAGCAGGACTCGGCCCCAGCGTCACTGGATTTGATTGACAGCAGCGGGCGTCAATGGCTTCTACTGCTATCAATCTATCAAATGAGGACTCAAGACAGCAGCTGGAGCTGCTGTGCTCGTCCCTGTCACTGGAAGGATCGGGTTCAGGTAAGTAAAGGGGGATCTGGGGAGGCTGCTGCACTACAGAAGGTTTTTCCCCTTAATGCATAGAATACATTAAGGTGAAAAACCTTGAGGGTTTACAACCCTTTTAACGCAACGTATCTGCCTGTCTGCCCTGCACACAGACAGCTCACTGTACAATTGTCAAGATGAATGAACTCCAATGCATGCGCAGCGGTGACATCATCTTAGCCCTGCCCATGAAAACAGCTGAAGATTGGTACCCAGAAAAAGATAGCTCAGAGATGTCAGAGGCTGATAATGGAGCTCTGTGACATTGCAGCACTGGAGTTGAGGTATTAGTGAATACAGAGCAGCATTATTTGGGTTTTTTATGTGTGCCTGAAGTTCAGCATGAAACCCTTTGCATATATGATAAAAGTTTATATGTAGAAACTTGTCTGGAGCTCAACTTCAAGAACTTTAGTACACTAATATATCCACTGATGCCAATACGTTTGTAGGAAGTAATGCCAGTGATGATACTGTGGAGTGAAATGGGGAAAATAAAATATTGAGGGTGGCGATATGCACTATGGAACAAGGATAAAATTGCCAGCTGTGCTTACAGGTACAGAACATATAGAAGGCTCTGTGTGAGTGAGACAAGCTCTGACCAAATGGCATCATATGAAGCAACCATTGTTGGGCTTTGAGACCTATTCTGTTTCTTTGTACAGAAGCCCTCAGAACTTTGTGTTCAGTACTGCTGAACATGCTGTAGTCTGGAATTATCTGTGGGATGTTGTCAGGCAAACAAACCTTCAATTTAATCTATATGGAGCGATCAGAAGGATTGTAACAGCTAAGGCAACAAAGCAACCCTATGACTTCACAGCATGGTTCTACTCCTTATTGGCTAAGCAAATGCAATTTTGCCTATCTTTGCTTTACACTAAATATAAGCATAGTGATTCCTGTGCAATTGTATACACACTACACCAGCCTGGGAAATTCATGCACATTTCTCTTTACAAGGTTTACACCTTATACATGCAAAAACCGTGTAAAGTCCTTGAAATGAAAAAAGATTATGGTGTGACTCATTTCTGCTGGTTGGTGGAAACATGATCTCTACAGCAGTCAACAAGGGCATCTACATTATAGTAATAATCAAAGGACGCTGAAGTACAGTGAACCTACAGCTAGAGGAAAAGAAACATTAATAATATAATAAATGTGTATATCTGCCAGTGTTACCAACATACCGGATTGAAATTTACTGACACTGCACCCAAAATTTACTGGCACAGCCAAGTTTTTACTGGCATTTCCAAAAGTTACAAAATTATAGTTTTAAGTACAAATTTCCGTATTTAGGCTACAAGCAAGTACAATATGCAATTAACCATGTGATTTAATGTAGCTATTAAGGCAAAAAAGATATTTCTTATTTTACTTCCAATATAGTAGGTAAGTAGCTAAGGGACAGGACCCAGGAGGGCAAGAAATTAGAATGGGCAGCACACACGCATGAAATTGACTCTCACAGTGACACTGACAGCAGTGTGTAGCGGCACAGATCACCAACACGTCCTCTCAGTGTCACAGTGATAGTCTCTCTCCACACCAGGTGGTCCCTTCACTCCAGACAGCACTGACATTCCTGCTCCCAGCTTGGCTCGCTCCCGTCTCTCAGACCCACACACAAAGCTCCGGCCGCTCCACTTGGCTCGTTTGCACCATGACATCACACGACACTCTCAGGCGCCACCACCTCCTCCAGTCCCGTCCCCTGCCAGCACTGACTGAACCAATTGTAGCAGGCACTCTGATGGTCTTGGCCGCTTCCAGACCCGAACTGTGCATGCGCAATTCCGAGCTAAATGTCACAGCCATATTTTTTACTGGCAACCTTTTCTTCTTACTGGCTTTTACTGGCAGGAGAAAAGTGCCCATTTTACTGGATGCCAGTAAAAATACTGACGGTTGGTAACACTGATATCTGCTCTCCTCATTCTGAAAGTTTGATCTCAATCAGTATTGACAAAATATGTACAGTGCCTACAACTTCCGACAAAACCACTTAACATAGAAAATAAAGTGAGATTAGTATTGGCCGTAGTTCCAGCTCTTTTTGAGGAAAGCAAAGTAGTTCTTAAGAAAGCAAATGTACAGCATGTATAATTTATGTCTCAGAATATAGATCTACTACTACTCTGAAGTAGGTTGGTGAAAGCAAGATGATGAAGCTTTTTTGGGATATGTACACACTTATCAAGTACAAGGATTCAACTGCTTTGGTTCCTTCAGCACAGCTACATATTTGTTTTGCGTGTCCTATGATGTTCAATCACATCCTATATAGTAATAACGATTCAGGAGATGTCAGTTTCCTGTTTCACTGCTGGAGGATTCTACCTTGAGTATAGAATTTAGCTGAACAGAGCTCCACCAAAGAGATACCATTCCCATCACACACGTTGGGCTCTTCTCAATATCTGCCTACCAGCATGTAAAATCCAGAAAATGTTCAGAAGCTCTTGCAGCTTGTTGAACTTCTCTATACCTCTTCTAGAAATACACGAATAACACAAACCTTTGTCCAGAAAGTTTGAGCCCCCTGGTAAAGACACAGAAAATGTGAAAAAAGAACCGAGAGCTGCATCTCCTGACTCAAAAGGAGCACACGCCTTGGTCACAGATGAACTCCAGGTAGACAGCTAATGCCTCGTACACACGGTTCGACGGTCGTATACAACAGGTCGTATGAACGACCGTTGTATGTGAAAACGATCGTTAGTACGCACGATTAGAACAGCCAACTTACAACGGTCGTACAACAGAAGTTGTATGAGCAGACTAGAAAACTTGGTAGTACCAACAAGCGGTCTTACGACCGTTGTAGCGTGTGTACAGAGAAGTTGGTCCAACAAGTTGTATTGTGCAAAACACGCATGCTCAGAAGTCAGGAATGGCCGGATGCACCTGAACTTTTTCTTTATACGTTCATAACATGTCGCTATGTTCAGCTTGGTCGTACGATCGTGTAGTGCATGTCAGTATGCTACATACAACAGCCAACATACGATTTGAGCCATTCGGTCGTACGACCGTTGAACCGCGTGTACAAGGCTTCAATGCACAGGGAGACATTTACCAACTTTTCCTCTCAGTGAGGCACTGCAGACCTGGTGCAATGGTACATTTTATGATATTTACTATAAGAGTGCAACATCATTCATACTGTAAACATGCTCTGTTCCTCAAGAATAGTGCTGATAATATGAAACATGCCCCTAATTACGTCTTAGGCCTCATGCGCATTTACCCAGCTCTTGTGAATGCCTTTTCTCCTGGCAGGAAAAGCAGCCTAATAAATGCACCTAAAGCCTTGATTTGCAAATGTGTTTAGGTGTGTTTAGACGTGTTAAGCATTTGGGTATTCATTCATCCCATTGGTCAGAATTAGTGTTGAGCGAACCCGGACTGTAACGTTCGGGTCCGTACCGAACTTTAGGGTGTCCGTGGCACGGACCCGGACCCGGACATTTCAAAAATCGTTCGGGTTCGGTCCGGGGTTCTGCTATTTTACTCCACGTGTTGAGAAGCTGCAGGGCAGCCAATCAACAAGCGTTTCACTGGTTTGCCCTTAGAAGCCATCACAGCCATGCCTACTAATGGCATGGCTGTGATTGGCCGGTGCATCATGTGACCCAGCCTCTTTATAAGCTGGAGTCACAGTGCTGCAGTCACATGCTCCTTGGGTTAGTATAGGGAAAGGAAGCTGACGGCGTGAGGGACAGATTTTAGCCATTTTAAGACCTGATCCTGCATCCTGAGATAGATTACTTTACTACTGCTGTCTGTGCTGTTGCTCTGAGGACAGATAGCAGAAATTAGAGATTTTACCGATTTTAGACAGGGAGTGCGGCAGT
>BLSH010345528.1:173585-213654 GCA_018402905.1 Glandirana rugosa | reverse complement strand
GTGAATAGCGTGTATTTCGGAGTACGTGTGATAAAATCTCCACAAACGACAAAAAGAAAGACGAAGATTTACTGGGAGTTACAATCAGATACACAGGTACGTGTGTATCCACAAACGACCGTATAAACTTCTCCTCGTAGATCTTCGTTTTTGTTTTTTTCGACATCATCGTACAAATCCTCTACTCGTAAACTCGTCTTCTTTATGGACTGTGTCGACTTACACACACTTGTGTGGATTTGTGATCCACCCAAATCACGAACTCAAAAAGTAAAGTCACCGGTCTTATTTAATTATAAGACTGATCTCAACTCGCCCGTGCGATCGTTCGGGTTCCGTCCGGACCCGGACCCGGACTTTGTCACGAAGTTCGGACGGACCAGCAGAACCCGAACTTCCAGGTGTTCGCTCAACTCTAGTCAGAATATTAATTTATTCTGGCCACTGAAATGAAAAACTCAAGCACTAAACCCACCTAGTGTTTAGGTGTGTTCACACACATTCAGCTGTGTCAGGTATTTCTTCTGCTCAAATGCTCATCTCCTAAACATGCTACTACAGCTTTTTTTGTTTTTGCTTCTAGATGCTCCTCTTCAAATATGCCAGCAAACACCTATGTGTGCATGGACACATAGACTAACATTGAGGGTCATTTAGAAGCAGAAAGAAAAACAGCAAACACCTCTAAAATAGTGTGCATGAGGCTTTATGTGCGATAAGTGAAACACTGTTGCAAGTACCATGAAAAGTCTCTTGCAGATGTTCACAAACAGGTGCCTAGAATTGCAGACATTGGGACATTAACCACACAAAAATACAAGTCAGTAACTACAAATACTGTAGCTGCTGACTTTTAAGAAAGACATAATCCCTAGTCTATTAGGTCCAGCACTGTCTTACTAGTACCCAAAGGCTTCACCGCATGTCACTTCCCATCTTGGATTTGGGAGCTGGCTCTCACGTCTTGATGATCCACAGCTGGCTCCCTCCTGCCAATGCACAAGATGGGCCAGCTGGAGTTGACTGGTCCTGTAGCCTCCTGGGGGAGAGGGAGCATCCTCACCTGGGGGATGAACAGGGGAGGGCTGGCAGCCGTAGGCCTGGGGGGCAAGTCCAGTCAAGTGGCCCATTGAACCACCGAATCAGCTTACCATCCATGCCCACCCAATGGGCCTAGCGGGATCCATGGTAGGGCCAGCCCTGGGCACCCTCCCCCCTTTGCCTGCAGTTAGTTGGTGGCTGCGCCCCTGGGCCCTATTTCCTTCCTCCACAAGAAAAAAAAGTGTGAGCGGGGCAGAAGCCATTGGCCATTTTAAATGTAGGTTAGGGTGGCTTGGGGGGCAATTGCCACCCTACCCCCTGGGCCAGCCCTCCTCTGTGGATGAATCAGGAAATGGGACCACATAACTGATGGAAAATGTACTTTTTCCCCACCCAACAAAAAAAGAATTTTGGCAAATGTGTAAAAGGGATGGAAGGAAGGTTAGACAGGTTGTGGATGTGAGTGGAGGTCTACTTCAACTCACTGAGAAGAAGCCAAATTAGCACTACAGAAGCCTCTAAATTCTCTCAGCAACTTGACTGCTAAATTCCCATAGCAGTTGAAATTGATATACATTTATTTACTTAGCACAGGATTTGACATTCTATTCAGACCATCTTGTGATTCACACATCCCTGCCACAATGCACAGGTAGCCAGCCAAGCAGTAATATGACTGCTATAGCTTTGCACCTTCCTTTGTCTCTGGGTTTTTCATCAAACATCAGAGACATGAGCCTCTGATGATTCAATGTCCCATGAGCAGGGAGGTGACACAATAAATTGCAAAGCTGAACTGTGAAATATCAGTGTCACCTGTCTGGTTCTGCAATATGGCAGAGGCATGTGAATCACAAGAGGGTCTGAAAACAGACACAAATTCTTTGGAATGTAAAGCAGTTCACATTCAGACACATTCAGAGTTCCGCTTTAAGTCAGATACAGCTCTGAAAGCATCCATCTGACATGGCCTTTATGACCAACCTACTCCCATCTGAAAGGTAACAGCTGCAGCATCAAAACCCAATAATGCACATATTGCTCCCTCTAAAGGGATGACAGGATTAACAGATGGTAGAGATTTGTGGATTTGTGAAGGAAATCATAGAAGCATATTGTAGAATGATGATGTAAAAAAGAACCATGATTTGAAGAACACTGTGCTGTACTATATATTTTAGTTTGAAACTGGATAAAACTAAAAAGAAGTAAAGAAAGAAGTGTTATGTCTACTGTGTACATTAACATTTGCAAAGATAGGCCGGTTAAACAAGGTAACTAGGTTGAAAAAAAAGCAAATTGAAGTTTACAAAACAAGCAGGTTTGCATGGAAAGACATGAAAAGACCCCTTTCCCAAATGTGGATGATTCTGCCTCACAGATTGGGGGAAAAAGCATCCTAATTCAAAACTGATCCAAGGAAAATATGATTGCCTCTTGGGGAACCGGACCAAGAAGGATTTTCTTCCCCTGCTGTAGCAAATTGGATCACGCTTTGCTGGGGGTTTTCGCCTTCCTCTGGATCAACCGGGTATAGTACTGGGTATATGGAATGGTATGATTTTTTTCACTCCTTTATTGGATGAACTAGATGGACTTTTTTTTTCAACCTGACTAACTATGTAAAGGCCAATCAGGTCAGTTCCTAGGTTCATCAATTTATCAAGCTATTCTAAGTAAAAATATCTGTGTTATTATTAGTTGTAGCAGTATTGCCTAGGTCTTTTTAAATTCCATTATTCATTTTTCTATTTATGCTTTGTGTTGCATGGCAGTCCACTGCTACCCATCCCAACATCCCAGGGAGAAACATATTTTTGTCCCTGTGCATCTTGATATCCCCTTGTGGTTTGTATAGCCCTTGTGATACATTCATTTTCCAAACCTTTATACAGACCCTAGACATAATGGAAAAAATAGTTACTCATATTAAGTCTAAGGTGGCTTTTTTTCAAAACTGAAAATGTCAAATTTGTGTAACCTGTCATATAGTTTGACAAATAGTTATATGCTATATATAGACTTTTATTATTTAGTTGCTTGCCTCTAAAACATCTCCAAATCTCCAATGGCCTGGCTACAATGTGGTTCCTCAAACAGCACACCATAATGTAGAAAATACCTTACTACTGATTTAGAAATACTATAATATTGCATAATATTATTTACTCTTTATAAATTCCAATATTCTATTTGTTTCTTCCGCTGTTGCTTGGCATTGAGCAAAGCTGATTTGTGTTTTTGGGATAGGAAGTGAAGGTAAATCTTCTCAGAGTAATAAATCTGTGTGGTTCCCAGATGTTTACAGAGTGTTGTTAAAAGAGGAGGGGATGCTACACTGTGGCAAACATAGCCCTGTCCTAACTTTTATGGAATTGGGGTTGTATTTTAGCAGCCATTTGTTGCCCTGTCCCAACTTTTTTGCTGCCATCAATTTCAAAATGATCTTATGTTGTTCTTAAAATGGTACATTTTCTCAGTTTAAACATTTGATATGTTTTTAATTTTCGATTGTGAATAAAATATGGGTGTATGGGATTTGCAAATCATTGCATTCTGTTTTTATATAGATTTTACACAGCGTCCCAACTTCCTTTTGGAATTGGGGTTGTACAATAAAACAATACATTGTATTTACTCAATGGCACCTTCAAACTATCTGCAGGTGTCATTTTCCATAGGAGCTGCTGTGTTTTGACAGCAGCCTCTGCTGTGCAATACACAGAATTTTTCAGCTGACAATTTGATAGCTGGTAATTGCCATTAATAGCGCAGGGGAGAGTGGCAACAGGGGAAAAGGAGTAGAAAATAAAAAGATGTGTTAGAAACTTTGTTGATTTTTTTTTTAGGATGTATATCTTACATGCAACATTTTAAGTGGCTAAACTGCTGGTATTTCTAAACTAGTGCACATGCTGCTCTGAACTGCTGCAGGCTAAAATTTAGGACCATACAAAAATGAGGCTGGCAGCAATTAAATGGATTTAACTGTTAGAACAGCCAGCTGCTTAAGACGAAGGTCAGGATGAAAAGGTTGCTATGAGTCACTGCATATTGCACTCTGCACATTGGTCCCTGCCCTGTTATATGATCTCTAAATTGTATTTCAAAACCACAGCCAGATAAGTTTAAAAATATCTTTTCTATTTTAATACAAAGTCCTTGAATGTTCTGCCCTAGCAGCATACAATAAACCTCTAAATCATCCATTTATTTTTCATATGGCACGCACTGCAGTAGGAAAATACTTACTATTAAAGTCTGCCTAAAAAATGTGTTTATATGTAAATTGCTACAATTTTACCGTCTTTTCTCTGAAATAATATTTTGCCTCAGGAAATACATTTGAATAACAGTGACAGGCAGTTTTCCTTTTCTTTTTTTTAACATCTAAAGAGCATGTTTATATCTGGCTGTAATATTTTAGAGTTAGCATCATGCTTCTCATTTAAATAATGTAAAGATGGGGAGTATCAGAACACAAATAAAAGCTTCAATGATAAGTAGGTGTACTTAATAGA
Organism: Glandirana rugosa; assembly: GCA_018402905.1. Lineage (NCBI taxonomy): Eukaryota > Metazoa > Chordata > Amphibia > Anura > Ranidae > Glandirana > Glandirana rugosa. The sequence continues at coordinate 209,092 of BLSH010345528.1, read as the reverse complement.
TAATTATATTAATTTATCCTCTTATAACCAGGGCTCAAGAAATGCGGAAACGCATGGTAACGGAGTTCCTGTACTTTTTCCACAGCAGGAACTCAGTTCCCGTTAGCAGCCGCATCCCACAGGACTGGCAGTGGCTTACCAAGGGAGGGGCAAGGTAGAGCGGGCGGGGGCTTCCAATCCTGTCCACTAATAAATGAATCCCCCGCTATGCAGCTCTTTAGAAAAAAAACTTTTCCCGGTCTCCTGTATTCAGCTGGGGCCGGGGGACAGAAAGTAGGCTATTTCTTATTTTTTGGCTTTAGGCAGATTAATTCGCTGTAGCACTCCTGGCTGGCTCCACTGTAATGATATAGCACAGGACAGCTTTCACTGTGTAGTGCGCTGCAGTGGATTAATCCACCTAAAGCCGAAAAAGAAGACATAGTTTGCTTCCTGTCCCCGGCTCCCGCTGAACGCAGCTGACTGGGAAAAGTTTTTTTACTAAACAGCTGCACAGCCGGGGATTCGTTTATTAGCGGACAGGATTGGGAGTCTCCACCCGCTCTACCTCTTACCCCCCTCCATTGATGGGCACTGGTGAGGCTGCAGATGGGCCCCGGTGAGGCTGAGCTGACAGGCATTGGTGAGGCTGCATTTGATGGGCACTGATCAGACTGCATTGATGGGCACAGGTGAGGCTGAGCTGATGGCCACTGGTGAGGCTGCATAGATGGGCACTGATCAAGCTGCATCGATGGGCACTGGTCAGGCTGCATTGATGGGCACTGATCAGGCTGCATTGATGTGCACTGGCAAGGCTGCATTGATGGGCACTGTTGAGGCTGAGCAGATGAGCACTGATGAGGCTGCATATATGGGCACTGGTGAGGCTGCATTTAATGGGCACTGATAAGGCTGTATTGATGGGCACTGGTGAGCATGAGCTGATGGGCATAGGTGAGGCTGCATTGATGGACACTGATCAGGCTGCATAGATGGGCACTCATGAAGCTGCATTGATAGGCTGGTGAGGCTGCATAGATGGGCACTGATCAGGCTGCATAGATGGGCACTGATGAGGCTGCATTGATGGGTACTAGTGAGGCTGCATTGATGGGCACTGGTGAGGCTGCACTGATGAGGCTGCATTGATTGGCCCTGTGAGGGGCATTGCTGTGGATAAGGGTACACTCGTGTTGCCCTCTGGAGAGTGAATCACAGTTGATCACTTTTCAGAGGGTGTTTGACAAGTGACAAGGAAGCATTATATTCCTCCTCACCATCTAATTTAATCCCTAAAAACCTCCACCACCTCGCTGCAACTGCATTTGTTTTGGGGGGTGCCAGATATAGGATCTGCGGCTGATATAGGATACGAGTCCTGATAATCTAAACACCACCGTACAGTGTATCTCACTGACTGCTTGTTAGAGGTGGAACATCACTTCGGGTTGGGCGTGATGCACAATGTGGTGGTGGTGGTGGTGGAGGGGGGGGGCCGGATCTTGGATGAGTTACCACACTTTTTTCCCCAGGACTTGACCCCTGCATATAACTGTACAATTAATAAGGAGCCATACTAAGTGGAATAAAGGAAACAAACATTTTTTTATTCTAAGATGTCCAGATATGACTAGATAGATATCTAAGGTGCCAGAACTTTAGAAACTACAGAAAAAAACAAAATGTAAATGAAAACAACAATGACCAATCAATGTATATATATATATAGAGAGAGAGAGAAAGGCCTAAGGACTACCACATCCCAATTATATTGCTCAAAACAACTACCTGGGGTATGAACCCCTATCTATGGCGGGATTTTATGGGCAGTACCACAATTTTGATAAAAAAGAGTTTATTACAAAAGCATTTTTTAGAAGAAGACAATGACAACAAACATTTGTTAAATACATGTCAACCATATGTTGGCCTTGCCCAAACAATGGGTTGGATATTCAGCATGGGTCATGTATATTTCTGTTCACTGTGTGATCAATAGTATATCTATAGTTTTGGCTCCTCTACACACTCAACGCATTACCTGGGTAAAGATCTGCTTCATCAGGAGTTCATTAGAGGAGCATTTTTACATTAACTGGGCACATGGGCGCAAAGGAAAAGGACTGCGAACCACCCAATCAGAGGGAGCACACATGTAGGGAACAGGCCCCAAGCTGGAAAAGCAGGGGGCCTGGAGAGACCACACAATTTACACTCAATAAGAGTGTGGGTGTTTAACACCACATATCTCATAAATTCCATAAATTGCTACTTGGACTTGGACCAGGCCACCTGGGGAGACACACCTCTCCACTGAGAAGATATATAATTATTTCTACAAGTTTCTAAGTTCTGAAAGTCAGACTAAACTAATACAAATGCAAGTCCAAGTAGCAATTTATGAGATACGTGGTGTTAAACACCCACACTCTTATTGAGTGTAAATTGTGTGGTCTCCCCATGCCCCTTGCTTTTCCAGCTTGGGGCCTGTTCCCTGCATGTGTGCATCCTCCGATTGAGTGGTTCGCAGTCCTTTTCCTTTGTGCCCATGAGCCCAGTTAATGTAAAAATGCTCCACTAACGAACTCCTGATGAAGTGGATCTTTATCCAGGAAACGAGTTGAGTGTGTGTAGGAGCCAAAACTATAGATATACTATTGATCACACAGTGAACAGAAATATGCATGATCCATGCTGAATATCCAACACACTGTTTGGGCAAGGCCAGCATATGGTTGACATTTATTTTAACAAATGTTTGTTGTCATTGTCTTTTTTCTAAAAAAAAATGCTTTTGTAATAAACTCTTTTTTATCGAAATTGGGGTACTGCCTATAAAATCCCGCCATAGATAGGGGTTCATACACCAGGTAGTTGTTTTGAGCAATGAACAATCAATAACATGCCAAAAAACAGCTAGAGACTACAATGTGTGCAGCCCATGTCCCTTATCATCATCAATGTTTTTACCCCACGTACTTTGTCCTGCTGACAGGTACAATATACTTAGTCAATATGATGGAAGTATTTGAAACAGTAACCACAAAACAACATAGGGGTGCACCGCGTTTTTCAAGCTTATATTATGTATTCCTATAACATCACATACCCCCTGCAGTGCTTGTTATTTTATCTAATATATCTACAGAAAGCCTATGTTGAATTCCTATCCCATCTACCGGCAAATATTTGATTTTTAGGAACCTTCTATGTCTACTAATGGTAAAAATAGTCTGCAAAAATGTAACTTATTACTTCGAACCTACCCAGTGAAACAGAAATACCTCTTAAACCTTTTAGAGGTACCCCAAGTTATATAGAACCATTCAATAGTTTCCCAAGTTTTCAAGGCCAGACAACGCCCCTTCTACTTATTCCACTCTTTATTAGGAAACCAGAGACTCAACATGTTGTTTTTGTACTTTTAGAGGACTGTGATGACCTCCACTAAGAACACTGGTCTCCGAAAACCAGGTACAGAGATATACAGTATTCAGGGACATTAGAGGTAGGGATTCCAGAATAAACATTACATTAAATGGCAAAAACATACTTTTATGAGCTCATCAATCCTTCTTTAGTATGCACCACATCAACGTTATACATACACAAAATTTTGTGGTTCAACATCAATTTATATTTGCAGCCATAATGGCATTTTGCTGGGACTGTGACCTTTATTTGTATCCTTAGATATACACTGATATACATATTTCCCTCTTACATACAGATGTTTACGACATTTTAGGTCTTCATTATCATTAGTAAAAAGAATAGAACACTTGACCTATAAAATAAACCAATGCTAGTTGGAATAAAATGGAAGGCGCTGTCTACTATCATTAAGTGAGTAATAAAATATCTTTATAGCTATGTTTTTGGTACCTTTGCTGTACAAGGTAACATGAAAACACCATCTTTAAAACAAGGGCATTTTACTATGACTTTTGTCATGACTATTGTAGTTGGGTCCCTTCTAAGCCTTACTTGATATAGTTATGTGTTCCATACTTTGTACTGATTAGCACCAAAACATCAGAAACAGTGGGATGCAAGTTTGAATAGATGACTGTGTATAATTAAGTTTTATCTGAGCTGTAAACTAGTAATTCTGGATGCATAGTTGGCCATAGGGGCATTCCAAATAATTTTCATTATTCCACCCTCTAATAATGAAGAATACTCCCCTTGCTTTTTACATTTGTATTGGAAATAATGACTTGTTATTATTGTAAAGAGAAGGACCAATACCAAGATGTAGTAGTATAATGCTGCCTAAATATACTGTAAGGTCATAGCTCCTCAGAGATCTGATGAAATGTTTTACCCAGAACTTCTAATTATGCAAATACCTTACATAGTACTGTATATTGGTGAACATGAAACAGTCTTCTACAACCTGAATGCCAAAAAAGTTAGGATACTTTGTAAAATCTGCATAAAAACAGAATGCAATGATTTCCAAACCTCATAAACTCATATTTTATACACAATAAAAAAATAGAAAACATATCAAATGTTTAAACTGAGAAAATGTTAATTTTAAGAAAAAATTAAGTAATTTTGAAATTGATGGCAGCAACACGTCTCCAAAAATTTAGGACAGGGCAGCAAAAAGCTGACAAAGTAAGTGGTACTAACATGGAAGAGCTGGAAGAACAATTTGCAGCTAATTAGGTTGACTGGCAACAGGTCAGTAACATGGCTGGGCATAAAAAAAACATCCCAAAGAGTCAGAGTGTCTCAGAAGTATACTGTAGATGGGTAGAGGTTTACCAATATGTAAAAAGCTGCGTCTAAAAATTGTCGAACAATTTCAGAATAATGTTCCTCAATGTAAAAAAAGAATTTAAACATATTATCATCTGCAATACATAATATCATCAAAAGATTCGGAAAATCTGGAGAAATCTCTGTGCAAAGGGACAAGGCTGAAATGCAATATTGGATGCCTATGATTTTCAGGCCCTCAAACAGTACTGCATTAAAAACAGGCATGCTTCTGAGATCACATTACTGTATGGGCTCAGGAATACTTCTAAAAATCACTGTCTGTGAACAGTTTGCTGTGCTAGCCAAATATGAAAGGTAAAGCTCTATCATGCAAAGAAGAAGCCATATCTGAACATAATCCAGAAACGCAGCTGTCTTCTCTGGGACAAAGCTCAATTAAAATGGTCTGTTGCAAAGTGGAAAACTATTCTGTGATCAGACAAATTTAAATTCAACATTCTTTTTGGCAATCATGGGTGCCGTGTCCTTTAGATTAAAGAGGAGAGGGACCTTCTGGCTTGTTACTGGCGCTCAGTTCAAAAGCCTGTATCTCTGATGGTACGGGAATGCAATTCTGTGTATTAAATGGGCAGTTTGAACATCTTGAAGAGCGCCATTAATGTTGAAAGATATAGTATATCCAGGTTTTAGAGCAGCATATGTTCTGGCAAGAATTTTGGACAACATTCCTCTCCCAAAACTTCAGCAATTGGTCTCCTCAGTTCCCAGATGTTTAAAGAGTGTTGTTAAAAGAAGAAACACTACACTATGGTAAACATGGCCCTGTCATAACATTTTTGTAGTTGGGTTTGTACTTTGTCAGCTTTTTGTTGCCCCGTCCCAACTTTTTTGGAAGCCTGTATCTCTAAAGGTATTGGGGCATATTAGTGCGTATGGAATAGGCAGCTTGCACATCTGAAAAGGCACCATCACTGCTGAAAGATATATCCAGGTTTTAGAGCAGCATATGCTCTCATCCAGATGACATTTTTTTCAGGGAAGGCCTTGCATGTTTCAGCAGGACAAGGCTAAACTGCATACTGCACCTATAACAGCTTGGCTTCATGGTAGAAGAGTCCAGGTGCTTAACTGGCCTGCCTGCAGTCCAGACCTTTTACCAATATAAAATAGTTGGCGTATCTTGAAACAAAAAATATGGCAATGAAGACCCAGGACTGTTGAGCAGTAAGAATCCTATACCAGGCAAGAATGGGACAACATTCCTATCCCAAAACTTCAGCAACTGGTCTCTTCAGCTACACTTTAGGCTTGATTTCCTATATGATCCTGGCAGCTAGGATAGCCATCTAACATTATTGGAACCAGTCAATAGTAGCATTTGACTATGTCAAACAAAAATTGAATTGGATCATGATCAATGACAAAATGACTTGCACCTTCCACAACAACCAGGCTAAATTTGATAAGACATAACTTTGGATATAATACTTGTCAATGAATGCAGGGACGTAACTACATCGGTTGCAGGGGTTGCAGTTGCAACCTGGCCCCATGGTCTAGGGGGCCTGTGCGCCTCCCCTTTACACCTAGATAAAAGGTATGGAGGGGGCAACAATTAGAGGAACCAATGTCCTCCATTTACCTCCTAATGGATGAGATGGGTTCCTCTATATGCTTCCCCCACCGCCCCTCCTATCCAGTTCACTCGTCTTTTGCTGTTCCTGGGTCCGTGTGCTCCCCTCCACTCTCCTGCCAGCTGCTGTACTGGGAGGCTCGGTACACAATTATTCCTGTCCATTCATTCTGTGCAGCTTAGGCTACACAGATGGAGATTGAGAGCTGAGGTTTGTTTAGACCCCTGATATCTCATCAAAGCCCACTCCTACAGGGCTCCTAAAAAAATTGTAAAAAATAATAAAAAAAATAATATTGTAAAAAAAATAAAATTAAATGGTAAAAAAATAATAAAATTAAAATAACAAAAATTAAAAACTACTGACAGCAGTGAGGGAACTATCAATATTGCAAAGGTCACATTTGCGCCCTGGTATTTCACCACCGCGGGGAGGTCCGAAGATGGCAGAAAGGGAGCCCGCTGCAGAACTTGTGAAAGGGTCCAACCGTGAGACCATAATAAAGGGCCCCGCGACAGGAGTAAAGGGCCCCAGGATCAGTTCGGAAGAGGGAAGGGCCCTGTCCAGGGGTCAGGGGGCCCCTTCATAATTTCTAGCACTGGGGCCCTGAAGGTTTTAGTTACGACTCTAAATGAATGACTAAGGTTTGGGACGGAGCTACCTTGATTGCTCTGGACTTCCTTTCCCCCCTCTCCTTCTTATCTTCCTAATCTTTTTCTTTCTGTTTCACTAATTGCATTGACCAGATTTAATCCTAGTTATATTGTTCTCAATCACTAAGTGACATTTAAGTACATTTCACCATGCCTGTTTTATTATGGCAATTCACTTACAGTTTTACCTTGGCAAGAGAACCGTTCTGTTGGTGAATTTTTTATGTAACTTGCTCGTTCCCATATGTCACTTTGATACTACTAATACTCCTGTATTATGATGGGATATACCTTACAAACAGTCATAGTGATGAGAATTTTGACTCTTCTCTCGTTTCATGTTTCCTTCTTTTTTTTTTTGTTTGTTTGTATAATTTATTAACAGTACATTGTTTGTTCACATGCTTGTTATCACTTTGTACTCTCCTTGTACTCCAACAAGAAAACCAATAAACAGATTGAAATTAAAAGGTTATTTACTGGTAGGGTTGCCAATTAGCCTTTATTAGAAGGGTTATTATTTTCATTCAAATCATGTTGTCCCATTATTGAATACAACTTGTGATTCCTAGATAATTGACATCACTGTGCTGTAAATCATTCATTAGAAATTAAATTGAGCTTAGTTTTTTCTTGAGGTAAATATAACCATATTAGTACACTTGCGACAGAAACAATTGAGTACTGTCCATGATACTTTTTTATTTGCACAAACAATTTTTCAGGACACGCTTTCAGGGTGTGCCTCCTTCATCAGGGTCCAAGCAGTACTAATGCACAAAGTTATAGCAGTGTGCCCTTTTTATCTTAGAGATTGTCTTATTAACACTCTGCAAACAATTTGTGTATTAGTACTGCTTGGACCTAGATGAGGGGGGAACACCCCAAAAGCTTGTCCTGAAAAAAAAAAATGTATGTTAGTGCAAATAAAAAAAGTATTAAGGATAGTAGTCAATAGTTGCATAGCTTTTTTCTAAGGCTGGGTTCACACTAGTGCGAATTGGATGTGGGTTTTCCTGCATCCAATTTGCATGTCAGGAGACTGGGACTGGCTATCTATGGAGCCGGTTCACACATCTCCGGAGCGGCTCCGGCGCAAATTGCACAGGAGTCCTGTGTGTCTTCTGGTCTGTTTCAAGTCCGAATTCAGTCCAAAATTCAGACTGAAATCGGACCTGAAATGGTGAACAGGGTCGCATCGGATCCCTGCTGTGAGCCGCTCTGTGCTGCAGTGTGAATCCAGCATCAAGCGGTATTAAACCTAAAACAAAAAATGTAATATATTTCAGCTTACCAAACATTAAATGTGATGGCTGTATTCCTTTTATTTTGTTAGGCTTTGTTCCCTCTGTTTTCACCAAGTGATCTGGCCAGTAACAAGTAAAGGAGCACAGGGGGCACAGCAGACAGTAGCATTGTCAGTCTGGAGGAGTAGAGCGTTAGATGTACTAACAGATTTAGAAAACTTTTTTCCATGTCCATGTTGCTGATCTCTTACCTTCACCGACTATGCTATCCATCTTCTTCTGAGCTCTGCAGTTCCTCAGCAATAGCCTGATGATTTTGCTGAAAAACCGTTATTGCCCTGTGATATCCTATTTGTAAGACCGCTGGCTGCTATTCCTCCTGTATCCTCAGCCAGAGGTCTTGGCACTTCCCAGTTGTACTGTAGTTCTCTCAAGCAAGCAGGGACTTGTATTTCTGTCTCCACTTGCCGTAGTGGGTAAAGGGGTCTCATAGCCCCTGGTCTGTCCTGCCCATGGAGGTGTTGTCCTCCTTCTCCCCCCTCCTTCTCTGCTCCCTGCCAGCACCTTATGGGCACTGATGGGCACTGATAAACTGTACTGGTGGGCACAGATGAGGCCGAACTTATGGGCACAGATGAGACCATACTTATGGGCACAGATGAGACGGCACTTATGAGCACAGATGAGATTGCAATGATGGGCACCAATGAGACCGCACTGATAGGCACTGATGAGACCGCACTGATGGGCACAGATGAGACCGCACTGATGGGCACTGATAAGCTGCACTGATGGGCACAGATGAGACTGCACTTATGGGCACAGATGAAACCGCACTTATGGGCACAGATGAGACTGCACTTGTGGGCACTGATAAGCTGCACTGGTGGGCACAGATGAGACCGCACTTATGGACACTGATGGGCACAGATAAGACCGCACAGATGGGCACAGATGAGACCACACTGGTGGGCACAGATGAGACCGCACTGGTGGGCACAGATGAGACCACACTGGTTGGCACAGATGAGGCTGCACTGATAGCCACAGATAAGGCTGCACTGGTGGGCACAAATGAGGCTGCACTGGTGGGCACAGATAAAACCGCACTGGTGGGCACATATAAAACTGCACTGGTCGGCACAGATGAGACCGCACTAGTGGGCACTGGTGAGACCACACTGGTGGGCACTGATGAGACCGCACTGGTGGGCACAGATAAGACCGCACTGGTGGGCGCAGATGAGACTGCTCTAGTGGGCACAGATGAGACCAAAAGAGTGGGTACAGATGAGACCACACTTATGGGCACTGGTGGGCACAGATAGGCTGCACTGGTGGGCATAGATAAGACAGCACTGATGGGCACAGGCTGCACTGGTGAGCACAGATGAGACTGCACTGATGGGCACAGGCAGGCAGCACTCATGAGCACAGATGAGATTGCAATGATGGGGACCAATGAGACCGCACTGATAGGCACCGATGAGACCGCACCGATGGGCACAGATGAGACCGCACTGATGGGCAAAGATGAGACCGCACTGATGGGCACTGATAAGCTGCACTGATAGGCACAGATGAGACTGCACTTATGGGCACAGATGAGACCGCACTTATGGGCACAGATGAGACTGCACTTGTGGGCACTGATAAGCTGCACTCATGGGCACAGATGAGAATGCACTTATGAGCACAGATGAGACCGCACTGATGGGCATTGATAAGCTGCACTGGTGGGCACAGATGAGACCACACTTATGGACATTGATGGGCACAGATAAGACCGCACAGATGTGCACAGATAAGACCGCACTGGTGGGCACAGATGAGACCGCACTGGTGGGTACTGATGAGGCCACACTGGTGGGCACAGATGAGACTGCACTGGTGGGCACAGATGAGACCACACTGGTGGGCACAGATGAGGCTGCACTGATGGCCACAGATAAGGCTGCACTGGTGGGCACAAATGAGGCTGCACTGGTGGGCACAGATAAAACCGCACTGGTGGGCACATATGAGACTGCACTGGTCGGCACAGATGAGACCGCACTATTGGGCACTGGTGAGACCACACTGGTGGGCACTGATGAGACCGCACTGGTGGGCACAGATAAGACCGTACTGGTGGGCACAGATGAGACTGCACTAGTGGGTACAGATGAGACCACAATAGTGGGTACAGATGAGACCACACCTATGGGCACTGGTGGGCACAGATAGGATGCACTGGTGGGCATAGATGAGACAGCACTGATGGGCACAGGCTGCACTGGTGAGCACAGATGAGACCACACTGATGGGCACAGGCAGGCGGCACTGATGGGCACAGATGAGACTGCACTGATATGCTGCACTGATGGGTACTGAGGCCGCACTTATGGGCACTGATAGGCTGCACTGATAGGAACTGACAGGCTGCACTGATAAGCACTGATAATACTGCACTGATAAGCAGTGCAGTCATTTTTATGTCTTATTTTCAGTGTGATGTGTATTATATGTGACGTTACATAACACAGAGGCCAGTATTTTGGTAATATTGAAGCTTATTGGGATTTCCATACATTAGAGGGTTCCACCATTATTGTGTTATTGATTAGTAAGTTAGCACTGTACTTTTTTTGTTTTTAACTTGAGCCACATACTGATGTAAAGCATCATGGCTGAGCTGTATATGCCTTTTTGTTAATGAAGCATTGAAATCGGACTCGGGAGTGCGGCTTCCCAATAAATTTCCCAATAAATTTCCAATATATTCGCTCCATATAAAGTTGCCCATGTTGCTTTCTGGACTGCTGCACATATCCTCTGTCATCTTTTTCTATCATTGCTGCTCTCTCCAGGCACCAGGAAGCATAATACATTGGTTAAACTGTACATTAGTGTATATACCCCTAAAGCAGTGTCCAGACCAGTCTTTCTAAGCCTTTTTACCCTTAAAATGATTATCAGGTCTCAGGGAGCCCCTGTAAAACCAATTCATTGAGGGTCAATCGAAAAAATGTCCTTTGTATTGGTGGCCAGGAGAAAAAATGTCCCCTTACAGAGATGGTCAGAATGCTACCATTACAGAGAACTAAAAAGATAATTGGTGTCCCGCAGCTGACTCTGCCAAGAGGTATTGGTCCTAGAACTATGCAGGCACCATCAAATGGGATGTCAATCAAACACAGCTCAAGAAACCCTTAGCAACCTCTGGGGGAACTCCCTGGGTTCCACCCTGGTTGAGGTAGACTGGACTAGACATATAATATTGGACTACACCAAGAAGGATGTACTGCAGCATAAAGTGCTCCTGTTGATATCTTAAAAAGACTCAATAAAGCAAAAGAAAAGGCTGAATAACAAAAGGATACAGTAATGATAGGGGCCAGTGGGAGGAACTACAGTGCTCTGGGGAAACACACAATCTCACACACCTTAAGGCAGGGGTGTCAAATTCAATTTCTTTGCGGGCCACATCAGAATTATGGTTGCCCTCAAAGGGCCTGTTGCATCTGTAAGGCTAGATGTCCAGAACAAGCCCTCCACGGTCAGAAGTCAAGAGTCCCCCACCCTCCCTTACAACAGTGCCACACCACACCATGTGCTGCTGCAAGTAAGAAGCCGTGGGTGGAACTGGGGAGCAGAAAGTGCACTGGAGAAGGACCAGAGGGGGGCTGGAGTAGGGTTGCCACATCATCCCTCTAATCCAGGACACAAATTAATTGCACAGGTTCTGTGGCTGATTAAGGTGGTAATTAAATTCACTTGGTACCTTATTGCATTAAATTAGCCTCAGAACCTGTGTAATTAATATGTGTCCTGGATTAAAGGGATGATGTGGCAACCCTAGGCTGGAGTAAGCTGTCAGAGTCTCCTGAATGCTGAGACACAAAGTGATGCTTCAGCTGCAGAGTGAGGAGCAGAATCTGTAGTAGGAGTCCTGTCCTCTCTGCTGAGACAGAGGGGGTGAGGGGCAGAGACGAGCCTATCTGTGGCTGCACAGAGTTCTGTCCTCCAGGGTGCCACAGCTGTAGGATAGGTGGGAGGGCCACATGAAATGGCCTGGAGGGCCGGATTTGGCCCGCAGGCCTTGTGTTTGACACATGTGCCTTAAGGTATTAAATAATAGAGGCGCTTGGAGCTCTGAAAGTGAATAAAAACTTCACTTGCAGGGTCCATCAGGAAGTTCAGGTTGTTATCCTCCTCGGCATGCACCCACCTCAGACAAGTGTACATCCCTACATATTTCATGGATATTCATGCAGCTCTTTCTGCTAATGGATGGATAAAGAATTGTAAGGCACACATGCTCATGAGAATTATAGTCCAGAGGCAGTAGTACACTCTACCAGGATGTAACGTGCTTGTGTACATAAACTGGGAGGCCACCACAAGGTCCATGGTTATGGAAACTACGGGAGCTAAGAAGTAAGGATACACTGGACTTTTAGTAGCATCTAAATATATACACATACGTATATGGATCAAAAATTTAATATTTTACCTTATAGTCAATAACAATCATTGTGATACATGCTAGTTTCTCAGTGCATTATATCTCCAACCCACAACATTCACCAATTTGTCATGAACATAGCATGGTATACATAACCTATTAAATGACAGATTTCACAGCTGTGTAGTCCATTTGTAAGGTGAAGACATAGGTGTGCACAACTTATTGCATTAGGGCATGCACCCCAGAGCTCAAACACATATGCGTGTATGTGCATGTGTATATACAGTGTACTAATGGTGTCAGTAAGGCAGAGATTGGTGTCAGTAGGCCAGTGGATTGTGTCAGTAGTTTTTATTTTTATTATTTTATTTTTTATTATTTCTTACAATTTTAATTTGTTTTGTTTTTTCATTATTTTTTACATTTTTTTCAGGAGCTCTGTTAGGGGACTTTGGTGAAATATCAGGGGTCTAAACAGGGGGAATCTGCACCACACGAGCGAGGTGATTAGGGTGTGCCTATGGTTGAAGATTATTTCTCAATGTCTTTCTCAGACGGACTATGTTTAATCAGGAATTTGGGGAGCATTGTCCTAGAAGATATAATATTTCAGTAGACATCTACTCAAATATACAATGTTTAGGGTACATCCCCAGACAAGGGACTATCTACACAGATACACTCAGAAATTTACAGTTATGCAGTGCCCACTCACATCCCAAACACCTTTAAGGGGAGACAGGGACATAACACATCTAAAACCTTCAAGCAGTGCAGGATGATAGTAAGATGCTAGGTAGTCAACCTGGAAGAATTTCATAAGAAGAACTATGAATAATTTGTCAATATTTAATCACTATGTGTTGGAAAATAGCAGGTATATAACATTAATCTCCAGAAACACTGCTGATCGCTCAGCTCTTGGTCTTCAGGCTGGAGAGAGCCGGTGACTGTCACCGACTCTCTGCTCTGCCCCTCCAGCGCTTACTGGAGCGCTGGGCTGTGGAGGGGCGGGAGCGAATCTCTGAGACGATGAGCCAGCTACTGGTCCAGTCATCTGGGTGGATCCCGACCATATGGCCCAGATTTTTTCAGAGCCTGGACCAGCTCTGTGACATCAGCTGACAGCGGGCTTTAGCCTGCTGCCAGCTGAAAACGGGTCACAGGAGTGCAGAACGAACTGCACTCTTGATCCATAAGAGAAATACAGCCAAAAAATCTTTGCCTATACTTCTTTAAGGCTCTATTTATATCTGTGCACGCAATGTTGACTGTTATCCACAACATATGGTATACTGCCTGTGTGCTGCAGTATGCTGACATTCATTTTTGGCAGTGAAGGCGTTGCTTGTTGTGGTATGTTGATGTGGCCAAAAATTAGTTCAGGTAACTTTTTTGTGCTTTGAACCTCGTTAAAATGGAAGTGCTGCCATAACATAATATGTATTTACAAATGCAAAGGTTTGAATGGAGCCTAAAGGAACACTCCATCATTAATCCTACTTTCTCTAACCGCTAGGGTGGAGATATTGAGTTACATGATAGGGAATGACAGAGAAATAAACTAAAATTTAAAATCAGTTTTTACAAACCAAAAGGATGTGCAATCTATTAGAGATGGAAGGAAAGAATAAAATGTGATACACAGTCCAACCTTAGCATGCACCAGATAACTTAATGACTAATTTGTATACCAAAATAATGTTTGATTTAATTTGGGAGAGTGCTTAACAAAACACTTGACTGAGGCTTTAATTTGCTTCCACTTGTAATAGGATGACCAATGTTTAAAATGTAAAAAAAAATGTTTGTTTTGTAACTGGACAATTACATTATTAAATACAGCCCAGTGCAAATCCGACTGCAGCCTGAAGGTGGCAGTGTTCCTCTGCAGGCTGAAGGCTTAATTTGTCAATGAAGCCTCAAGGCCAGCCTACAGATGATGTCATAGCTGACCTTCTGATTACATGATCAGGAACCATTCCAATTCTTGGGTTACAAGATGTTGGAAACAAAGCTGTCAGAGACAGCTGGGATTGAGAATCACCAGCCATAAGCTGCTGGCACTTAAAGGAGGAGAGGACATTTACTAATGTATCCCCATCAAGTTGGGTAACAATAACATATAGATTGGGAGCACAAAGGGTTAAAGAGTCAGCTCCCCCTACAAAATCAGTTTTAGGCAGATGCTAGATAGTTAAACTGATATCTGATATTTGACAGGGATAGCAATATCTGTGCATACATATGGCAATCTTGTTATTGGAATAGCCAAGACATATAAGAAGAGTCCAACTCAGCCTACCAGACTTCAGCTGTAATTAAAATACCCCATTTGGATGGGTCAACCCCTTAGGCCTTATTCACATGGGAACAGAGCCACGTACACTGTGAATCGGCCATTTGCTTAGAGTAGAAATTAGGCATGCGCATGGGGTGTGCCAGGCGTGCTAGGGCACACCCCAATCACCTTGTGCGGTGCAGATTCCTCCTGCTGCTGGGATCCCCACGTGTTTCAGGATGATGAGTGAGGGAGGAGTAAAAATGTAATTTACCAGTCCCTTCCTTTCTTGATTGAATACAGTGAGTGATCAGTACTGATCGCTCCTGTGCCCATTCATAACGGAAGCATAGTAAACTGCGTTTGATATGCTTCAATTTGTGAATGAACAGGACGCCGCTCAGCACAGAGCACTTTCCATTCATTCACTGTCCAGTGCAGCTGGGGCTGCAGTGAAAGGGAACCTCTCTCCTCAGTCCCTTTAGTATAGCAGTAGAGGTCTGTTTAGCCCCTGATATTTCACCAAAGCCCCTCAACAGGGCTCCTAATTTTTTTTTTTAAATAACAAAAATAAAGAACTACTGATACCATCCACTGCCCTACTGACACCATCCAGTGCCCTATTGACACTATCCACTGCCCTACTGGCACTGTCCACTGCTCTACTGACACCATCCACTGCCCTACTTACACCATCTACTGCCCTATTGACACCATCCACTGCCCTACTGACACCATCCACTGCCCTACTGACACCATCCACTGCCCTATTGACACCATCCACTGCCCTACAGACACCATTCGCTGCTCTACTGACACCATCCACTGCCCTATTGACACCATCCACTGCGCCCAACTGACACCATCCACTGCTCTTCTGACACCATCCACTGCCCTACTGACACCATCTACTGCCCAACTGACACCATCCACTGCCCAACTGACACCTTCCACTGCTCTACTGACACTGTCCATTACCCTACTGACACTGTCCATGCTTTATTACATTTTAAAAATATTTGTTTGCATTTATTTATAAGCGGCCGTGTGTGTATGTGTGTGTGTATATATATATATATATATATATATATATGTTTGGGGTGCACACCCTAATTAATGCAATAGGCGGTGCACACCTATGAAGCAGAACTGAACCCTCCTATCGTTTTCAGCCAAGGAAGCTGCCATCCCGGCCTCTGATTTTCAACTGCCATGATGCTGCACATGATCAGTTATGGCACAAGACATTGGATGGTTTGACAGTTTGGTTGAGAGCACAACTAATGTGACAGTTACATTCCTGGCACGTGTTTTTTTAAACTGTTGGGGCCCTTTCACACTGATTGCAGTTGGCTGCAGTTGGATACTTTCTAAACTGCACTCCAACTACATAGACAGGCTAAAATCAAGGTAATCCTATGGGCACAGTTCACATCATTGCAGT
Organism: Glandirana rugosa; assembly: GCA_018402905.1. NCBI lineage: Eukaryota > Metazoa > Chordata > Amphibia > Anura > Ranidae > Glandirana > Glandirana rugosa. The sequence goes on along the minus strand of BLSH010345528.1, from coordinate 192,667 downwards.
GAAGTTCAGCACAGTTAAAAATAGCAGAGCATGCTGCATTTCTTCGCACCGCAAACGCAGGTAACGCAATACAAATGCGCTACAAACGCGCTTCAAGTGCACTGCACCATGCCTCTTTAAGCCAAGAAAGCCATGTCCAAAAACGTATTGAAAAATGCATTGCAAACGCAGCACAAAATGCATGCAAGACGCATGTCAAGTGTGTGTCAAATGTGCTTCAAATGCATGTAAACATGCAGTCAAAAATACGCAATTATGTGCAGTGAATGGGCTCTTAAATCGATGGGCTTAGTTTCGCTTTAAGCTGAGCTGCCAGGTGTTGCATGCAGGCAGTCCATGTAGGTCTATGAGGATGCAGCGGCTGAAAAAAACACAGTCGCAACTCCTAATTTGATAGGCACACAGGTGCGGGTGAGGGACCCCATAAACATACTGTCTGTAACAGTGGCGGCTGGTGGGTTTTTTATTTTGGGGGAGCGGCAAACAAACGGCTCCTGTGTCCTCTCCTCCTTGGCTTCGGTGGCTTCCACTGTGTGGCTCCTCCTCCTAGGCGTCCAATAGAATCATCTGTCCTTTCAGCCAATTGGTGATGGGTCAAGACCTGATTGGCCGGAAGGAGGGTCAGTGTGGAGATAGGAAATATTAATTCGCTATTTTCAACTGGGTGGGATCAAGGAGCAGAGCACACCCTTTTTTTTTGAAGCCTATTAGAGCCTCTGGCTTTAATTACGTGCTTCAAAAAAACACTCCCTCCACATTGGAATCCATGATCTACATACAGGGCGCCGGATGCATGGATGGGGGGGGCGGTGCCCGTGCGCCCCTAATAGATGGGTCGCCGCTGGTATGAAACTGCCGATTCATGATGTACAGGCCTCAGCGCCCATGTGAATGAGGCCTTAAGGAATCAAACCATGTATTTTTAAAAATGTATTTGAAGATGAACTTGCACTTTAATAAACGTTTTAGAGATTCTAAGTTGATTAAGCGGGAGCTAAAAGGCAGCGCGGCGTCTGTGTGGGATCCTGTCTTCTCCAAACAATGACATGACAGGTGTTCTAGCAGCAGAGGAAAACATGGCACGACGCCTTGTTATTAGAAATCCCTGTTACACACTGCAGCTTTTCTCAGTACAGCTCAGGTACATAGCCAGTGATTCCTCATGCATCATATTCCAGCTCTTCCCCTACACATCCACCGGTCACAATTACTGGGCTGTCATTATAATATATTCTCCAATATGTTAACAGCGGGGAGAAATCACATCTGAATGCAGTAGTCTGAATAAGGAGTAAGAAAATATCCAATAAGTGTTGATGATCAATAAAACAGCCTTAAGGAAATGTAGATCTTAGTGCAGCAGTAATAATCCAAATCCACATACAATTTAGTACCGCAATTACACCAAGCTGACTCCCACTACAAACTCTATAGAGTCATTTGAAATTCATTTTTTTATGCCCAAGAACGCTTTACCCCGGCATATTTCTGTTATTTGCAAGCTGTTCCTCTTTCATAGCATCTGTTACAGTCAGAAAATATTTATCAGCATGCCTGAAATAAGAACTAACCAGGTTGCCCTAATGTCACCAATCACATTCATACTGTCATTTTCCAACTGACATTTTCAAGTTTGAATCTGATTAGTGACTCGGGAAGGGGGGAGGGCACTTAACTCTGCTACAAAAGGCAGAACTAAAGTCTCCTTTTTAATAAGTGAGAACAGGCAGCCTTTTTTTTCACGTGGCACGATTTGATCTGTGCCCTGTGCAGAGCCACGTTTACCTGCACGGGGATTCATAGGTGTTCTGTGCATCCCTTTGCAGGCAGTCCAGTTCATGTCTTTTGGGGCACAGCAGCTGAATAGACACCGCTGCTGGTCCCAATATGACATCCATGTGGGTGCAGGTGCTTGTTCAAGAACTTACCATGGCTGTGTTTGGGGTCATGTACCCACATGGATGTCACATTGGGAGCAGCGGCTGTGTCTCTGCAGCCTCTGCATCCCAATAGACAGTTATGGAATGCCAACACGGGCATGGGCGTCCGCAGAACTTCTTTCAGGAAAGGGCATCATTTTAAGGTCACCCGTGCTCTGCCCCTTTTCGACATTGCCATGAAGGGGAGGGGCATAGTCATTATCACATAAAGCGCAGGCATGCAAAGGTATGAGAAACCTGATGCAAAAACGTAATAGAAGGATTAAGCTGCCATTGTCTGATTAACAATTTCAAATCTGCTTTTATGTTTACAGAGGTTTCTACTTCTGACTTTTCTTTCTGAAAATGCCAGCACCATGACTCTATTCAGGGCCGATCCTGGGCGGGTGGCCAGGGTGCAAGCTACGACAGAGGGGTGCTGAAGCTCAGGTGCCGCGGATCTGGAAAATGGAATTCTGCATCTGGTGGTGGCAGGCGATGGTGGCAAGTAGCACTCTGCATCTGGTGGCAGGCGATGGTGGCAAGTGGCATTCTGCATCTGGTGGCAGGCGACGTGGCAAGTGACAAGCTACATCTGGTGGCAGGCGACGGTGGCAAGTGACACTCTGCATCTGGAGGTAGGTGACTGTGGCACACTGCATCTGGTAGCAGGTGATGGTGGCACACTGCATCTGGTAGCAGGCAACGGTGGCACACTGCATCTGGTAGCAGGCAACGGTGGCACACTGCATTTGGTAGCAGGCGACGTTGGCACGCTGCATCTGGTGGCAGATGACAACCTCAGGGTTCCCACTCATTCTCCATTATGGTGAATTTAACTATTTCATTATATATTACAATGCAGTAATAGAAATACGTGTCCTTTGGAAGTATTATTTTATTTTCCTTAATCAGTGTTAGAAATGTTGAAGGAGCCAACGGGAGCTGCAGACTTTTACTGCATTCAAGTTCCTTATTTCTTGTTTGAAAATTTCTACATTGCTAAATAGTAAAGCTGTGATTAGGTAACCACTTGCCTACTGGGCACTTTCACCCCCTTCCTGCCCAAGCCAATTTTCAGCTTTTAGCGCTGTCACACTTTGAATGACAACTGCATGGTCATGATACACTGTACCCATATGACATTTTTATAATTTTTTTTCACACAAATAGAGCTTTCTTTTGGTTGTATTTAATCACTGCTGGGTTTTTATTTTTTGCTAAACAAAAAAAAGACCGAAAATTTTGTAAAAAAAACAAAAATATTTTTCATAACTTGTTATAAAATTTATAAAACAGGTCATTTTTCTCCTTCACTGATGTGAGCTGATGAGGCTGCACTGGTGGGCACTTGTAAGTTGGCACTGGTGGGCACTGAGAAGTGGTACTGATGGGCACTGATAGGTGGCACTGATGGGCACTTAGAGGCAGCACTAATAGGTGACACTGATGGTGAGGCACTGATGAGCACTGATTGGTAGCACTGATGGACACTGATAGGTGGCACTGGTGGCTACTGATTGGCAGCACTGGTGGGCACTGATAGGTGGCACTAGTGGGCACTAATAGGTGGTACTAGCAGGCATTGATTAGCAGCACTGGCAGGCACAGAGACAGGGTCCGATGTCCCTGTAACAGAAGCCGATTACCAGCTTACTGCTTCTCTCCCCACGCTGATCGTGAGGAGAAAAAAAGCTGAGAACTGGCTTCTGTTTACTTCCGTGATCAGCTGTCATTGGCTGACAGCTGATCACGTGTTAAAGGGCCCACTGTGATTGGTCCTTTACCCTGTTCTGTGATCAGCCAAGACCGAAGGATCACAGAGCGCGCAGTGAGATCACAGGAGATCTATTGATGCCCTCCCAGCACTGGAAGCCCGCTCTGCAGCTGTCATTCTGCTATAGCGCAAGTGGTTAATGCTTGTAAAATTCAGGATGTGGTTGGCATGCTTGCAGTTTACGCTTACTGAAACAACTGTTAACTGTTAAAGTTTAGAATTACCGGTGATAAGCTGTTGAGCATTATCCTTAGGTGTTGTGCCATTGACTCATTGCCATAGAAAATCATTTGTAAAGGGAAGGAGTTAGTAAGACAACCACGCCCATGTGGGAGCGCCAGCAATATTTCTGCACCCAGGCGTCTGTGACCCTAGGATCGGCTCTGGCTCTGTTGTTCCAATACTTATATTCATTAACCCGGAGGAGGTATGCAGGTAAGAATTTTTAACTTTTCTGATGTGCATACAGGCCCTGGCTTAGAAAGCATTCAGACACACTGGTCAGCATTACAGCCAGGTAAAGAGCATTTTAGAAGGATAGCAATGATATCTCCCACATATCTATCATGAAATAATTAATTTAACACCTTGACCGCAATTATACAAGTAGTGCTGTTAGATGAGCTCCAGAACATGGTCACAGGCTGCTTCACCTCAGGCAGGTGCTGGTGGACAACTCACACTCAGCTCTTCAGGCGTGCTCCCTTCCTTCCTTCAGGCTCTGAGCCGCGCGGCCTGGATAAGATGGAAGAGGTGGCTGAAGCCAAAATTGACCAGGCGTGAAGGAGGAAGAAGTTCCTCCTCTGCTCTGAATGCTGGGGCCTCGCCTTGGCCTCATGACGTGACGTCACTGGTTGCTAGACGCCAGACGACAGGCGAGTCTAGCAACCAATGCAATGGGCAGCAGAGAAGCCAGCGGACGGTGCAATAAGGCCCCTTTCACACATACGTTGACGGATGAAAAACGGACATCAATGCATCTCTATGGAGAAACGGATGACAACGGATGATCATCCATTTGCATCCGTTTTCATCCGCTTCCGTCAAAAACAGATCAGACGAAAAACGGATGTAAACTGATGAATGATCAGTTTTTCATCCATTTTAGCATCGGTAGTGGAAGTAAAGAAAAACGGATGAAAAAACTGATGAGCACTGATGAAAAAGGGATGAAAAACAGATGAATACTTCATCCGTTTTGACGTGACTGAACGGACGAAATGACCGGTCCGTATGTGTGAAAGGACCCTAAAGCCTCGTACATACGGTGCGACGGTCATATGAAAACGGTCGTACGACCGCTTGTAGTACGATCATCCGACCATTAGTACGCGCAATTAGAACAGCCGATGTGTGACGGTTGTACAACAGAAGATGGATGAGCAGACTAGAAAACATTGGTTGTACAACAAGTGGTTGTACGATCGTTGTATCGCGTGTACAGAGAAGTTGGTCCAACAAGTTGTACGTGCAAAAACACGCATGCTCAGAAGTCAGGAACGCTTAGAAGTGTCCATTCGTGTAAACCTATGTTCCTAATTCACAAATCACATTCACCTGAACTTCCTCTTTATACGCTCGTAACACGTCACTACGTTCGGCTTGGTCGTACGATCGCTTAGTGCATGTCAGTACACGAGATACAACAGCCAACATACGATTTGGGCCATTCGATCGTATGACCGTCGCACCGTATACGAGGCTTAAGGGTTCTTTCACACAAGCGGAGCCGTTTTGACAGGCTCCGCTGCTCAGCGGGGATCCAGCCGTTGATCCGCTGAGTCGGCGGATGACAGGACCGTCTCTACACTCCGTGCAGAGACTGACCTGTCAGTGCTCCATTCTCCTCTATGGGGGATTGGAGCGGATAGGATGTCAGCGGACATGTCACCACTGACATCCGTCGCTCCATAGAGGACAATGGAGCGTCCATTCAGGTCCACCTAAAAAACTGACAGGTGGACCTGAACGGACCGTGCGTGTGAAAGGGGCCTAAGAGAGTCTAGGGAGTCAGGGCTGTTTTGCTGCTGCTCAATGTAACAGTAATTGACTGCCACAGCTTCAGCAGAACCCCCCCCCCCACATCCTTTGCGGTAGTTTGCGGCACCTGGGCATGGTGCACCCTGGACACCTGCCCAGGATCGGCCCTGAGTGTCCGTGTGTGGACACCTTGCTCCAGGGAGGGCACTTGCCCATGCAGACGCCCATGAGCACGGGGACGAATGCAACATCTGTGCATTCCTATGGCCGTAAAACATGGTCCTCCACAGGCTATGGATCAAATATCCCCGTGTGAATGAGGCCTATTGCAAAAGTGACATTACATGGTGCACAACCCCAGGGTGAGTTCAGGAACAAGCACCCGCACCCGCATGGATGTCATATTGGGAGCAGCGACTGTGTCTGTACAGCCGTTGCGTCCCAATAGACAGTTATGGAATAAAATAAATCTATCTGTCTGCGCATAGTCTTCTTTAAGGCTAGGTTCACACCTATGCAGGTTGTGGTTGTTGCATTTTCCCGGTGCATTTTTGTTTTTTTCACACATGTTTTTAATGCATTTTTGCCGTGTAATGTGTTTTTTTCTGTTAGTGGGTGCAAAACGCAGCGGAAACTCATCAAAAAGGCAGTGCTTGCTTTTTTGATGCATTTTCATTGAAGTCTATGGAACCAAAAGCACAACCTGCCACAGGCAAAAAAGTCCCTGACCCTTTCCAAAAAATGCACAGATGTGAACGTGACCCACAAGAAATCATGTAAAATGGACTGTAGTGTGTTTCTGGAAATCTGAAACCGCACTGCAAAACGCATAGGTGTGAACATAGCCTTAAATGATCTGCGTCAGGATGACTGAACTCTGTGCATTAGCAGGAGTGACATCATCCCAAGCCGGCCAATAAACATGGCTGCAGTCTAGCATCCAGAAGAAGCCAGGTAGACGATGCCAGGGTTAGTGAGGGAATTCAAACAACTGAATGAGAGGTAAGTATTGAGGAATGTAGTTTGACTTTACATGTACAGGTCCTGTCCTTCCCTCAGCCTGGGAGTGAATAATGAAAGAAAAAGAAGCTGACCAATGAGTTCTTCTCTCCGTCACTCTCCTTTCTCCTCCTATCAGCACGTCTCAAGTTAGCACATAAGCACCACACTCAGTGTGCTGCTTCTCCCTCTCCCAGTCTGAGCTCTGATGTACATCGGATTTTAGAAGATTAATACCAAGTCATATACAGTAGTTACTGCTGGTAATAAAAATTATGCTTAATTATGTAATAATGAGTATAGAGGTGCATTCATTTTTGTCTCTTATAGCTGTGTGGGGTTCAGATTTAAAGGATGTGTATGAGTGCACATGGAAAACACGGTGGAGACTGTATCCCCATACTAACATTTTAGAGGAGCACCATTGGCACTGTTTTCCATCCTAACATTTATGGAAGCTTCAGCAACTAAATGCACTGTGTTCAAGTTTGTAATGCGTCAAACGCATCATTCTGCAATACAAGAAGGCATAGGGAGGCTCAAGTATGCATGTGGTTAGATTATATGACATTTTGTCACTTCTTAGGATGGCTAAGCGTTCCTCACACATCTCGATATCTGGATTGTATGCCATATCTGCAGGGGCACCAATAGGGGAGATCATTATTGTTGGATCAGGGGCTTAGCAAATTCCGCATGTCAGTTCAAAGCCTCTACAAGTTATGTGCATTTTGGATTTTAAAAGGTTACTTCACTAAATAAAATTCAGTGGAAGAAGGTGAGATGAGTGCTTTGTAAATATCATTCACCTTCGTGCCCCTGTCCCATTGATCCATCGGCTTAGAATCATAAGCCACGAATATCTAATTTCCATTGTCCTGCAGCTCCCTCTGCCTCTTCAAAGAATCACACCTATAGAAGTCTATGGAAAATCTTTAACATCTAGGCAGGGAGGATGGTACAGGTGAAAAGTGTAGAGGGGGCATCAATCTAACTATGACATACAAATACAAGGGTCAATTCACTAAAGTTTACCGCGTGTGATAAGGGTATCATGTTACTCATTTGCATAAATTAAAGCATGCAGTAAATTAAGTCCAATTCACAAAAAAAAAAAAAAAAAGGATTATGCGGTATTTACGGGGAAAAAAAATGTGCCGTCAAATATCACATAAAAGGCTCTTAAGTCCAATTCACAAATGGACCAGAGAGTAAAAAAGCATGGGATAATTGCCATCAGGGTTTATTTGTCAAACAACAATGCGGGGTTGGGGAACCCCCAGGCTGTTTTTTGACAAATAGCTGGTTGCTTTGGACTGGGCCAGGAAGCCGGCCACCGCGTCCTTAAAAATCGATGACTCATCAGCTGTCAGCGGGTTCCCTGCTGACAGCTGAATGTAAAAAAAAAAAAAGCAGACAATTAAAAATGTTGGAAAAAAAGCGCCCCCCACCCAATGTATACCAGGCCCTTCGGGTCTGGTATGTTTTTTTTAAAGGGGAACCCCACGCCAAGATAAAAAAATAAAAAAAAATGGTGTTGGGTCCCGCTCACTATCAATACCAGACCCTTATCTGAGCATGCAGCCCGGCAGGTCAGGAAAGGGGGGGGGATGAGCGAGCGCACCCTCTCCTGAACCATACCAGGCCACATGCCCGCAACATGGGGGGTGGGTGCTTTGGGGCAGGGCTATGGTGTTAAAAGAAGGGCCTTTTATACAGTACATTGGGGGACCCCACACTGTTTTTTTTCAACATTATTAATTGTCGGCTTTTTTTTTTTTACAATCAGCTTCCCCGCTGGTATCTAATGAGTCATCGGTTGTTAAGGACGCGCAACCAGCTAAATGCTGTAAATGACTGCATAAAATAATGCGGTAATTACAGCTAAATCAAAAACAAATAACGCATTTGGAATTTAACGCTAAACACTAAAAAACTGTAAAAATGTTTAAATATATACCTCAATAGCCATTAAAGCTATAATCCTACTTTGTGTGCACCAGAAGCATTTGCATACGATATCCCCTTGTAAAGGTAGTTATGACATCATCATAAAGTTGTACATAGTCTGTGCAGAAAGCAGAGCTGTGGGAGGGACCCAGCAAGCTCCACCCACTACAGGCTGTCTGGAGAAAGCTACAAAAAGGGGCGGATACAAGACCAGTCACCCTGCACAAAGAGAGAGCAGCATTGACTGGTCTTTATTAGAGGAAGCTCCTGCAAAGGCAAACTTTCAGGTTAGGTTTCAGCACATATCTGAAAGAAATGGAGCACGACTATTGAAATTGGAAAATACATGTTTCTTATCCTGGAGTTCAGCTCTAAAATGCATCAAAACCCAAGAACAAACATGTAATATATTGCAGCTTACCATCCTTAGATGTGACACCTGTGCTCTTTTTCTTTTTTCAGACTTTTTTGGACCTTTATTTTCACCTGCTGTTCCTGCCAGTAACACACTTCTTGTACAGGGGTGACAACACTCACTCAATGCACTGTGGAGAAGCAGCGTTGTCACAGTAGAACAGGAAGCGTGTAGGGACTACAAAACTCCTCCCTCTCACCTCTTCTACTTAACATAAGAGTGAAGTGTTCTGGAGTTCACAGAGGTGAACTGGGTGGACCTGCTAATGCTTGAGATAACAAGTCCGAGTGTATAGGACAGCAATGGATTTCTGGTTGGATCAACTATTTTTTTTTTTTTTTTGCACTTATTAAATTGATATAACAAAAAACTTACAAGGGTATATTTAACAGACCAAAAGAAAGCACATAAGAGGAGTTGATTGTTAGGATTTACATATACTTTAAGTCCTAATATACAGTATAGACTGCAAAAGTCATATCACTGACTGGTTCTTTTTTAGGGGAAAAAAACAAGGGAACCAAGGTAAAAGGTAAGTATATTATCTAACTTTTTCTCACATTTTCTTTTCTTTTTTTTTTTTTAATTTAACGCAACATTCTAGCAGAGGGAAGGGGGCCATACTAAATAAGCAGTGCGCAAGGTCCTCTATAAGAAGGCAAGATGAAGCAGTAAGGGCAAAGTGTACAAACCAATACTAATTAGATTTCATGTTCAAGAAGAATGACATTTTTTTCTTGCTGTGAATTTCTGCACTACACTATACACTTCTTTAATACACCCTGCCCATTAAAAACATATATTCCAGTTTCAGGCAGATGAGTCAATGACTGGCTTACATTATACACCAGCTTCTTACATCTCTGATGCACATGGACAAAGAAGTCCTCACAGTTTCCTGTCCCAGATATGGCATAGAAACCCAGTGAGCAATTCAGTCTACCCGAGTCCACCTCCCCAAAATATTCATTGTGAGGTGACTGGCCTTTTTTAAAAATTGTTTTTTTTTTTTTTGTTTTTTAATCATGTAATTGTATAAAACATACTGTTCTATTGCTATGTACTAAATACAGATCAATAAAAGGCTCGATTGTAAGAATTTATAAATTAAAAATAGAGTCAACATCATTTCACCGAACGTTTCCCCATACATTAATCAGAAATGTACAATGTAGTCCTCCACAAGGGCATTATAAGGATTAGTATTAATATTGCTATTGTTATTCCAGTTTCAGGTAGACGAGTGCTTTACATTATAAACCAACTTTCTAAATCTCTGACAGATGCTGACAAAGAGGTCCTCACAGTTTCCAGCCCCAGATATGGCATAGCAAGCCAGTGAGTGATTTAGTCTACCGGAGTCCACTTCCCTAAACTATTCATTGTGAGATGACTGGCCAGTTATAAAAGCCCATTGTTTTTTTTTTTTTGCTTTTGTTTTTTTAATCATGTAATTGTATAAAATATACCGTTCCACTGCTAAGCACTAAATACAGATCAATGAAAGGCTCAATTTTTTGCGATCTAAGAATTTATAAATGAAAAACAGAGTTCAAGTACAACTAAAGGCACCATACATATTTTAGTAAATCCTCATATAAAGACCTGAAAGTTACACATGGTAATAAACATAATAACTGAAATGATTATTTTCCTACCATGTAGCTACAAGTGTAGTCTGTAATCTACCATTATTCTCTTCTTTGCTATACACTGCTAGAGATGGTGGGAGGAGTAGAGCAGAGCAGAGCAGAGGTCAGATGGCATTTCCTTTCAGTGAAGTGGTTTGTCTATCCAACAGTCCTCCAGGTTTCTATGGTGCTCAGTCTATTTTACATAACGCACACCCATCTGCCAATCAATAGCTGTGTGTGTGTGTAAGACAGTATAAGTCATTACAGGTTCATTTCCACACAGATCTGTCTATTAATCTGTGTGCTTCTCCCTGCCTGCTCTCCTCTGCTAATTTGTAAACTAGCAGAACAAAATCCAACCTAGCAGCTAGCTGTATAGACAGGGCAGTGGGCGGGCAAAGGTGTGACATAGGTGGGAGGGACGGGGCTTCATGTGCCAATTGTGGGCGGAGCCTAATCAGGACTTGTATGTAGAATGAATGGCTGAGATTTCCATGGATATAGGAGCCCCTCCCCCAGTGATGTCAGGACGTTTCTGCAGAGAGATAGACGCAAATGGGGACAACATGTGTGCTGTTCAACACAGGCAATTCGAAAACCAGGAAATAAAGTTGTCACCTCACTAAAGGAAGTGCACATGAGAGCTGGAGACAAGGTAGAGATCTCACCATCCTTACTGCTTTTTGCAAAACAATCAGTGACATGTTTAACAGACGGTATAGGTGCATAACATATTGATATCTTCATTTTGACCAGAGTTCTACTTTAACATAATTTCCCCAAACTTTTCCCTATACACCAATCAGAAACGTACACTGTAATCCTCCAAAAGAACATTATGAGGATTAGTTATGATATTACTTTTATTATTTCAATTTCAGGCAGATGACTGGTTTACTTTGTACAACAGCTTCTTAAATCTGTGATGGACACTGACAGAGAGGTCCTTGCAGTTTCCAGCCCGAGAAATAACATAGCAGGCCAGGGAGCGGGGGAGCAGTCCACTGGAACCCAACTCCTCGAAATATTCATTGTGAGTTGAATGACCTTTTAGAAAAGCCCATTTTTAATTTTTATTTATATCGTAATTATGTATACATGTAATTGTATAAACATACTGTTCCACTGCTATATACTAAATATAGATGACTAAAGGCTCCATTTTTCACTATCTAATAATTCATAAATGGGAAACGGAGTTGAACATAATCTCACCTAACATATCTCTATACACCAATCAGAAATGTACAATGTAGTCCTCTACAAGGCCACAATGAGGATTACTGGTTATAACCTTCATGATAACAAACCTTGGACTGTTACTACATCCCACCATCTGACCACCTATGAGAACAGCAATAATACGAACAAGAAACAAAATAATAGAACCCATTGATCAACGTTTATAGCCTTTGCTGCAATGAAGCCTGTCTTGTGTTATGGTTCATCCATCTTTTCACTGTAAATCTCAAAGAAACGCTTCTCAGCTTAAAAATATAAAACACAGTTCTATGCCTGAAATGATTCAAGGAGATCGGCGGGATGGTTCATAAAAACTGAAACAAACGGAGAAAGGGCTGCGGGCTGTAACAGCCAATTCATTTCTTTTCTTTTTATTATCAAATCTGCACTCAACAAATGTAACAATGGTTACAACAAAACTCTGGCACTTTTCTTGATCCCAGTGCCCGGTCTATTCTTTTTCTATCAATGAGAAATTCATACTCATAACAGACTTGCAAAATGTTACATTGCAGTTGTACATTTGCTACATTACCTGTAAGATTGCAACTAGTGTCAGTAAGTTTACAAATACAGTATAACAGTACATTCAAACCTTGGATTGCGAGCATAATTTGTTCCGGAAACATGCTTGTAACCCAAAGCACTTGTATATCAAAGCGAGTTTCCCCATAAGAAATAATGTCAACTCAGATGATTTGTTACACAACCATTTATTCATAGGTCTTTCAGTTTATAGTCCATATAAAAAGATTATAGCAATGTAATAGGTTGTGTAACCATAAAATGTCCATCCACAAATGGCTGCCTCCACAAGGGGATTAGAAGCAAAATCCAGCAGGAGCTACAGAGTATAAAAGAGAAGAGAGGCGCCTCTAAGTGTAGCAATATGGTTACATTCAACCACTTCTACACTGCCTACCTTATATTCACGGCGGCAGTGTGGACGTGTGCCGCGAATCGCCGTAAATAAGCGGAGATCTGCGGGTGGCCGCTAGGGGGCGCGCGCGCCCACCGTACTCTTAAGGAGTGTGCCCGCGGCTCAGGCGGACCTGATGTCCGCCGGCGACCCGCGATCAGTGACCACAGCAAAAGAACGGGGAACCGCAATGTAAACACGGTGGTTCCCCGCTCTGTTAGTGGGGGCATGGGAGATCTACTGATCCCTGTCACTGGGATCAGTTAGATCTCTTATACCCATGGTAGTCCAGCCCCCTGACAGTCAGAAAACACCCAGGGAACACAGTTAACCCCTAGATCTCCCCATGCAGGTTAACCCCTTCAATGCCAGTGACATTTACACAGTAATCAGTGGATATTTACACTTCTGATCGCTGTATAAATGTCATTGGTCCCAAAAAAGTGTCAAAATGGTCCGACATGTCCACCCCAATATCGCAGTACCACTAAAAATCGGAGATCACTGCCATTACTAGTAAAAAATAAAATTAAAAAATAAAAACCCCAGAAATGAATTCTCATCATCTGTAAACATGGCCACTTTTGCGCAAACGGCGATTGCAATTTTTTTTACCAAAAATATGAGGAAGAATATAAATCGGCCAAAACCACTGAAAAAAATGTTTTTTTATTTTTATTTTTTTGGTTTTTATTTTAGCAAAAAGTAAGAAAAACTGTTTTTTTTTTTTCAAAATTGACGCTCTTCTTTTGTTTATAGCGGTGATCAGAAATTACGCAGAGGCGATCAAATACCACCAAAAGAAAGCTCTATTTGTGGGGGAAAAAAGGACGCAAATTTTGTTTGGGTACAATGTTGCCCGACCGCGCAATTGTCAGTTAAAGCGACGCAGTGCCGAGTCGCAAAAAGTGCTCTGGTCTTAACTTGGGAAATCCTTCCGGGGCTGAAGTGGTTAATGAAGGTACAGCATTTAACAACTAAAATGGTTGATGATTGAAACAGGCACGTCTAAGTATTCAGGCATCTGGGGTAAAGCTGTCCACATAGACCGTCCTCCGCACTGCTGGCTTTCCCCACTGTCAGTTTCCAATCGTGACTGGGAAGACTACCCTGCAGTAGAGCGATCTGAAAGTGAGGCTTGAAGCGCTCATGGAGCACAGCGTGGAAAGGGTGACGTTGATTGCGGTGCCTAGGACGGTCTATGTGGACAGCTGTACCCCGGATGCCTTCATACTTAGAAGTGCCTGTTTTAATCATCAGCCATGTGAGTTGCTAAATGTTGTACCTTCATTAAATGTAACCATATTGCTACACTTAGTGGCGCCTCCCTTCTCTTTTATAGTTGTGACAGTACTTGTATATTTAAACATCGCTTGTATATCAAGTCAAAATTTATTTTAAAATTTTGCTTGTCTTTCTCTCAAACCAAGTTACTCTCAAACCAAGGTTTTACTGTATTTGTAAAGCAATATAATAACAAATATCACATAGAATAAAGGAGTGGAGTAAAATACATATAAAATGATTTCCAATCCTCAGATACTACCACCCCATAGACAAAGTGAAAATGTGTAATTATAATATAAAATGTTTCAAGGTTTTATAAACACACTGGATACAACTCACAAGGCTATATATCCATAAAAAAAGAATTCTTTGTGCATGCACAGAATCCATATATGGAACAGAATACCACAATAAACTGTACACCATAGACCAGCGTTTCTCAACCTTTTAACATGGAGGAACCCTTGAAATAGCTTTTTGGTCTCAGGAAACCCCTGCTAATAATGACTACATATACTGGAGAGCTCATTATCCATTAGTGTGATGATCAGTGGAGAGAATGCTCCTTACACTTTTCATCGGGAAGAATCCCCTTTTTATAGTGGCCATACACGCTTTGATAGTTTGATTCTATTATCTAAAATGATGTGTGATTCAGTCAAAATGATTGAATCAGCAAACATGCAAAAAAGGATCATTTTTCTTCTGCTCTATTTAGATTGAAACAGATCAAACTGAATCGATCAGCCAGGGCAAAACATTATGAATCATGTGATTCATCATCTCTGCAATGCATTGTCCATTAATTTGTTTTTGTTTGATTAGATTATGCCATTGCATGGGGATAACAGGGATGGGATCAATAATTTACGATTTACAAATTACGGGATTTACGATTGTATGTTCAACTATCCATCAAAAATTCACTTCCCTCTGTGGGGAATAATGACCTAATGGGTTTTTGACTATTGATTACTCCTATTGGGAGAGACCAACTGGAAAATAAATTTGATCAATAATCAAAGCATGTATGGCCACCATTACAGGTAGGTAAGAAGATCATTGGTGTCAGTGGGAACTTACCTAAGGCAGAAATTGCTCATTGATCAAGAAACTATTAGCAACCTCTGGAGGAACCCTTAAGCCTCGTACACACAGTGCGACGGTCTATGAAAACGGTCGTACGACCGCTAGTTGTACGATCATCCGACCGTTAGTACGCACGATTAGAACAGCTGATGTGCGACGGTCGTACAACAGAAGTTGGATGAGCAGACTAGAGAACTTTGGTTGTACAACAAGCGGTCGTACAACTGTTGTATCGTGTGTACAGAGTTGTACTGTGAAAAACACGCATGCTCAGAAGTCAGGAACGCTCGGAAGTGTCCATTCGTGTAAACCGACGTTCCTAATTCACAAATCACATTCACCTGAACTTCCTCTTTATACGTTCGTAACATGTCACTACGTTCGGCTTGGTCGTACGATCACTTAGTGCATGTCAGTATGGAAGATACAACAGCCAACATACGATTTGGGCCGTTCGGTCGTACGACCGTCGCACCGTGTGGACAAGGCTTAAGGTTCCATAGAACCCTGTTTAAAAAGTGTTGCCATAGACAAATCATGCCTATAAACCCATGTTAACGCGTTTCACGGTCAAAATATGTTTCTTCAGCACTTGGTTGGCTACTGAGGAGCCAAAATTGTACTTCAAACCCAGTCCTGAAGAAGAGGATTATGTCCCTGGAATGTGCTGACTTGGGTTTATAGGCATAATTTACTGTCTATGGCAACCTTTCTCAACCACGGTTTCTCCAGAGGTTGCTTGGGTTTCCTTCAGTAATGTCTTCCTCTCAGATAAGTTCCTACTGACATCAATGATCTTTTTTTAGCTGTAAGGAGCATTTTTCTCTACTGACCACAAATGTAAGGAGCATTCTTCTCACTGACCAAGACACTGATGTACAGTGAGCTGAAGATACAGTCAATTTACGCAGAGGTTCCCTGAAACCAGAAAGTTATTTCAAGGTTTCCTCCACAATAAAAAGTTTGAGAAATGCTGGTCTATGACATAATCTGCATGCTATTGTTCTCAGAAACCAGTATAGATTCTGTGTCTGAACAAAAATATGTCTTTTTTCTGGACACATATCCTTTTGAATTTTAGCCTGTGAGTTAATAAAACTTTAAGACAATGGGGTCAATTACCAAGACTGGAGCAGCGGCGCATGGCAACCAATCAGCTTCTAGATTTCATTTTTACAGCTTAACTGAACACACTGAAGAGAGAAGCTGATTGGTTACCATGCACAGCTACTCCAGATTCTGTCTGCTCCAGTTTTAGTAAATCACCTCCATTGTATATTGTAGTTCAGATGCTACATACAAACTCCCTTTTCTTCACACATTTTTTTCATTTAAAATAATAATGATCTGTTATATACAAACACAGACACGTGTGAAGTATAAAGCGGATGAGTGTTTGAACTGTGCCTTAATGTGACAAGAGAAATGGGTTAAAGAAGTAGTAAACTAAAAAATGTAACATATTGCTGCTTACCAATCATTCGATGTGGTGGCTGCATTCGTTTTCTTTTTTAGGCTTTTTTCCCTTTGTTTTCACCTGGTGATCTGATCAATAACACACCTCCTGTTCCTGTATTAGAGTGCCCCCCACTCTGGACGGGAGCAACAGAGATACCTTGGGGTTGAATTACTACAACTGAAAAGTGCAAAATCTGGTGCAGGTTTGAATAGAAACCAATAAGCTTCCAGTTTGTTTTTTTTTTGTCAAAGGTTAATTCACCAAGTTGAAGTTAGACGCTGATTGGCTACCATGCACAGCTGCACCATATTTTGCACTCTCCAGTCTTAGTAAATCAACTCCCTTTGGACAGCAGAATTGTCTGGGGGGGATGTTAGTTGCATTAGCATATTTAGATACACTAACACATTGAAGCTAATCTCTGCCTAACACGTTATTGGCAGTTACAGTAAACAGTTCTATTCTTTTTGTAATAAATTAAGTTGTAAAGAGCTGCATAAACTGTCGGCGCTATATAAATCCTGTAAAATAATAATAATAAAGGTTTTACAAAACCAAAACTGATCATTGTAAATACCCTTGTCAATGGTAAATGGTTTGTCTCAGCCATCTAACTACTACATCTGCAGGATAACTTGTTCTTTTAAAAAACAACAGACTTACTGGCAGGATCACTAAAGCCTAAAAAGAGAAAACGAATGCAGCCATCACACTAAGAACTGGTAAGCTGCAATATAATAAATATTTGCTTTTGGCTTTAAAAATAATTATTGATGGTTGCATCAATCTTTCCCACTGTGCAGTACTTAACCCCTATACATATCATGGTACTTCTTCTATAAACAAGCAGATCAAAGTAAGTACAGATCAGCTCACACTGGCGCTCAATCGATGTTTTTGTGATCCTATTATCCATTATAAATAAATAATGGTACAGAAAGTCTGTGCTCCCTGTAGGATGACTATTTCTCTAGGAAAGCAACAATTACGGGTGTCATCCAATGGCACCAAGTAGAACAGTTGTGGTGCAATGTGCAGACATGGAGGGCAGGCAGCCTGCAGGGATGTACAGACTGTGATGAGGGAATGGAGCCTCCATGGTGAAGGAGTACATGTATGATCTGCACATGAATGTTCTGCACACGTATATTCTGCACACGTATGTTCTGCATGTGTATATTCTGCACATGTAGATCTGCACATGTATGATCTGCACATGTATGTTCTGCATGTGTATGTTCTGCACGTGTATAATCTGCATGTGTATGATCTGCACGTGTATGATCTGCACATGCATGTTCTGCACGTGTATGATCTGCACATGTATGTTCTGCACGTGTATGATCTACACGTGTATGATCTGCACATGTATGTTCTGCACGTGTATGATCTGCACGTGTATGTTCTGCACGTGTATGATCTGCACATGTATGTTCTGCACGTGTATGATCTGCACATGTATGTTCTGTATGTGTATGTTCTGCACATGTAGATCTGCACGTGTATGTTCTGCACATGTATGATCTGCACATGTATGTTCTGCACATGTATGTTCTGCATGTGTATGATCTGCACGTGTATGATCTGCATATGTATGTTCTGCACGTGTATGATCTGCACATGTATGTTCTGCACGTGTATGATCTGCATATGTATGTTCTGCACATGTATGATCTGCACATGTATGTTCTGCACGTGTATGATCTGCACATGTATGTTCTGCATGTGTATGATCTGCACGTGTATGGTCTGCACATGTATGTTCTGCACGTGTATGATCCGCACATGTATGTTCTGCACATGTTCTGCACATGTATGTTCTGCACGTGTATGATCTGCACATGTATGTTCTGCACGTGTATGATCTGCACATGCACACACAAACACCTCCCTGCCTGCATACACAGCTGTGCACTGAATGAAGTGTGCTGGCTGTGGACATCAGATGGCCATGATGGTGACAATGGTCTCCCAGGCTATGCATGCAATGATCACATGTGTGCAATGTTCCATGTACCTCCTTCTTGACGTTCCATAGCAGCTTCTCCTTGACGCTGTCATCTGAGCAGCTCATGGTGCAGGAACAGGTGGGATGTGATGGCTGAGGAAGGATGGCTGCTCACCCAGGAGCACCCTAGCCAGGATCTGTGGCTGATGCTCTTGCTCTCGTCAGTGATGCTCCCCCTACTGATGCTGATGCTGCTGTCATTGCCCAGAACTCGCCGTGACGTCACGCGCTCGGGCCGCCCCGCCCTCCTTTTTTTTATTTTTTCGCGCTCACAGTCCCGCCCCCTTCTAATGAATGGGCAGCGGGGCTGACCGCGTCCCGGGCGCGTCCATGACAACCGAGGAGGTGGAGGAGGGGGAGGGGGAAGGACCAGGGTGGGGAAAGTAATCTTCCCCCGCCCTGAC
>BLSH010345528.1:153693-165738 GCA_018402905.1 Glandirana rugosa | reverse complement strand
CCCCAACCCCCCCCCCCCCCCCCGGCTATAGCAAATTGGATCCATGCTTTGCTGGGGGGTTTTGCCTTCCTCTGAATCAACTGTGGGTGAAGGATTGTATATGGGATTGTATGGTTATATATCATTTTTCAGTTTTTTCTTTTTTTGGTTGAACTAGATGGACTTGTGTCTTTTTTCAACCTGACTAACTATGTAACTATATAACCTGCACCAAAAAAAGCACAGGTGTCTTTTTTTGTCCCCGCATCAAATTCACAACACTGATATGTGAACCAAACACATACATACCCATTCTGTTCAAGTGACATGCAAATCTTGGGCTCCCTAACCACATCTAAACCACTTAAGATTTGTAGCCGTGTGAACCCATGCTGAAACCCTGTTGTACTTCATATATATTTACTCACCGGCCATTTTATTAGGTCCACCTGTTCAATTGCTTGGTTACACAAATTGCTAATCAGCCAATCACATGGCAGCAACTCAAAGCATTTAGGCATCTAGATGTGGTGAAGATGACTTGCTAAAGTTCGAACCGAGCATCAGAATGGGGAACAACAGGGATTTAAGTGACTTTGAATGTGGCATGGTTGTTGGTGCCAGGCAGGCTGGTCTGAGTATTTCAAAAACTGCTGATCTACTGGGATTTTCACGCACAGCCATCTCTAGGGTTTACAGAGAATGGTGGGAAAAAGAGAAAATATCCATTGAGTGGAAGTTATGTGGATGAAAATGCCTTGTTGATGTCAGAGGAGAATGGGCAGACTGGTTTGAGATAATAGAAAGGGAACAGTAATTCATATAATCCCTTGTTACAACCAAGGTATGCAGAATACCATATTTGAACACACAACACATCGAACCTTAAAGCCAATGGGCTACAGCAGCAGACGACCACACCAGGTGCCACTGCTGTCAGCTAATAACAGGAAACTGAGACTACAATTTGCACAGACTCACCAAAATTCGACAACAGAAGATTGGAAAGATGTTGCCTGGTCTGATGAGTCTCGATTTCAACTGCGACATTCAGATGGTAGGGTCAGAATTTGGCATTAACAATATGAACCATCCTGCCTTGTATCAACGGTTCAGGCTGGTGGTGGTGGTGTAATGGTGTGGGGGATATTTTCTAGGCATACTTTGGGCCCCTTAGTACCAATTGAGCATTGTTTAAACGCCACGGCCTACCTGAGTATTGTTGCTGATCATGTCCATCCCTTTATGACTACAGTGTACCCATCTGTTGTAGCCTAGCAATATGTCCAGATAAACATGTTATTTAATGAGTTATGGTGGATGTTGTATATATTTAATATTTGGTTCCTATGGGTGTAAATGATCTAAGCCGAGTTTGGAAATGAAATACTCTTGGACTGCCATATTGTTTTATAACCACTAGATGGCAGATAGTGGAATATATTACTCCCTCGAGAGATGACTATATATACCATTTTAAATTGATATTTCTCCCCCTTATTTTGATTGCTATTTGCCATGGGATTTAGATATCACTTATAAAATTGTTGTTTAAAGTTTATTTTGAAAGAATCTGAAAAACATTGGCACTGGAAACGTTATTAGGTATCTAATTAGAGAGACAGAAGTTAGAATTAGGCTTGGTTAAAATTTAATATGGCTGCAGATCAAAGCGGGCTTGGTCATTCCACTTTTTTATAAATAGCGACGGCTCAGCACATCACCTGTGCCTCGGAAGACGTCATTTATGACGAAACATGTAGAGTGGTGTTACGCGCTGACGTTGTCGCATCCACATTGGTCCAGAAAATGGGGGGACTATTTTTCTTTGCTGGTAAAGTGATTGTATTATTTGACCTATTCACTGCATACAAAATATAAGTGTAATTTTAGGCATTTTACTAAAAAGAGAATAAGTGATTTTACACTATTGGAGCGTTTTTCTCCCTACGTATTCTTATGGTAATTGCTGTCTGATTTGGAGGCAAGCGGTGGGAGCCAAGTTCCATAGAGCTGCATTTCTATCCCATAGAAGGTTACAACTCTGCCCGTTTGACCTCTCTAGAGATCGAGGGTCAATAGGATCTGGTAAGATCCCCTATTATCTGAGGTGGTGGTTTCACAGAAGGAGTCTCTATTAATCTTGGTGTTAGAACACTTAACGAACTTTATCTAAAGATTCTCAATAATTTCTTTTTCACATGTATGTTTTCATATTATATGTTGTCACAATTTATTGATTGTTTTTGTCACACACAGTATACATTTTGCAATTAGCATGGCTTGTTTATTGCTTTATATTGTTTTGACTGTGGTATATCACATGGTTAAGTAACTGCTGTAACACTTTTTCTTTAGATATTATTGACATTAGCGCGGTTTTTGCACCATTTTTTTTATATACTGACAAAACTGCAGCAAATGTGTGATGCTATCATGTCAATATGGACCAAAATCTGAGAACGTTTCCATTACCTTGTTGAATTTATACCATTAAGAATTAAGGCAGTTCTGAAGGCAAAGGGGGTCCGACCCAAAACTAGCAAGGTGTACCTAATAAAGTGGACGGTAAGTGTATAATGTGATGAATATGATGATGAATGATGACTGCGAAAGGGGTGCTGGAACCACAGACCCCTTGTAGCTTGGAATTATGGCATGGAAATGACATGGAGATCTCACTGTTGAAACATCCAAGATATATAAAAAGCCAGAAGCTAACTCAACCCATCAGGCTGCACCTATTTTAAAAATATAACTCTTATGTGGATGTACGATTTAACCATTGTAGCTGCCTCCTAATTAGGCTGTTAGGCAAATGCAGTTTTTGGCTCCTGCTCTAGGAGGAGCAGTAATTATTTGATCTGGTCTGTTCAAAGGTTCACAGGCTGGGAGTTTGATTGCTTCCCCCTGCCTCTAGAAGAAGTTTCTAGAGCTTAGGGAGGGAGAATTCAAATGACCAGCCTGAATATGGAGCAGGGCCTAGCCAATGCATGAAGGGGGGGGGGGGGCTTGGACAGGAGGTGGCTGAGATGTTGTTAAATAGTCTGCAGCCCCGAGGAGATTGTCTTTTTCCCTCCTGAGGTAATGGATCAGTGAGCTGAGAGGATGGGGGCTGCTTGCCCCTGGCACTCCTGGTACTGGATTACTATACAAGAGGCTGCACCTATGGACTGGTCTTGCTCCAGAATTTTGTGAGTAGACAATGCTTCCTATACTGTACCTTGAGCCCAGATTCACACTGGTGCTATGCGGGAACCGGCGCAATTTCAGCGCCAGTTCCCGCATCGCATCTCTCCCGTAGGTAGTTCACACTTCCGTGAACTTCCGTGAACCGCTGCGGGTGTCAATACAATATTAATGACACCCCCAGATTGGTTCACAGATTGCAGTGCGAACTGTGGATTTGAACAGGAATCGAATTGCATGGGTGAGAAAAACCATGCGATCCAATTCCAGTGCGGGGGGGGGGGGAAACTCCCTTCACCTACTGTGCGAATCCAATGCGGGTACAGCCATACAGCTGCACAGACATCACATGTGATCGGCACAGCAGTGCGGGTGCGAATCACATGCGATGTCTGATCATCACACAAGTGTGAACCCGGGCTAAACTACTTTATGGTCCCCAGCTGTGAACCTATCAAGCTGTAGGTGTGTTAAAGCTACTTCATAGTCCTCAGGCGTGAATCCATGGACTGTCCCAGTCTAGCTATACCTTTTCTCAGCACAGGTCCCAGCTGTGAGTGAAAGACTGTGACGCTGCTGTTTATAGAGAGAAAGAATTGTCCTTAAGAATTGTGCTCAAGCATTTTGGAGCATCTTATATCACCCCTAATCCCCTCTCAAGTTTCTGCAAGCAATAAGATACAAAAAAAGACATACCCCTAGACCATGAATGGCAAACCTTGGCACCCCAGATGTTTTGGAACTACATTTCCCATGATGCTCATGCACTCTGCAGTGTAGTTGAGCACCATGGGAAATGTAGTTCCAAAACCTCTGGCGTGTCAAGGTTCGTCATCACTGCCCTAGACAGTACAATAAGCCGGAGTGAATGGACTGTTGCTGTGTGCCAGTTGGAAAAGAACCAGTTAAATCTAAGCGGCTCTTTCGGGGGTAGCGCTACACCATCTTTTTTCATTAAGGCAATGAGGCTGTACTAAGTGAAGTAACCAATACAGAATGTCCCTTTCTCCCAGTTGTGCTCCTGTGTTGTCATACTGTCACTCATGGAGACAACAAGTAGTGGTTTCAACACACATTATGCAGGCATGGTCTAATTCTCTCACTATCAGGATACACCCCTTGAGAAATGATGTGCAGCATTTGCTGAAGTGCATTCGTGTAGACAGGAAGTGGCTGTAGAAGATCAGTAGCACAAATATGAAAACAAGTATTTTATTTTTTTTAAATGGCAATTGTTTAGGAATCAACTAGGGGGTGCACACAATGTATCATCTAGCTCAGCCTTTCTCAACCTTTTTCAACACAAAGGAACTCTTGAAATAATTCTCCGGCCTCGGGGAACCCCTGCTAAAAATTAAAAATCTACAACTAATGATACATTAGTGTGATGGTCAATGGGAAGAATGCTCCTTACACTTGTGGTCATTGGTAAGAATTACCCCTTACAGATAGCTAAAAAGATCAATGATGTCATTGGGAATTTATCTGAGAGGTAGAAATTTATCATTGCTCAAGGAACCCCTAGCAATCTCCGGAACCCTGGTTGAGAAACCCTGATCTACCTAGATGAGATATTACCCCACAGCCACCAATCAGATTAAAAGTTTTACTACAGGTCTGATGCTGATTGATCGCATGGGGATAAACATCTGTTTTCACCTGCAGGATAACAATGAGATCTTTGTGGTTGTGTTCGCCTGTGTTCCCCATCAGCGCCTCTTTCTTCCTGCTTTGTAGACGCTGATATCCATATTTTTGCAAATGGATGCTTCTCATCACGTCTACTGTTTACCCGCCACTAACTCCTGGGAGGCTGGAAATATTTGACAATCATCTTTCTCTAATAATGTTGCAGTTATGCTATAAATGTGCTTTTAGAAGAAGATATTCTCATTATTCAGAATAATAGACAGTCATTGCAATGTGGGGGATTTGAGCATGGTGGTGCAGTTCTTTTTTTAGAACATAGTTTTACTATGTGTGAGTCCTGTTGTATGGGGCTCGATTATGTGCAGGT
This sequence comes from Glandirana rugosa, assembly GCA_018402905.1. Taxonomy (NCBI): domain Eukaryota; kingdom Metazoa; phylum Chordata; class Amphibia; order Anura; family Ranidae; genus Glandirana; species Glandirana rugosa. The sequence goes on along the minus strand of BLSH010345528.1, from coordinate 160,553 downwards.
TTAGACTGTTGAAATATTATGACTGGTCAAATAAAAACTATCAATGTTTATTATACTGAGTGTATTTGATTACTTTTTTTCTGGTCACATAAAGGTCCCTTTTCCTCTCCTACATATTGGTTTTAAAAGAGTTAGAACTTATCCCTTGCAAAATATCTTAGAATAAATCTGTTGTGAGAGAAACATAGAGGCTGCCGTTGCTGACCAGTCCTGAAAATATTGACTGGCTAGCATACTCATCTTCATGGTTAAGTAATTTAAATCACTGCCCCAGATCACACATGAAGGCAATACTTCAGAGATTTTTGTCTTGCATGGGAGCCAAAACAAAGTAATCTATCACTTTCATGTTAGCAAAGAAAACATGACATCTCAGCCTCAAAGAAAGTTTGTGTTAGAAGACTTCCTTCTGGCAGAAGCGGTGATTTCAGGTCTTACTAGGGAGCTATATGTAGAGCGGTGGCTGGTGACATTTTAGGATGGGGGGGCGCCAGCCCCCCTTCCATGTTGACCCCTCCTACTTCTCATAAGCCCCACCCCTTATAGAATCCACTCACAAATTGTGTCAGTATGCATGACATGTATACAATGCATGACTCTATCCATTAGCATAGAGGGGGGTGACTGGAGAGAGGGGGCGGCGCCTGTGCACCCTAATGGATGGGTCGCCACTGTTAGTGCCACCCCCGCAGGACCTGCTGGTTGATTTGGGTTTTGCTCATATTCAGCTCTATGTGAGGCCTCAAACTCATTGACACCACCATTATACTCTTCTGTATACCTCAGCAGGAACAAATAATTGGACTCACATATCTATAAAAGTAAAACAGACTGTAATGGCAGGTTAAAGTCTTAAAAATATCACAGAGTATATTGGCACGTTAAAGTCAACCAGTATGAACATAATAAGTGTACAATTACCTTCACAGTGTACCTTGCAGGGGTTATAAATTCCAGCTAATAAGGTGACCCCAATGGAAAAAACAGTAGCTCTCCATATGAGATCAGTCCCCAGATGACCATACACAGGTAAAACAAGATAAATGATGCCACTTGAGACAGACAAAGGGACTAGGTTTAGGTCTAAAAGCTAAAGGTTTAGAAGTGAACACAGGTCTGCCCTCGGGATAAAGTGATCTGACTATAGCTTCTGATGTGAATCTTCTGCTGGCTACATTGGGCCCTTAGAAGACGTTGGTGCACAGGGAAATAAGGGTGCGTCTATAGTATTGGACCTGGCAAGTTGTTTTGAGCAATGGAGAGGAATCTTTGGATGTGGATGAGTACTTTAGACAGACGCAGGCACAATTGCAGCAGTTAAATGTTAGGGCGTGTACAGTTGCAGCCGTTAGATGATAGGGTGTGCACAGTTGACGCAGTCTAAAACAAAGAACAAGTAACCTGATTGTGTCAGGCCTAGCTTAGCTATACTATGAACAGTTAGCCCAATGGTGGGTGCAGGGTTTCTATCTGTAGTTTTTTGCAAGTAAGGACTGACAACATCAACAGTGGTTCAGCTTAAGTGTGGGTCCATGACTCAGCTCAGATCAGCCACCTGGGTCAGGATGCAACAGGGTCCAGCAAAACTCAGCACAAAACAGCACAGCGCTTATTCTCCCATCCTCTCTCTGTTTGGCGTGCTCCCCAAATGTATCACTCCTTCTTGGGCTTTTCCTTTTTTCAGACCCCAACTACTATTAGGTATCACTCGGTATTGTGTGATGACCGTGGCTTGGATCTTCTTCCAGACTACATCTACCAGAGTGCCACAGCCTAAAGTCAGTCACAAGCTAAATAAAGAGCATTTGCAACTGCCATCTTGTTGAAAAAAGAGTTCTGCATCCAGTAACATTACCTTGTGTTACATAAATAATTGCCATCAGGTGTCACCAACTTCAGGTTCTGCTCTGATTGATGTCTGGATAGGGAAACATCTCCACCAGCCCAATAGTGGTAGGTCTCCTGTGATATTGTACCAAAGGAAGTGGATCGGGGGGAAATGTCACTATTTCAGATTTTATGGTTTTTGTGAATAAGCAACCTAGAGAGATATTGTACAAGTCGTTTGCTATCTGATACTTTTCTTTCAGACAATTTTTTGGAAAGTTTCTTACAGCCTTGAGGAGAATGACAAACAGGTTGGGTCTGTTTAGGCACTGTGTTATTTTGAAAAAAAAAATGAATGTTCCCTTATTACAAAATATTCCATTCAGTCATAGAGTACACAGATGACAATGCTGCCATGACTCACCAATCCAAAGTATGGTCTTGCTGACTATATTATTGGTGTGACTTCGCAAAAAAACAACTGCATCACAGTGACAGATGTATTACTCACATATAACTTACGGAAGGAACATTATGTTGATGCCACTGCGTTTATGCACCTAAGATCATTTGCTAACCTTCTGGATCCACAACAGAGATTGGCAAAAGACATTTGAAGCTCACAAACAAAGTCAAATTATCTTTATTATTATATCTCAGGACAGACTCTTCATTTGCTTAACTGTTTCCGTTTTTACAGATTTTTATAAATAAATTTCATTGTATGGTTTGACATTATGTGGATTTCTTGGCTCTCTTTCCATAACATGGTTGAGCATTTTCTGTTTCAATGTGTTAATTACATTTTTCATGAAGAGCAAAGGAATAAACAAACTGTAATATCGTAGGAAAATTTTGAGATCCACAGCACAAGTGGAATATATCAAAAATTAGATGACATAAAATAAGGAATCAATGGGGTTGATTTACTAAAACTGGACAGTGCAAATTTTGGTGCAGCTGTGCATGGTAGCCAATCATCGTCAAACTTCAGCTGTTTAATTAGGCTTTGACAATAAGGGCCGATTCACACTGAGGCGATCCTAGGCGATTTGCGATCCGACTTGTGTCGCCCCAATTCGCCTCAAATCGCCTGACATCAGAAATCCCATTGAAATGAATGGAGCCGTCTTAATATGCGCTACTTAAGTCCAAAGCGATTCCAAAAAAGGTTCCTGCACTATTTTTAAGCGGCTTCTAGGCGAATTGAGCCCATAGAAGTCAATGGAAGTTCGCTTTCAAGTCGGATCCCCGTCTATGAAGAAGCGACTTTCCAGGAAGAAGAACATAATTTTGCCAGAAGACACATCTCTCATGTCCCAGGTACTGGTATTGAAATCGCCTAAAATCGCCTGATATCGCGCAGAAGTCACGCTGCAATCGAGCCGCTTTGCATTTTCAAATTGCCTAGCAAAATCTCCCCGAAGTCGGATCGCCTCAATGTGAACCGACCCTGAGGCAGGGTTCAAACTAGTTCGAAAACAAGTCGCATTACGTCACAAAAACAATGATTCCCTATGAGAGCCGTCTTAACTGGTGGGACCGACTTTGAAAAAGGTTCCTGTACTACTTTTGTCCGACTTTGATCCTACTTTAGCCCATTCAAAGGCATTAAAGTCGGATCAAAGTTGGATCATTGTCTTCACTGATGCGACTTTGGCATGCGACTTGTGCTCTGGGGATCTTGAAGGGGAACTCCACGCCAAACTTGAAAAAAAAAACGGCATGGGGTCCCCCTACATGAGCATACCAGGCCCTTTAGTCTGGTATGGATTTTAAGGGGAACCCCGCATCCATTTTTTTTTAAAAATGGCATAGGGTTCCCCCAAAATCCATGGATTTTGGGGGGAACCCCATGCCATTTTTTTTTTTTTGGCCGGGGTTCCCCTTAAAATCCATATCAGATCAAAGGGCCTGGTATGCTCCTGGAGGGGGACCCAATGCCTTTTTTTTAAGTTTGGCATGGAGTTCCCCTTCAAGATGCCCAGAGCACAAGGTGCCTGGTATTGTTGGGATCAAAGTCGGATCCCTGTTCACAGAAAATCGGTTCGACTTTGACCATATGTAGGACCGTAAATCGCAAAGTAGGATCAAAGTCGGGCTGTTTAAATGTCGGATAGTGTGAACCCAGCCTAAAACCTGGAAGCTGATTGGTTTCTATGCAGAGCTGCAACTGATTTTTAATGCTCCAGTTTTAGTAAATCAATATGTGTCATAGACACATGACAGTGGTGAAAAGGGGGGAAATAACATCCCAATATAACGAGAAATAACGCTGTCAAAGCATACAACAAATCTGCGCAGGGGGCTAAGAAAACAAAGGGCTGTCTTAATAGAATCATGAGCTCCTGGGCAAAGTAATGCACTGGGCCCCTACCAGCCGGCACCACGTTACACACCTACTCTTAAGAATTAAAATAAATGAAAGTAAAGTTAAAGCAAACTTATTAGTACTTTCAATAAAATTGATTTTCACCACTTCAGCCCCAGAAGGTTTTACCCTCTTCATGATCAGGGCATTTTTTGCCATACAGCACTGCATTGCTTTAACTGACAATTGTAGGGCCGTGCAACAGTGTACCCAAATAAAATTGATGCCCTTTTTTCCCACAAATACAGCCTTCTTTTGGTGATATTTGATCACCTCTACGGTTTTTATTTTTTGTGCTATAAACAAAAAAATACACACAGTTTTTGGCGCAAAAGTTATAGCGTCCACAGACTATGGGATATTTTTCTGGAATTGTTATAGATTTTTTTTTTACTAGTAATGGCAGTGATCAGGGACTTATAGCGGGACTGCAAAATTGCGGCGGACAAATCGGACGACACTTTTGACACTTTTTTGGGGACCAGTGACACTAATACAGTGAAGGTACCTAATCCAAGGATCCAAAACCCAGTCAAACCTCGAAGACTGTTTTTTTCAGAATGCTGACCAGCTTTTCATTAAAGCAGCAGCAAACTGCATGTGGTTAAAAAAAAAAATCCCTGCAAGGCAATGTCATAATGTGCCTTCAGAGCCCATTTACAGCATGGGCTCTGAAGGATGCCATCGGCTGAATGCACCCCGAATACCTCCTAAACAGTGCAAGTTTAGGAGATATTCCCAGTACCTACAGGTAAGCCTTATTATAGGCTTATCTGTAGGTACAAGTGGTGTAACAGAGTTTACTACCACTTTAAGCATTAGCCACAACTGGTTTCTTCCAGGTAGTTGCAATAGCGATTTTCACCCCATTTTCATGAAAAGTGTGCTTGGGAACATCAGCAACAGGTTCATTAACCACTTCAACCCCGGAAGGATTTCCCACTTTACGACCAGAGCACTTTTTGCGATTCGGCGCTGCGTTGCTTTAACTGACAATTGCGCGGTCGTGCGATGTTGTACCCAAACGAAATTTGCGTCCTTTTTTCCCCACAAATAGAGCTTTCTTTTGGTGGTATTTGATCGCCTCTGCGTCATTTCTTATCGCCGCTATAAACAAAAGAAAAGCGACAATTTTGAAAAAAAAAAAATTTCTTACTTTTTGCTAAAATCCAAATCCAAAAAAAAAATATAAAAAAAATAGTTTTTCATCGGTTTTGGCTGATTTATATTCTTCCTCATATTTTTGGTAAAGAAAATCGCAATCAGCATTTATTGATTGGTTTGAGCAAAAGTTGCCGCGTTTACGGATGATGAGTATTAATTTCTGGGGTTTTTATTTATTTATTTTTTTTACTGGTAATGGCGGCGATCTGCGATTTTTAGCGGTACTGCGATATTGCGGCGGATTTGTCGGACCATTTTGACACTTTTTTGGGACCACTGGCATTTATACAGCGATCAGTGCTATGAAAATGCACTGATTACTGTGTGATCAGTGAAGGGGTTAACCTGCAGGGGGCGCTCTAAGGATTAACTGTGTTCCCTGGGCGTGTTCTAACTGTGTGTGGGCTGACCTGGCTGGGAGAAGGGAGTGATCACAGCTTCCATATACAGGAAGCCTGTGATCACAGTCCTTCCTCCTCTAACAGAACAGAGATCCATGGTTACTTACACGGACCTCCGTTCTTTCACTGCGGGGGGAGCGGGCATCACGGGTAGCCGGCGGCGATCGAGTCCACCGTACCCGCTCCCTCCCCCCCAGACACGGTGAGCGCGCGAGCGCGCACCCGGCGGCACGCGCTCACAGTGAGTGATATCGCAACCGCCGTCATATGACGGCGGTTTGCGATATCGAACCACTCTGTTGCCGTCAGACTGCGGTCGGTGGTCGGCAAGTGGTTAAGGAGATTCACTTTGGGGTGTTTTACTGTATTTACCATTGTCACTGAATAAATCAAGGCAAGTACATGTAATAATGTACACCCCTCACATTTTTGTAAATTATTTTATTATACCTTTTCATGTGACAACACTTAAGAAATTACACTTTGCTACAATGTAAAGTAGTGAGCATACAGCTTAAATAACAGTGTAAATTTGCTGCCCTCTCAAAATAACTCAGCACACAGCCATTAATGTCTAAACCGCTGGCAACAATAGTGAGTACACCCCTAAGTAAGAATGTCCAAATTGGGACCAAAGTGTTAATATTTTGTGTGGCCACCATTATTTTCCAGCACTGCCTTAACTAGAGTTGAGCGAACCTCTGGAAGTTCAGGTTCTGCTGGTCCGGCCGAACTTCGGGACAAAGTCCGGGTTCGGGTCCGGACGGAACCCGAACGATCGCACGGACCCCGAACCCCATTGAAATCAATGGGGACCCGAACTTTTAGGCACAAAAATGGCTGTAACAAAGTCCTGGAAAGCCCTAGAGGGCTGTAAAAGGAAGTAAAATGGGGGTAAGGGTAGGGCAAGTGCCCTACAAAAAAATGGGGATAGGGAAAATAAATTAAAATCAAATAAAAAAATGGGAAGGGGGGTGGATGTGGAGTAGGAGCCTAGAGGTTGACTAGGCCGTGACCGTTGCAGTGTAGGTGGAAGTGGCGGTGGTAGAGGAGTAGGAGGAGGTAGCCAACATGGTATTTTTTTTTTTTTTTGTATT
>BLSH010345528.1:135645-148732 GCA_018402905.1 Glandirana rugosa | reverse complement strand
ACGGATTTTCCCAATTCCGATAACAACTCGCTTGGGCCTGACATTGCAAGCCCAGGCATGGCTTGAAAACCCCTATCTGTCCTCAGAGCAACAGCACAGCAGTAGTAAAGTAATCTATCTCAGGATGCAGGATCAGATGTTGTTAAAATGTCTCTAATCTCTCCCTGACGCCGTCAACTACCTTTCCCTACAGCTAACCCAAGAGCATGTGACTGCAGCATCAAATGACTCCAGCTTATATAGAGGCTGGGTCACATGATGCACTGGCCAATCACAGCCATGCCATTAGTAGGCATGGCTGTGATGGCTTCTAAGGGCAAACCAGTGAAACGCTTGTTGATTGGCTGCCCTGCAGCTTCTCAACACGTGGAGTAAAATAGCAGAACCCCGGACCGAACCTGAACGTTTTTTGAAATGTCCGTGTTCGGGTCCGGGTCCCGGACACCCAAAAGTTCGGTACGGACCCGAACGTTACAGTCCGGGTTCGCTCAACAATAGCCTTAACCCTTTTAGGCATGGAGTTCACCAGAGCTTCACAGGTTGCCACTGGAGTCCTCTTCCACTTCTCCATGGTGACATCACAGAACTTGTGGATGTTAGAGACCTTGCGCTCCTCCACCTTCCATTTGAGGATGCCCCACAGATGCTCAATAGGGTTTAGGTCTGGAGACATGCTTGGCCAGTCCATCACCTTTACCCTCAGCTTCTTTAGCAAGGCAGTGGTCGTCTTGGAGGTGTGTTTGGGGTCGTTATGTTGGAATACTGTCCTGCGGCCCAGTCTCTGAAGGGAGGAGATTATGCTCTGCTTCAATATGTCATAGTACATATTGGCATTCACGGTTTCCTCAATGAACTGTAGCTCCCTAGTGCTGACAGCACTCATGCAGCCCCAGACCATGACAGTCCCACTACCAGGCTTGACTGTAGGCAAGACACACTTGTCTTTATACTCCTCACCTGGTTGCCACCACACACGCTTGACACCATCTGAACCAAATACGTTTATCTTCGTCTCATCAGACCACAGGACAGGGTTCCAGTAATCCATGCCCTTAGTCAGCAAACTGTTTGCGGGCTTCTTGTGCATCATCTTTAGAAGAAGCTTCCTTCCGGGATAACAACCACACAGACCAATATGATGCAGTGTGTGGCGTATTTGTCTGAGCACTGACAGGCTGACCCCCCCACCCCTTCAACCTCTGCAGCAATGCTGGCAGCACTCATGCATCTATTTCCCAAAGACAATCTCTGGATATAACGCTGGGCACAGATGCTTAGCTTCTTTGGTCGACCATGGCGAAGCCTGTTCTGGGTGGAACTTGTCCTGTTAAACCGCTGTATGGTCTTGGCCACCGTTCTGCAGCTCAGTTTCAGGGTCTTGGCAATCTTCTTATAGCCTAGGCCATCTTTATGTAGAGCAACAATTCTTTTCTTCCGATCCTCAGAGAGTTCTTTGCCATGAGGTGCCATGTTGAACTTCCAGTGACCAGTATGAAAGAGTGAGAGCGATAACACCAAATTTAACACACCTGCTCCCAATTCACACCTGAGATATGACACCGGGGAGAGAAAATGGCTAATTGCGCCCAATTTGGACATTTTCACTTAGGGGTGTACTCACTTTTGTTGCCAGCGGTTTAGACATTAATGGCTGTGTGTTGAGTTATTTTGAGAGGACAGCAAATTTACACTGTTATACAAGCTGTACACTCACTACTTTACATTGTAACAAAGTGTCATTTCTTCAGTGTTGTCACGTGAAAAATTAGAATAAAATATTTACAAAAATGTGAGGGGTGTGCTCACTTTTGTGAGATACTGTATATAACAATCATTATGCATACATTTGTTGACTTCCTTTCCCACCCCCCCCCCCCTTTTCTCCCTCCTCTCTTTTCCTGGTTTTCAGGGGATAGGTTCTGTAATCAGCAAATGTATGCATGATGATATGATGATTGTTATGTACAGTACATTGCATGTTATATTATATGCACTGTTTTTCTTTCATGTTATTTAATTCTGTTGAAACTCATGAATACTTTTCTCTGTTATTGTAGTGAGCGGTAATATTTGCATGAGAGATTTGAGGTCCTGATGAAGCAGCTTTGTCCATGAAACGTGTCGACCCACACTGATGATATAGATATAATTTGGGAGGATTGCCATACTATAAATCCTCTATTTCGCAAGGGGAGACAAGTGGTAGACCTGATACCCTTTTGTAAAAAGATATGCTTTTAATTGATAAGTGTTTTCTTTTTTTTAAAATTGACAAAAATAAAGACTTGTTGCTTGTATTTTAAAAAGATATTTCAATTGTATATGTGCTCATTAGAGGGCACAGCAAGCATTATTAAAAGCTCAATTCTAGCCAAAGCTTTTTTTGGACAAGGTGGAGATGGATAGATATAGAACCCCTGTCAAGTGTTTTCTTTTGGGACAGGAAGAGATGGGTAATCTCTTCAGCTGGTGAAGGCTTTTGGGTTCATTCACACAAGCGGCCAGGGGGCAGTAAAAGCAGGTTGAGCAGCAATCTTACCATCCCCACCCGGCACCTAAAGAAAGGGATGCAGGAACTCAGGGCTGTACACACGTTGACCAAAATGCTTTGCCGCTGCAACAAAAATCAAATTGTATGTCACACACACGGCAGGCAGAAATTTTAGGATGGGGCGCCAGGCCCCGCCCTTCCTTTTTGCCCCCCCCCACTTCTCATAAGCCCCACCCGTTATAGTTTCCACCCATTGTGTCGGGAGTATACAGCCCAGCATCACATATAGGGTTTACAGCATCACCAGATAAGGGTATACAGTCACCAGATAGGGGTATACATAGCCAACAGATAGGAGTGTACAGAGCCCCAGATAGGGTATACAGAACCACCAGATAGGACTATACAGAGCCACCAGATAGGAGTATACAGAGCCACCAGATAGCAGTATACAGAGCCCCAGATAGGAGTATACAGATCCCCAGATAGGAGTATACAGAGCCCCAGATAGGAGTACACAGAGCCCCAGATAGCAGTATACAGTGCCTCAGATAGGAGTTAACGAGCCCCAGGTATCAGTAAACAGAACCCCAGATAGCAGTATACAGAGCCCCAGATAGGAGTGTACCTATACCGAGCCCCCAGATAGGAGTATACAGAGCCACCAGATAGGGGTATACAGAGCCCCAGATAGGAGTATACAGAGCCACTATATAGGAGTATACAGAACCACCAGATAGGGGTATACAGAGCCCCAGATAGGAGTATACAGAACCACCAGATAGGAGTATACAGAGCCACCAGATAGGTGTATACAGAGCCCCAGATAGGAGTATACAGAGCCCCAGATAGGAGTATACAAAGCTCCAGACAGGAGTATACAGAGCCCCAGATAGGAGTATACAGAGCCCAAGGTAACAGTATACAGAGCCCCAGATAGGAGTATACAGAGCCCCAGATAGCAGTATGCTGAGCCCCAGATAGGAGTATACAGAGCCCCAGAGAGCAGTATACAGAGTCCCAGATAGGAGTATACAGAGCCCCAGATAGGGATATACAGAACCCCAGATAGCAGTATACAGAGCCACAGATAGGAGTATACAGAGCCACCAGATAGGGGTATACAGAGCCCCAGATAGGAGTATACAGAGCCAATAGATAGGAGTTTACAGAGCAACCAGATTGGGGTATACAGAGCCCCAGATAGCAGTATACAGACCACCAGATAGGAGTATACAGAGCCACAGATAGCAGTATACAGAGCCCCAGATAGGAGTGTACAAAGCCCCAGATAGGAGTATACAGAGCCCCAGATAGCAGTATACAGAGCCCCAGATAGCAGTATACAGAGCCCCAGATAGCAATATACAGAGCCCCAGATAGGAGAATACAGAGCCCCCGATAGGGTATAAAGAGCCACCAGATAGGAGTATACAGAGCCACCAGATAGGAGTACACAGAGCCACCAGATAGGAGTATACAGAGCCCCAGATATGAGTGTACAAAGCCCCAGATAGGAGTATACAGAGCCCCAGATAGCAGTATACAGAGCCCCAGATAGGAGTATACAGAGCCCCAGATAGGAGTATACAGAGCCCCAGATAGCAGTATACAGAACCCCAGATAGCAGTATACAGAGCCCCAGATAGGAGTGTACAAAGCCCCAGATATAAATATACAGAGCCCCAGATAGCAGTATACAGAGCTCCAGATATGAGTATACAGAGCCACCAGATAGGGGTATACAGACCCCCAGACAGGAGTATACAGAGCCCCCAGATAGGAGTATACAGAGCCACCAGATAGGGGTATACAGAGCCCCAGATAGGAGTATACAGAGCCACCAGATAGGAGTATACAAAGCCACCAGATATGGGTATACAGAGCCCCAGATAGGGGTATACAGAGCCCCAGATAGGAGTATACAGAGCCCCAGATAGGGGTATACAGAGCCCCAGATAGGAGTATTCAGAGCCCCAGATATCAGTATACGGAGCCCCAGATAGGAATATACAAATCCCCAGACAGGAGTATACAGAGCAAAAGATAGGAGTATACAGAGCTCAAGGTAGCAGTATACAGAGCCCCAGATAGGGATTTACAGAACCCCAGATAGCAGTATACAGAGCCCCAGATAGGAGTATACAGAGCCACCAGATAGGGGTATACAGAGCCCCAAATAGGAGTTTACAGAGCCACCAGATAGGGGTATACAGAGACCCAGAAAGGAGTATACAGAGCCCCAGATAGCAGTATACAGAGCCCCAGATAGGAGTATACAGAGCCCCAGATAGGAGTATACAGAACACCAGATAGCAGTATACAGAGCCCCAGATAGGAGCGTACAAAGCCCCAGATAGGAGTATACAGAGCCCCAGATAGCAGTATACAGAGCCCCAGAAAGCAGTATACAGAGCTCCAGATAGCAGTATACAGAGCTTCAGATAGGAGTATACAGAGCCACCAGATAGGGGTATACAGACCCCCAGACAGGAGTATACAGAGCCCCCAGATAGGAGTATACAAAGCCATCAGACAGGGGTATACAGAGCCCCAGATAGGAGTATACAGAGCCACCAGATAGGAGTATACAGAGCCATCAGATAGGGGTATACAGAGCCCCAGATAGGAGTATACAGAGCCACCAGATAGGAGTATACAGAGCCACTAGATAGGAGTATACAGAGCCCATGATAGGAGTATACAGAACCACAGATAGAAGTGTACAGAGCCTCAGATAGGAGTGTATAAAGCCCCAGATATAAATATACAGAGCCCCAGATAGCAGTATACAGAGCTCCAGATATGAGTATACAGAGCCACCAGATAGGGGTATACAGACCCCCAGACAGGAGTATACAGAGCCCCCAGATAGGAGTATACAGAGCCACCAGATATGGGGTATACAGAGCCCCAGATAGAAGTATACAGAGCCACCAGATAGGAGTATACAAAGCCACCAGATAGGGGTATACAGAGCCCCAGACAGGAGTATACAGAGCCCCCAGATAGGAGTATACAGAGCCATCAGACAGGGGTATACAGAGCCCCAGATAGGAGTATACAGAGCCACCAGATAGGAGTATACAGAGCCATCAGATAGGGGTATACAGAGCCCCAGATAGGAGTATACAGAGCCACCAGATAGGAGTATACAGAGCCACCAGATAGGAGTATACAGAGCCCATGATAGGAGTATACAGAACCACAGATAGAAGTGTACAGAGCCTCAGATAGGAGTGTACAAAGCCCCAGATATAAATATACAGAGCCCCAGATAGCAGTGTGCAGAGCTCCAGATATGAGTATACAGAGCCACCAGATAGGGGTATACAGACTCCCAGACAGGAGTATACAGAGCCCCCAGATAGGAGTATACAGAACCACCAGATATGGGGTATACAGAGCCCCAGATAGAAGTATACAGAGCCACCAGATAGGAGTATACAAAGCCACCAGATAGGGGTATACAGAGCCCCAGATAGGTGTATACAGAGCCACCAGATAGGAGTATACAGAGCCACCAGATAGGGGTATACAGAGCCCCAGATAGGAGTATACAGAGCCCCAGATATCAGTATACAGAGCCCCAGATAGGAGTATACAAAGCCTCAGACAGGAGTATACAGAGCCCCAGATAGGAGTATACAGAGCTCAAGGTAGCAGTATACAGAGCCCCAGATAGGAGTATACAGAGCCACCAGATAGGAGTATACAGAGCCACCAGATAGGAGTATACAGAACCACAGATAGAAGTGTACAGAGCTCAAGGTAGCAGTATACAGAGCCCCAGATAGGGATATACAGAACCCCAGATAGCAGTATACAGAGCCCCAGATAGGAGTATACAGAGCCACCAGATAGGGGTATACAGAGCCCCAGATAGGAGTATACAGAGCCATCAGATAGGAGTTTACAGAGCCACCAGATAGGGGTATACAGAGCCCCAGATAGGAGTATACAGAGCCCCAGATAGCAGTATACAGAGCCCCAGATAGGAGTATACAGAGCCCCAGATAGCAGTATACAGAACACCAGATAGCAGTATACAGAGCCCCAGATAGGAGCGTACAAAGCCCCAGATAGGAGTATACAGAGCCCCAGATAGCAGTATACAGAGCTCCAGATAGGAGTATACAGAGTCACCAGATAGGGGTATACAGACCCCCAGACAGGAGTATACAGAGCCCCCAGATAGGAGTATACAGAGCCATCAGACAGGGGGTATACAGAGCCCCAGATAGGAGTATAGAGAGCCACCAGATAGGAGTATACAGAGTCACCAGATAGGGGTATACAGAGCCAACAGATAGGAGTATACAGAGCCACCAGATAGGAGTATACAGAGCCACCAGATAGGAGTATACAGAGCTCCAGATAGGAGTATACAGAGCCCCAGATAGCAGTATACAGAGCCCCAGATAGGAGTATACAAAGCCCCAGACAGAAGTATACAGAGCCCCAGATAGGATTATAAAGAGCCCATGGTAGCAGTATACAGAGCCCCAGATAGGGATATACAGAACCCCAGATAGCAGTATACAGAGCACCAGATAGGAGTATATAGAGCCACCAGTTTGGGGTATACAGAGCCACAGATAGGAGTATACAGAGCCACCAGATAGGAGTTTACAGAGCCACCAGATAGGGGTATACAGAGCCCCAGATAGGAGTATACAGAGCCCCAGATAGCAGTATACAGAACCACAGATAGCAGTGTACAGAGCCCCAGATAGGAGTGTACAAAGCCCCAGATAGGAGTATACAGATCCCCAGATAGCAGTATACAGAGCCCCAGATAGGAGTGTACAAAGCCCCAGATATAAATTTACAGAGCCCCAGATAGCAGTATACAGAGCTCCAGATAGGAGTATACAGAGCCACCAGATAGGGGTATACAGACCCCCAGACAGGAGTATACAGAGCCCCCATATAGGAGTATACAGAGCCACCAGATAGGGGTATACAGAGCCCCAGATAGGAGTATACAGAGCCACCAGATAGGAGTATACAAAGCCACCAGATAGGGGTATACAGAGCCCCAGATAGGAGTATACAGAGCCACCAGATAGGAGTATACAGAGCCACCAGATAGGGGTATACAGAGCCCCAGATAAGAGTATACAGAGCCCCAGATATCAGTATACAGAGCCCCAGATAGGAGTATACAAAGCCCCAGACAGAAGTATACAGAGCCCCAGATAGGAGTATACAGAGCCCAAGGTAGCAGTATACAGAGCCCCAGATAGGGATATACAGAACCCCAGATAGCACTATACAGAGCCCCAGATAGGAGTATACAGAGCCACCAGATAGGGGTATACAGAGCCCCAGATAGGAGTATACAGAGCCACCAGATAGGAGTTTACAGAGCCCCAGATAGGAGTATACAGAGCCCCAGATAGGAGTATACAGAGCCCCAGATAGCAGTATACAGAGCCCCAGATAGCAGTATACAGAACCCCAGATAGCAGTATACAGAGCCCCACATAGGATTGTACAAAGCCCCACATAGGAGTATACAAAGCCCCAGACAGGAGTATACAGAGCCCCCAGATAGGAGTATACAGAGCCACCAGATAGGAGTATACAGAGCCACCAGATAGGAGTATACAAAGCCACCAGATAGGGGTATACAGAGCCCCAGATAGGAGTATACAGAGCCACCAGATAGGAGTATACAGAGCCCCAGATAAGAGTATACAGAGCCCCAGATATCAGTATACAGAGCCCCAGATAGGAGTATACAAAGCCCCAGACAGAAGTATACAGAGCCCCAGATAGGAGTATACAGAGCCCAAGGTAGCAGTATACAGAGCCCCAGATAGGGATATACAGAACCCCAGATAGCACTATACAGAGCCCCAGATAGGAGTATACAGAGCCACCAGATAGGGGTATACAGAGCCCCAGATAGGAGTATACAGAGCCACCAGATAGGAGTTTACAGAGCCCCAGATAGGAGTATACAGAGCCCCAGATAGGAGTATACAGAGCCCCAGATAGCAGTATACAGAGCCCCAGATAGCAGTATACAGAACCCCAGATAGCAGTATACAGAGCCCCACATAGGATTGTACAAAGCCCCACATAGGAGTATACAAAGCCCCAGACAGGAGTATACAGAGCCCCCAGATAGGAGTATACAGAGCCACCAGATAGGAGTATACAGAGCCACCAGATAGGAGTATACAAAGCCACCAGATAGGGGTATACAGAGCCCCAGATAGGAGTATACAGAGCCACCAGATAGGAGTATACAGAGCCACCAGATAGGGGTATACAGAGCCCCAGATAAGAGTATACAGAGCCCCAGATATCAGTATACAGAGCCCCAGATAGGAGTATACAAAGCCCCAGACAGGAGTATACAGAGCCCCAGATAGGAGTATACAGAGCCCCAGATAGCAGTATACAGAGCCCCAGATAGGAGTATACAGAGCCCCAGATAGCAGTATACAGAACCCCAGATAGCAGTATACAGAGCCCCAGATAGGAGTGTGCAAAGCCCCAGATAGGAGTATACAGAGCCCCAGATAGCAGTATACAGAGCTCCAGATAGGAGTATACAGAGCCACCAGATAGGAGTATACAGAGCCACCAGACAGGGGTATACAGAGCCCCAGATAGGAGTATACAGAGCCACCAGATAGGAGTATACAGAGCCCTAGATAGCAGTATACAGAGCCCCAGATAGGAGTATACAAAGCCCCAGACAGGAGTATACAGAGCCCCAGATAGGAGTATACAGAGCCCAATGTAGCAGTCCTTCATAATTTCTTGCACCGGGACCCTGAAGGTTCTAGTTACGCCTCTGATCCAGACCATACTGAGACAGGAAATGATCTGAGGATACATTTATCACCTCTCATCAGTGTACTATAAAGGTCCCAGGGAGTGAATCTATATAAAGCCAGTCTTGTTGAAAACATTAAAATATTAGGAAAAGTGCACAGCAAAGTGTCTAGGGAAAATTGGATTTATCTTTTTCCATTTCTACAGTGCTTCACAATAAAATAAAAGCTGTGATGTAAGGGGTTTACCCAGAAGTCAGTGCTTCACTTATGGAGTGGCAAATTTGTCTTGAGGGAATTATCGCATCCTTCTATTTCATTGAGAATTATATAAAAGAAAATTGGTGTTTTCACTATGTGGGGAGTCAGTAAAAATGTTAAAAAAGCAAAAATGGCACATAATTGGAGCAACCAATCAGATTGTTGTTTTGTTTTCCCATAAAAATAAAATATGAAGTCTGATTGGTTGCAATTTCAACTTTTGTACTGTTTTCTTTCCAAGCGTTAATGCGCTTTGTGGTGCACACCCTAATTCAATAGGCTGCGCACACCTATGTCACCATCCAAATAACACCATTCCTACAGTAAAGCATGGAGGTGGTAATATCCTGTTATGGGGGTGTTTCTCTGCAGCAGGGACTGGAGCACTTGTCAGGATAGAAGGAAAAATGGATGGGGAAAAATACTGTCAAATTCTTGAGGAAAATCTGCGGCCCTCTGCCAGAAAGTTGTCAACAGGACAAAGGTTTACCTTCCAACATGACAATGACCCAAAGCACACAGCATACATGACCACACAGTCAGTGGTTGAAGGAGATAAGGGTGAGTCCTTGCATGACCTAGTCAGAGCCCAGACTTAAAGTCCATTGAAAATCTGTGGAATGACTTGAAGACTGCAGTCACAAATGGCCACCATCAAATTTAATTGAACTTGAGCAGTTTTGCAAAGAAGAGTGGGCAAATATTGAAAAATCTAGATGTGCAAAGTTAGTGTTAATCTATCCCAACAGACTAAAGACTGTAATTAAAGCAAAAGGTGGTTCAGCCAAATACTGACACAAGTGGGGGGGGGGGGGGTAATTTTTTTTCCAACTCAGTGATTCTGTTAGAATTTTTTTTTCTGACATGTTGGTGTTATATCTTTCAATTGGATGTTATAAGTTGCACTGAGTAAATTTCAGGCTGCAAAGCAACAAAATGTGATTATTTTAAAAGGGGCAATTCTTTTCTATACCCCCCATACAGTACTTATAATAATAATCCCTACTTGCACGGTACCCTCAGCCTAAAAAACCTATGAGCAGATCACCCGCTGAATTCATAGAACAATGGGATGGCCAGGGGTCAGGGGGGCCCTTCATAATTTCTTGCACCGGGACCCTGAAGGTTCTAGTTACGCCTCTGATCCAGACTATACTGAGACAGGAAATGATCTGAGGATACATTGATCACCTCTCATCAGTGTACTATAAAGGTCCCAGGGAGTGAATGTATATAAAGCCAGTCTTGTTGAAAACATTAAAATATTAGGAAAAGTGCACAGCAAAGTGTCTAGGGAAAATTGGATTTATCTTTTTCCATTTCTACAGTGCTTCACAATAAAATAAAAGCTGTGATGTAAGGGATTTACCCAGAAGTCAGTGCTTCACTTATGGAGTGGCAAATTTGTCTTGAGGGAATTATCGCATCCTTCTATTTCATTGAGAATTATATAAAAGAAAATTGGTGTTTTCACTATGTGGGGAGTCAGTAAAAATGTTAAAAAAGTAAAAAATGGCACATAATTGGAGCAACCAATCAGATTGTTGTTTTGTTTTCCCATAAAAATAAAATATGAAGTCTGATTGGTTGCAATTTCAACTTTTGTACTGTTTTCTTTCCAAGCGTTAATTAATCCGATTTTGATAGAGACATCACATAAACTTTGTTTTATCTCATAGTCTGATATGAACAATTGAATAAAATGATGGCTACAGTCTGTGTTCATAGGAAAATGTGCCAGAATAAATGGAACATGTTGCAGCTCTTTGTCGGAATACACAGGAATGTAAAGGCATCTAGTTATTGTCTCATTTAAATGCAATCTTATATTGAGTAGTTAGGTCTACTAAAGCCTTAGCAAAATGAACATATACTTATGTTGGCAATTTAAAAGAAAAATCCAGAAGGAAGAACTAAAGTCACCCTTTTCACTTTCCATAGCCATGATCCTGACCGTTTATTCAAACTTTGTTTCAGTGGAAATTTTTTACATAGAATGCTTTCTGATTCCATAAGCAAGAATCAGCCTGCACCAGGGGTGGATAGAATTCTTAAAAGACAGGGCTGGCTCGTTGATTTGGTGATCTGAATGAAAGAAAGAGTCAGTCTTCCATTGCTAACCATTAGGACCCCCTTGTAGATCAATGGTTCTCAACCTCAGTCCTCAAGTACCCCCAAAGGTCCATGTTTTTAGGTTTTTCTTTACTTTGCACAGCTGCTTTAAATCAATATCAATGACATGGCATTCCTAAGAGCTATTTTATCTAAGGGAAGTCCCCAAAACATAGCCGGTTGGGGGGTACTTGAGGACTGAGGTTGAGAACCACTGCTGTAGATAAACCAGTCCTTACAAATGTAGCCTAATTCTTTAAGGGCAGTGGCTGGAGAGTCCTCTGATAATGGTAATTTCATATGGGGCTTATGCAATGATGTTGGTGATACCAGTGATATTCACATATAGCAAATTTAAGGTTTGTTGTGTTAAGGCAGTCCATTCTCTAAATGGACTGCCAAACCACCACAACAAAACAAAAATCAAACTCAAACTATTTTTTTAACGTATATGCATTTTCATGCACTGTGGTGCACTGCAACATGGTTGCATTGCATTATTGCATTGGAGAGGGCCATTCAAAATAGTGTGCAATTCACAATAAATGGCACTGCAACACACTGCACTGAATGTTACTGCAATGAATACATCTATAGTAGGTATAGAAAATAATCAGCAACCCCCCCCCCCTTTAAAATAATCACATTCTGTTATGGATAAGCACAAGTCAGGAGATACAAAAAAAATCACCCTGTACTGTGCAGATTCCCCCTGCTGCCTGGCTTCAGAGAAAGGGACTGGGGAATCTCTGTCTCTGTTTAGACCCCTGACATTTCACCAAAGCTCCCCAGCGGGGCTCCTAAATAAATTGTAAAAAAAATAATAAAATATAATATTGTAAAAAAAATAATAAAATAAAATAAAAATAAGCTACACCTATCTCTGCCCTACTGACACCGTCCTCTGCCATTCTGACATATATACACACACTCATGTTTGTTTGCGCTTTGTGGCGCACACCTATGTCACCATCCAAATAACACCATTCCTACAGTAAAGCATGGAGGGGGTAATATCCTGTTATGGGGGTGTTTCTCTGCAGCAGGGACTGGAGCACTTGTCAGGATAGAAGGAAAAATGGATGGGGAAAAATACTGTCAAATTCTTGAGGGAAATCTGCTGCCCTCTGCCAGAAAGTTGTCAACGGGACAAAGGTTTACCTTCCAACATGACAATGACCCAAAGCACAAAGCAAACATGACCACACAGTGGTTGAAGGAGAAAAGGGTGAGTTCTTGCATGACCTAGTCAGAGCCCAGACTTAAAGTCCATTGAAAATCTGTGGAATGACTTGAAGACTGCAGTCACAAATGGTTCCCATCAAATTTAATTGAACTTGAGCAGTTTTGCAAAGAAGAGTGGGCAAATATTGAAAAATCTAGATGTGCAAAGTTAGTGTTAATCTATCCCAACAGACTAAAGACTGTA